>JBBBDQ010000887.1:3560000-3592500 GCA_037127315.1 Ascarosepion bandense | reverse complement strand
TATTATTATCAAGTGTTACCAGCTGGTATCATTTGTACGGAGGGGCCTGACTGTTAGAGGAGAAATCAACAAGCACAAACTGAAACTCGTGCCCTGCGTCTCGTTTCAGTCACGCACCGTGCCTCTTGGAGCAGTTCCTTAATGAATGACTTAGGGATGACGCTGTAACTCCCACAATTTTTTTTTTCTATCACTAAGAAAAAAAAAGAAGAAAAGAGAAAGAATTGTTGCGATGAGCGAACTATTTGTCAGGAGGAAAGAGACTGATGAAGACGAAGCTGCATGGGAATTTTTCAAAGATGTTCTATTTAATTTCTTGTTGAAAATTAAAATGAAGTCAATAAAAACCATTGATCAACATTCACAACAGAGTAAAGAGGTCGAGGTTACATCATCTTTATTTTTTTGCTTTTTTTTTATTGAAGCCAAAAATCGGTGAAGATGAAGATGAACGCATTAGTGTTGGTTAGGCAATAAATTTTTGTTTTCACTATTTTTCACCCAATACAAGGCCCAGAAGCCACTCAAGGTAGTGAGTTGCTGAAGAAAGTTGTTTTACAGAAGTAAGAAGTAAAGATGGAAATTTCAGTTTATGTGGTTATATAATGATTGCTAATGGAATTTAATAATTTAAAATTGTTATGATCTGGGAAGTATCTACTTGGGAGTCTGTTCCACAGAGCAGCGGTTTTTGGAAAGTAGCTATCCAAATTGAACCCCCTTATTACAAATAGAATACAAATGATTCACCTTTGTGTACATAGCAGAGAGTAGGGGTTCACAACCAAGGAGGATTTCCCCTGAGGGCAGGGGAGATTTCAGGGTTTCTGCGAGGAATCTTTAACTTTGGCATACCTTTCTCATCGACTGTAATCTTCATCAGAATAAATCTATTTAAATATTAAGATATTTTATTGAATTTTTCTTTATTGAATTACAATACCCTTGCGTTCTTTTGAACTTTTTGTTTATTGAAATATACTTCAGTTTGTTTGTTTTGTTTTTTTTTTTACATAATTATTAATGAATTACAACAAATTACTGTAAATGTATTCAAGTTTAGAAATCCATCAACATGTTTTACTGATTTTAAATTTTTAAAACTCACCAATAAAAAAAAAATTAATGTAAATGTATACATTTACATTAATTTTTTTGCCTTTATATGGAAAAGAATGAAGATTTTTCAATAAGCATATTATTTATTTTTATTCTTTGTAATCATTTCACCCCAAGCAAGGCAGGACCACCACTAATGCGCAGGGGTTACAGTAAAAGAAAATGCTGCGTATTGAAGAAAGGAAAAAAGATGAACGAGATTAAATAAGAAAGAAGAGGGCAAATGAAGTTACATTTAAATTTTTGGATATTGCAGCTATCAGAGTAGCAAGTAAACAGAAGGGAGTTCCACATGCGGTAAATGCGAGAAGGAGAAGTGTCGATTGCATTTAACTATTTGAGAGGTAAAAGGGTGGGACGTAGATGCCAATCTTGTATCACGGTTAAATTCAAGTGGACGAGGCACCAGAGGAAAATAAAAGTTCATCAGGGCAGTTGCCATGAAAATATTTGTAGAAAAGACACGAAGAAGCCACGTTACGTCGGTGAGAAAGTCGAGATGCCAAGTCAAGAACAATTACATTACAGAGAACTTTTTGGGGTTTTTATTAAAAACCCTGGGATAAATAGTAAGAACACTTTTTGGGTCGGGTCATCTTGGAAGCGGGGAATGACATTCAGATATCAGGTCAAAAGGAGGCATTGGGGAAAAGATTGAGAACGGCTACAATCTCCAGGAGTTTAAATGTAAGGTCAATAGACACCTCCTAACACACTAACCTGCTCCTATTCTATCAAACACTCTTCCCATCTGCCCAACCCTCATCCTCGGTATCCTTACTCATCTGTCACCTTCCTCCTGGCATTCCCTATGTCTAACCACTCCTTCTCTTTACCTTCCCCTATGTAGCCCCATGCGCAATAGTGGCAGTGGAATGCCTTGCTTGGGGTGAGATGATTAAAAAAAAACACCATTTGCATAGCGGGTTTCAGCTGTAAATCACTGAACTGGAAGGACTAAACTTTTCAGAATAAGTTCCATGGAAATAACGATAGATTAGCGGAAGGATTGCAATGTTTCACTCAGTTAAATGCCATACGTGATAGACGCTTTGGGCCATCATCTTTCGAGACATGATTGACTAGGCAGAAAATTATCCCGCAGTAGGTTGCCATTGCTTTCTGTGGTAGACCGGTTGCCAGCCAAGACTATAGAACCCAATCTGTCCTATTATTTAACCCATAACTGGAGGGAAAAGCCGGATTAATACCTTTCCCAAGGGTATTGTGCGTAAGTGAATGCAAGAAATTCAACTGGAACTCGAACTTGGCTCCCCGATTTGTCGTTCCGAGCCGATATCCACTGCACCACAACGCACATCCAGTAATGCTTGCTCTGTAGGAAAATGGTTGTAACGAATAATAATAATAATAATAATAATAATAATAATAATAATAATAATAATCCAGTTATGCCAAAATTTAGATTTTGTTATAAATATCTAGAATTAATTGACCATCTTATATCACACTGCACAATGCTAGCACCTTTCTGATTATAGAACTCGGCATGATAGCGTGGGCTAATATCTGCACTGGAAAATATGCAACTTTTACGGGAAGGAAACTGCAAAAAATTACTTGCCATTACTTTCTGTGGTTGACCAAGACTATAGAGCTCAATCTGTCCTATTATTTAACTCATAACTTGAGGGAAGAGACGGATTAATACCTTTCCTAAGGGTATTTGTGCGAAAGTGAATGCAATGAATTCAACTGGAATTCGGACTCGGCTCCTCAATTTGTCGTTCCGAATCGATATCCACTGCACCACAACGCACACCTTTGAATTCAGAGTTTTTCCTTTTCCTAGACCATTTACGACCCAAAGTTATAGAACCAGATCTGTCCTACATTTTAGCCATATCTAGGTGGAAGAATTAGATTTATAAATATCCCCAGGGGTATTAGCAAGTCCGTGAACTCAACGGGAATTCGAAATTGGCTCTCCGATTTCTCAATCCCACCCGCAGTGACGGTGTTTTCATCACTTACGGTAAGACTAATGTTTTCATTTTTTGTTTTTATAATCACAATGTCTCGGCCGTTGTGCCAGAGTAATACACGATTTATATATATATTATAATCATACCGCCCCAATCAAAGCATTTTACTGCCACTGTTTTGCAGGGGGTTACATAGGAGGAAAATTATGAGAAAGTTTGAAAGGTTATAGTGGGTGTCAGGAAGTGGGTAAGAGAAGGATGAGAATACTGATGAGAGTGGAGTTGACATAGAATGGAGCATGAGAGAGAGGATGCAGATTAGTGAGATAGGAGATGACTATTGACTTTACATATAATTTCTTGGAGATTGTAGCTGTCGGGGAAGCAAGTAAATGGAAGGGAATTCCAGAGAATTTATTTAAATTTTTGGCACATACGAAGACATCAATTTGTGCTAATTTCGGTAAACTTTGTTCTGCTCATCAAATATTCCTGTTATATTCTATACTTGGCATTCTGTGTTTTACTCTCTTTTATTGTGGTGTCATATCGATCAGTTTGAACTCCGGCCATCCTGAGGTGCACTTCACCTTAATGCCCCTGAGGTGAATTAAATTTTGAAACATTGAAATATTTTCTTTAAAAATTGCAATGTTGTTAAAGTCGACCCAGATCGATACGAAAATCGCGAAATCGATAGACCTCCCAGGTTTTCAGATTCCCTGTCGAGGTAATGTCACCATGACAACTAAATTCAAAATGAAGAACTCTTCAAGAGGAGCCAAAAAACGGTCACGCGTTCCTCCTCATTTTCCGTTTAATGATCACAAAAAGGAGAGGGTATTCTCCAAGGGGCTGACAGTAAAAAGAAAAGTTTGATCATTAGATTTTTATGAACCCTTATTGTTCGACTTTCAAATTTAGGATTGAGTATCTAGGTTGTTTCCTCTCTTAATACCACGATTATTTCCACTAATTTCTATAATCTGCTTTCAACCAATTTATTTTTAAAAACATGTGCGATTGCAATTCTGAGATATTTATTGTGAACGATTTTTTAAATACCATACTGAGACGTAGTCGATGGTGTCTCTTTAGAATGCAGTCGACAGTGCTTCTCTTCAGTACATGGTCAATGGTGACTTTCTCCAGGACGTAATTGCTTCAGTACGTAGTCAACGGTGAGCTACTCTCTACAGGACCCAGCCGACAGTGAGTGACTGTCTTTAGGCCGTAGTCGACAGTGAGTGACTCTCTTCAGGACATATTTTTTTAACTTACGCGCCACGGCAACCTAATTCTAGAGCTTTTTGAATAAGCACTGGACCTTACCATTTCAATATAAACGCTAAAAATTTCGGAGCAGTATCGGACTATACAGCTAGTAATATATAAGATCAAGCTTGTAGGTATTAGTAATTGCTAAAAAAATAACAATCAAATTAAAATGTAATACGAGGTGTAATCTACACACTTGAGTTCAACATCAATCACAGCAATTTTTAGATGATGTAGCAGTACTGTGGATTGGTAATGGTGTCATCTGCAAAGTCAATATTTTTTTTTCTGCAGGAGAGTGGCTTGAGTATACTTAAACTATTGTTCTCACTTTTGTTATTCTTTCGACCGTTTTGCCATCTGGCCTTCATCTGGTGTTTGTCAATTTTTTATTAATCTGACAAACATTATCAATGTAAACGTTATTTTTAGTATATACTCCTACCTATTATGAAGACGGCGAGATAAACCGCAACCAATTCTTCACGAACATCTCCTCTGCAACCAAAATGACGGGAAAATAAACTTCTGCTTCTTCGTCGACGAAAATAAACTGCAACCCATTCGACGTCTCTCATGATCGTCCAGTCTTTCACTCTCGTAAATGACAGACTATAAACGAGATTCGGCGAGAATAGGCTCGAACCGAATTTTGATTTTCAGAAGATAAATCGGAACATACACTGGACGCCAGGTGACTTGCTTTTTCACAACTGATAAAATAGACCCCCTTTTTCACTGTTAAAATTACGGTCATCAACACGTATATATAAAATATACAATTATCTTTTATTCGTTCTTCTTCGGTGTTTTGGCTATGAAGTGGGGTCGGTCTGGTTAGAGGTGTCAGTACAAGCGCATCGAAGCCGCCAGTCAGATAGCTGGCCGGCCCTTCTGTATTCTCTCTCCAACTACTGTCAGCAACTGACTGAATTCAACTCTAAACTCTGTGACAGCAGAGTTAAATAGTTGTCCCCACTTTGACACCTAGCACGTCACAATTCCAGTTCATTTTATCCCATCTCAAGGGCTGATCTTTTTGACCCTCAAAACAATATTCTACCTCGACACCTGCGTTTTGTACCAATGACATCTTCCTGCGTCAGTCAGTCAGTTAAGTGCCGTACGTGATACACGCTTTGGGCGATCATGTCTCGAAAGAGACATGACTGACTGGGCAGAACATTATCCCGCAGTAGGTTGCCATTGCTTTCTGCGGTAGACTGGTTGCCGACCAAGGCTATAGAACCCAATCTGTCCTGCTATTTAACCCATAACTGGAAGGAAGAGACGGATTAATACCTTTCCCAAGGGTATTTGCGCGTAAGTGAACACACTGGATTCAACTGGAATTCGAAATCGGCTCCACGATTTCTCGTTCCGAGCCGATATCCACTGTACCACAACGCACATCCTCCTTCCTGCGTCACCCAGTTCAAAATACACTTCTTGGCAAAATTCCACATCAATCAAAATAATATTTAACAATTCGGCAAAATCCTGTAATTTTCATTGGCAATCATTAATAACTTTTAGTATTATTTTACACCGACCTAACGAAAGTACAACATACTGGCCAGAATGTTCAAGAAATCTGATTAAAGCAAAATTTGCACTTCTTAAGCAATATTCTAGGTTTGATATTTGGAATTTGTCAGGAGAAAAATTCGTCTCCTTCGAAACAGTTTCCCTTAGACAGGTAGAAAGTGATTTCATAAATGTACTGCTAACAAAGATCAACGGCAAATGACTGTACGACATTTGGTGCAAATGCACTTTTTAAATTCCACTGGCTTCTCTGAAATATATATATATATATACATATATGTGTGTGTGTGTGTGTGTGTGTGTGTGTGTACATGTGTGGGGTGATCTATATTTCTGCATTAGATTAATGAAGTCGATGGGGATATAGGTGTATGAGTGTTCATGTGTCAGTGGGCAGCTACAAATTTACATGCAACTTTCGCAATAGTTATAATGTGTAAATATGCAATGAGGGAAAAGAATTAAATAAAAATGAGAATAATTATAAGCTAATTTTTCGTTTATTTCGATAATTCATTGTTAGAAGACCGTAGACTGCAGTAAAATCAAGTTATTCTGGCTCGAGATAATGGTAGCGGATGAGTGTCGAACGTCGTGTAAACGTGGAGACAGTCATATGCAAAAGAAACAACGCAAAAACCGCTTTTCTTTTTTTACACATTTCTTGTATTATTTAATTTTCTTTATAATAGATGATAAAACTACAGACATATATATATACATATATATATTTAGTGTATCGAGGCAGCAAATAATTTTCTAAACATATACTGTTAAATATAAGAGACAATGAATGTCTATTATGTTTAATCATGAGCCGTTCTAAACGTCGTATTTTGGCTTTAATTTCAGTTTAAAATAAAAACAAAAATTTGGCTATCAAGCAGTGTGACGTCATAGAAGCGCATTGCAAATTTGCGAACTACGTTTGTTATTTTTGGTAACTATTGCCGTTGCTTAGCGGAGTTTTAAGTCAACACAAAATAAAATCGTCGGTGATGGCTTTACATATCGAATTTCTTTTGGAACTTGATATGTAAAGCCACAAATTTATTCGCCTGAAGAGAGTCAATCTTAGACTCGAAACGGGTGTAGCGTCACAAATGACATTATGGACACTTAAAATATCATAATATGTATATCTTTATACAACAATAAATATACGCTATAAACTAAACGTTAACGGCCTCTCCCACTTTTTATTCTCTCTCTCTCTCTCTCTCTCTCTCTATATATATATATATATATATTACAAATTATATTTTAGAACATGTATATAATTTTCTATATATACTCGCTACGAATGTACGTTCATTTCAGCATTGAAGCCTCAATGCCTCATCAGGCGATGTGTAAAGTACTGGAAATCCTTTTCCTTTATATTTATTTACTTTTGATAGAGGTGTTGGCTGGGGTTAAGTGATAGGGTGATATGTCGTTGACAGTTGGAATTTTTGGGGAAAGAGTTTAGTTAGAGGTATTGGTGGGGGTTAGCGAGATAGGGGAATAAGTCTATGACCTTTGGAATTTATTTTAGGTTTTTTCTGAAGTGGTTGATTAATGAGAGACTGATTCTAGACAGTTGTAGATTCTAATTATCCGTTGGCTAGACAATATCTTTATGGATTTCTTAGAAGAGCCGATAATAGTTGGCGTGGATATTTTTTTATTTATTTTTATTTAAGCAGTGTCTTTACAATCAATGTAAGTTTGCTTGTTTAATCTTAACTTTGGATTTAGATTTTTAATTAGATCATTGTTTGGAAGCCGTTTCCTCTATTAAATTTTTAATTTTAATTTTATTTTTTATTTTTATTTAGATCATTGTTTGGAAACCCTTTTCTCTATGAAATTTTTATTCTCATATCTCGTAAATATATGAATTTCTTTTGGAACTTGATATGTAAAGCCACAAATTTATTCGCCTGAAGAGAGTCAATCTTAGACTCGAAACAGGTGTAGCGTCACAAATGACATTATGGACACTTAAAATATCATAATATGTATATCTTTATACAACAATAAATATACGCTATAAACTAAACGTTAACGGCCTCTCCCACTTTTTATTCTCTCTCTCTCTCTCTCTCTCTCTCTCTCTCTCTCTATATATATATATATATATATATATATATATATATTACAAATTATATTTTAGAACATGTATATAATTTTTCTATATATACTCGCTACGAATGTACGTTCATTTCAGCATTGAAGCCTCAATGCCTCATCAGGCGACGTGTAAAGTACTGGAAATCCTTTTCCTTTATATTATTTTACTTTTGATAGAGGTGTTGGCTGGGGTTAAGTGATAGGGTGATATGTCGTTGACAGTTGGAATTTTTGGGGAAAGTGTTTAGTTAGAGGTATTGGTGGGGGTTAGCGAGATAGGGGAATAAGTCTATGACCTTTGGAATTTATTTTAGGTTTTTTCTGAAGTGGTTGATTAATGAGAGAGTGATTCTAGACAGTTGTAGATTCTAATTATCCGTTGGCTAGACAATATCTTTATGGATTTCTTAGAAGAGCCGATGATAGTTGGCGTGGATATTTTTTTATTTATTTTTATTTAAGCAGTGTCTTTACAATCAGTGTAAGTTTGCATGTTTAATCTTAACTTTGGATTTAGATTTTTAATTAGATCATTGTTTGGAAGCCGTTTCGTCTATTAAATTTTTAATTTTAATTTTATTTTTTATTTTTATTTAGATCATTGTTTGGAAACCCTTTTCTCTATGAAATTTTTATTCTCATATCTAGTAAATATATGAATTTCTTTTGGAACTTGATATGTAAAGCCACAAATTTATTCGCCTGAAGAGAGTCAATCTTAGACTCGAAACAGGTGTAGCGTCACAAATGACATTATGGACACTTAAAATATCATAATATGTATATCTTTATACAACAATAAATATACGCTATAAACTAAACGTTAACGGCCTCTCCCACTTTTTATTCTCTCTCTCTCTCTCTCTCTATATATATATATATATATATATATTACAAATTATATTTTAGAACATGTATATAATTTTCTATATATACTCGCTACGAATGTACGTTCATTTCAGCATTGAAGCCTCAATGCCTCATCAGGCGATGTGTAAAGTACTGGAAATCCTTTTCCTTTATATTTATTTACTTTTGATAGAGGTGTTGGCTGGGGTTAAGTGATAGGGTGATATGTCGTTGACAGTTGGAATTTTTGGGGAAAGTGTTTAGTTAGAGGTATTGGTGGGGGTTAGCGAGATAGGGGAATAATTCTATGACCTTTGGAATTTATTTTAGGTTTTTTCTGAAGTGGTTGATTAATGAGAGACTGATTCTAGACAGTTGTAGATTCTAATTATCCGTTGGCTAGACAATATCTTTATGGATTTCTTAGAAGAGCCGATAATAGTTGGCGTGGATATTTTTTTATTTATTTTTATTTAAGCAGTGTCTTTACAATCAGTGTAAGTTTGCATGTTTAATCTTAACTTTGGATTTAGATTTTTAATTAGATCATTGTTTGGAAGCCGTTTCCTCTATTAAATTTTTAATTTTAATTTTATTTTTTATTTTTATTTAGATCATTGTTTGGAAACCCTTTTCTCTATGAAATTTTTATTCTCATATCTAGTAAATATATGAATTTCTTTTGGAACTTGATATGTAAAGCCACAAATTTATTCGCCTGAAGAGAGTCAATCTTAGACTCGAAACAGGTGTAGCGTCACAAATGACATTATGGACACTTAAAATATCATAATATGTATATCTTTATACAACAATAAATATACGCTATAAACTAAACGTTAACGGCCTCTCCCACTTTTTATTCTCTCTCTCTCTCTCTCTCTCTCTCTATATATATATATATATATATATTACAAATTATATTTTAGAACATGTATATAATTTTTCTATATATACTCGCTACGAATGTACGTTCATTTCAGCATTGAAGCCTCAATGCCTCATCAGGCGACGTGTAAAGTACTGGAAATCCTTTTCCTTTATATTTATTTACTTTTGATAGAGGTGTTGGCTGGGGTTAAGTGATAGGGTGATATGTCGTTGACAGTTGGAATTTTTGGGGAAAGTGTTTAGTTAGAGGTATTGGTGGGGGTTAGCGAGATAGGGGAATAATTCTATGACCTTTGGAATTTATTTTAGGTTTTTTCTGAAGTGGTTGATTAATGAGAGAGTGATTCTAGACAGTTGTAGATTCTAATTATCCGTTGGCTAGACAATATCTTTATGGATTTCTTAGAAGAGCCGATAATAGTTGGCGTGGATATTTTTTTATTTATTTTTATTTAAGCGGTGTCTTTACAATCAATGTAAGTTTGCATGTTTAATCTTAACTTTGGATTTAGATTTTTAATTAGATCATTGTTTGGAAGCCGTTTCCTCTATTAAATTTTTAATTTTAATTTTATTTTTTATTTTTATTTAGATCATTGTTTGGAAACCCTTTTCTCTATGAAATTTTTATTCTCATATCTAGTAAATATATGATTCATCTCATTATGATTATGGTTATGGTTATTAACCTTACTCTAAATATGGTTATGGTTATTGACCTTGCTCTAATTATGGTTTTTGACCTTACTCTAATTATGGTTATTAACCTTAATAATTTGCTTATTAAACTTATTTTATAATTAATATTAATTAGTACCAATTATGGTTATTAACCTTACTTTATTAGTCAATATTAATTATGGTTGTACACCTTATTTTATGGTTAATATAAAACCTTATAGAATTTTAATATCTATATACATATACACATTATATATATATATATATATATATATATATATATATATATATATATATATGAACACAAAAGAGTCATCACTAATAATAATCTAACCAATGCATTAGTGATTCATAGAAATAAATTCAACCACAATTTCGATTTCAAAAATGCCACACTAATAAAAAGAGTGGACAATTTATTCAGAAGGAAGGTTCTCGAGAGCGCCGCTATCCAATCCGACCAAAACATCAATTTGCGCCCCGGATTTTTCCCAATCTCACCATTGCTTGTGGAAACTATATTGAAACAAACTAAAATGCATGGTGGGAATTTCAAAGAAAACGGTTGATTTCCTTTTTTCATTCTAAAATCTCGTGCTTTTGCACTGCACGTGGGGGAGTTCTGGAACATACTAAACACTCAAAATGGACAATTTTCAAAGAAAACTAATAAATTCCCTTCATCTTAACGTCGCGTGACTTTGCAATTACACATGAACAAATTCTAAAAACTGAAATATTCCGTTAATTTTTTGAAATGATTTGTGAGCGTATTTGTGGTTACCAACACTAATTTTGTTTATAGATACGTAAAATAGAATAAAGCTCATTTCGTCTTTCTGCCTTGAAAAAGTCCACCACGGAGGAAACACGTAGGCGATTTAAAATACAGTTTTCCTCTTGTCTTTATTTTATTTAACCATATATATATATATATATATATATATATATATATATATAATTTTCTAAACATATACTGTTGAATATAAGAGACAATGAATGTCTATTACATTTAACATGATATATTTAATAATATTATATTATTTTATGTCAGCACAAATTAAAATCGTCGGTGATGGTGGATGTTATTTTGTTACCGTCTTAATAACCTCTCTGAAGATGGCTCAAGTGAGCTGAAAGCTTAGAACCAAATTAATAAAAAAATATCCAAATGTTGGAGAATTTTTGCCTTTATTTTCAACTGAAATTAAAACCAAAATACGACGTTTAGAACGGCTCATGATTAAACATAATAGATATTCATTGTCTCTTATATTTAACAGTATATGATTTGAAAATTATTTGCTGCCTCGATAAACTATATATATATATGTATATATATTGTTTAATTACTTAGTTTTTGGTCATAATCAAATTAGACCATTGCACATTTGTATTAAAAAGTGTTCAATACTTTTGAAAATTTTCCATTTGTAAACGAGTTATTACGCGACCTAGGTTTCTACCATTAGTGGTGTCTTCAGGTTATTGCAAATCGCCTGAAGACACAACTCATGGTAGAAAACTAGGTCGCGTAATAACTCGTTTACAAATGGAATACTGGCGTGTGTATACACTGCTTATATACAACACGTTAAAATTTCCCTACTTTGATTCCACGCACCTATGGCTTAGCGACTCCGACTGACACCAAATCGGTCGAGTTTCGATCCCGGCCAGAAGCAAGTGGATGTGTCTAGCCACACTGGTGATACAGCGAAAACAGGCTTGTATGTGGATGACTAATATATTATGCTCTCATTACGATTGAGCTCTCTAGAGAAGAAAATTTTAAAAACAGATTTCCACTTCCGCTATATATGCGTTACTCTTCAAATGAATTGAGTTCTTTCTGTGACTGGTGTGTGTGTACACTGCTTATATAGAACACGTTAACATTTCTATTTTCTTGAATCCATGCGCCTATGGCTTCGAGGTTAGCGACTCTGACTGAACCAAATCAGTCGAGTTTCGATCCCGGCCAAAAGCAAGTGGATGTGTGTAGCTATACTGATGAGCTGTGATACAGCGAAACAGGCTTGTATGTGGACGACTAATATATATATATATATATATATATATATATATATATATATATATACTAATTTATTCAAAAATGTTTTTAATACACATATATGATATGTGTGTTATATCGTCTTTCGTTACACTGTTCTATTTTTTATGATTATTTTGCAAAAATATCAACCGTTTCTTCTTTTCATCCCGAAGCTGATCGACTGAAACCTTGCAGTAAGCAATAAATCAATGAACGAATGAATTATTAAATAAATAGATAAATAAACGAATGCTTTGGGGAATCTTTTTGCGATGTCTTATTAAAGGTTATGTAATTATCGCGCAAGGATCCTCTCAGCTTCAAAGGACGAAGAAAAAATGGCGGACGTTAGACAACGTATGTGACATTTTCCCGCCATAACTGCACTACCCATTTTCATTTTACCACATACTTTACTCATTCTATTTTTTTTTATCTCTCGTTCTTTAATATATGGTTAGATTTCCATTATTACATTATTCTAATGAAAAGCCAAGACAAAAAAAAAAAAAAAAAAAACAGTAGAACGGTGAAAAGTTAAGCGGCAGTGAAAATATGCGTTAGAAAGCATTGATGACAATGTGTATTAAGTTGTCTGCGCGCATGCGTACGTGTGAGTGGAAGTGTGTAATGTGTGGTGATGGTAGAGGGCGACAAATGAGGCTGATTTGAGAAAGCACTATTTAATAAAAATCTCCGGAAGGCACTTCAACGTTATCTGTTTGTTTAAGTGGCAATGATGTCGGTCGGAATGGTATGTTGCCAGGGTGATCATTATCAACTGGGTGTAGAGGGAAATTCCCAGCGTGCAAATCCTCGCACGCACGTTCGAATTGTCAAGTGGGGTGACGTAGATCGATTCAAACAAATTTTTCCCTCATTCGAACGAATTACATTAGATCTTGAACAACAAAAATATTTTCTAAAATTATCGTATTGCTTGATTCATCATAATAAATGTTTATTTTTTTGTTTTTTCAACGACGGATATATATATATATATATATATATCGCTCATTCACTAATGAATTAGAGCACTCTGGATATTAGGCGGGTATAATGATAATATACACGCTAAAAAGTCTGCCTTCTTCTACCGAGCGCCCATAGCCCAGAGGTAGAAACGCCGACTGACGCCAATTCGGTCGGGTTTCAATCCTGGGTTAAAAGAAATCGGAATTTAACCGTACTGATGAGCTGTGATACAGTGAAACAGATCTGTCTGCGGATGAATATTTACTCTCTCACACCCTGATTGAGCACTCTGGAAGAATGGGAGACTTTGAAAAACAGTAGCTACTCTGGCATGTACGCATCGCTCATTCAATAATGAATTAGAGCACTCTGGCTATTGGGCGTGTATAATGATAATATACGCGCTAAAATGTTTGCCATAGCCCAGAGGTAGAATCTCCGACTGACGCCAATTCGGTCGAGTTTCAATCCTGGGTTAAAAGCAATCAGAGTCTAACCGTACTGATGAGCTGTGATACAGCAAAACAGATCTGTCTGCGGATGACTATATATATATACGCTCTCATATCCTGATTGAGCACTTTGGAAGAATGGTAGACTTTGAAAAAACAGTAGCTGCTCTAGCATCTACGCATCGCTCATTCAGTAATGAATTAGAGCACCTAACTACTGGTGTAGTCTGCCTTCTTCTACCAAGCGCTCATAGCTCAGAGGTTGAATCGCCGACTGACGCCAATTCGGTCGGGTTAAAAGCAATCGGATGCCTAACTGATGATACAGCGAAACAGATCTGTCTGCGGATGACTGTATATATATAGGGGTTGGGCACGCACCCGAGTGATTAGAACGTTAGAAGGCCCGGGTTCGAATTTCACCATCGTCAATTTCTCAGAGTGAAGAAAATTCCAGTGTGCAGCATGTATAGCTGAAAACCATACTGATGGTTGTGCTAATATTAAGCCACAAGTCATCTTGCCCGAGGGTTTGAGAGTGCTTGCCTTGTTTAAACTTTGGATCACGCTAGTTAATGCGTTCTCACCGAGTTAACTGTGATTAAGATCGGCTTAGCTTAGTTTGAGCATACATCCTTTTAGACTGACATCCTCTGTCATCTATTTCATTTAGTTCTTTATATATATATATATATATATATATATATATCATTTAATACGTGCGCCTCCATACACATTTTTGCGCGTTCATCGGATTTTAGAGCATAAATTACGTTTCTAGAGTTGCAGCTCAGATTTGTTTCTTTTTCGAATGTAGACGTGTTTTCGAACTTGAAGCGGTTTTCTTCTACTATTATATTCCATGTTTCTGTTGCATTTTGTGACCCCCTATTACAAATAAGAGTATACCCCACTCCTCTAATAAACAAGGGTTTCCAACTAGCAGAAGAAATACCATTAGAATCTCTCCAGAATTTTAAAAAAAACAAGAAAACGTGAAAAAGAAGAAAACATTCTCGCATACGTCTCCACGCGTAACAAAATCAACCCAGAATTATTCACAAAGATAAAAAGACACAGAATTACTCAATAAAAATGATAAAATAAAATAAATCTTAAAGACAACTAAAACAATTAAAGGCAAAAGTCAACCCAAAAATTAAAAAAAATACATACTAACCTCATCAAAATTCGAGCAGCACACAACACAGGGTCACAAAATGCAACAGAAAAAGATGTGGCGTATGCAACATGATAGAAGGAAATCACTTCAAGTTTGACAACGCATCTACATTCGAAATAAAAACAAATCTGAGCTGCAACTCTAACAACGTAATTTATGCTCTAAAGTACGATGAATGCGTAAAAATATACGTGGGGGCGACACAAGGTCTGATTAAAAGAGTAGCCCTGCACAGAAGTAACATTAAACTAGCCAATAACAGGAACGAATGTAGTGGAGGTAAGTTCAAAGTAATGCTTATCTACTAAAATGCAGATTATGATATGCTCATGACGCAGGAAAAAATATTTATAAAAATACAAGCGTTTTCTCAACAAAACATGAAAAATCTCAGACACAAGCACACACTAAGTTCAAATGAGCTAAAAAAGAAGAAAATTCGCGAACCGTTGCAAAACATAGTATTCCATCGTATTCCACAAACAACAAAAAGAACTAGATCACCCGTAGAATTGAATGAAAATCGCTGAAAACAATTTTGAAGCATAAAGAGAAAATAAAATTTCACAAGTCAGTGTAAAAAAAAATTCTGGCCCACGAAAGATGAATGATTCCTAAAACGGAAGAGATTAAACAAACGAGTGTGAAAAAAATCAAACAAAAAGAAACAGACACAGTAAACGAACACACACGCACATAAACTTTCTGACCTGCTCATCGACTACTTATCTATATATACACGATATTTTCCGTCGTCAGAAAGACAAACGCATCTGATATGTAAAGTTAAATGATTATTCGCCTGAAGAGAGTCAACTTTGGACTCAAAATACGTGTAGCGACACAAATATCATTATGGGCACTTGATATATTATACAAAATTCAAGTAATAATAATAATAATAATAATAATAACTTGAATAATAATAATAATAATAACTTGAACAGATGAAACAGCGCTGGCAAGACAAACCTCTGCATGGCCAATATCCAGTACGTGCCAATAAATCCAATGTTGACAAAGTTAATACTCATCGATGGTTACGTGCATCTGGATTAAAGTCCGAAACTGAAGGCTTTATTCTTGCTGCACAAGACCAAAGTCTTTTCACGAGAAACTTTCAGGCAAATATTATGCATAATAATATGGATCCAAAATACAGGTTTGGTGATAAACACCAAGAAACAATAGACCACCTAATCTCAGGCTGTTCTGTGCTTGCCCCAAATGAATATAAAAATCGCCACGATAGAGTTGGGCAGTATTTACATTGGGCAATATGCAAACATTATGGAAAAGCTGTAGGCAAACACTGGTATGAACATCACCCAGCACCGGTTACAGAAATAGAAGATGTCACCATTCTATGGGATTACACCATCTACACAGACAGAAAAATTGAAGCAAACAGGCCAGACATTATTGTTAAAAACCAGAAGGAGAAAACTTGTCTATTAATTGATATGGCTTGTCCAGCGGATTGTAACATAGCAATCAAGGAATTTGAAAAACTGTCAAAATATAAAGACCTGGAAATTGAAATAGAAAAAATGTGGAAACTGAAAACAAGAGTTGTGCCAGTGATAGTAGGTGCACTTGGAATGATAAAAAATGGAACAAAACAACACATTGAAAGAATCCCTGGAAACCCCAGCATAAGAGACATACAAAAAATTGTCTTATTAAGTACAGCCCACACACTAAGGAAAACTTTATCTATGTAATGCTGGAGATGATAGGGAAGATAGAGAAACATGAAATGGAGCCATAACAACACGCCACTACCTGCCTTAGGTCTCCCCGCAGACTTGGTTGGTAGTGAGACCAAAGCAGAAATCGAAATATGATGAAAAATGACAGCATAATAATAATAAATGTACACTTTAAACAAAACGTTTAAGGCTTCTCGCATTTTTCTTATATATATATATATATATATATATATATATATATATGCATGCATTCGTGCATGCATATATATTTTACTAATGTACACGTTATTTTGTGGTTAATCATGTACTTTTTGAAAAAGTAGTGTGAATTACATCTTATGTTCTGCTAGTTAGAGAGACTTAATAAAGAAAACGTACTCTCCGGCAGAGTTCGAACCTGCGTCTAATTTTGTAGGATATTTAGCATTTATTCATTAATTATGTATATTATTATTGTCATTATTAAATTCATTTAATGTGGTTATGGGTGCATTGGGAGTTTGTTAATTTGCTTTGAGTTCGAAACTGCGTCCAATTTTGTAAGATATTTAGCATTTATTCATTAGTCATTTATGTATATTATTAGTATTATTATGTCATTTTTCATCATATTTCGATTTCTGCTTTGGTCTCACTACCAACCAAGTCTGCGGGGAGACCTAAAGCAGGTAGTGGCGTGTTGTTATGGCTCCATTTCATGTTTTTCTATCTTCCCTATCATCCCCAGCATTACATAGATAAAGTTTTCCTTAGTGTGTGGGCTGTACTTAATAAGACAATTTTTTGTATATCTCTTAAGCTGGGGTTTCCAGGGATTCTTTCAATGTGTTGTTTTGTTCCATTTTTTATCATTCCAAGTGCACCTACTATCACTGGCACAACTCTTGTTTTCAATTTCCACATTTTTTCTATTTCAATTTCCAGGTCTTATTATTATTATTATTATTATTATTATTATTATTATTACATTCACTTAATTGTGGTTATGGGTGCATTAGGAGTTTGTCAATTTGCTTATTATTTATTTACTTAATGTGTTAATCCGTTTTTTTTAAATTCATTTTTCGTTTCTGTTTTTGCTTTTGTGGTTGGTTATCTTATTTGTTTAGTTCCATCTATTTTTTTTTATTAAAAAAATGCTACGTTATGTGCATAGAAATATATTGTGCATATATTTCTATTTGTATTTGTTTGGGTGATTCCATTTGAATTCGTTGCATTCACTTACGCGCAAACACCCTTGGGAAAGATATTAATCCGACTCTTCCCACCAGCTATGGGTTAAATAGTAGAACAGAGTGGGCTATCTAGCCATGTTGGCAAGCAGCCAACCCGTCTAACAAAGAAAGTAATGACAACCTACTGTGGGAAAATCTCTGCTCAGTCAGTCAGGTCTCTTTCGACACATGGTCACGCAAGCTTGTAACACACATGACACTTTTATATGACATTTTATCATAGATATGATAAAATCAATAAATATAAAGAACTTAAAATTGGCATTAAAAATTGTGGCACCTTAAAGCTACTGTTACATCTATAATAATTGGAGGATGATAAAAAATGGTACAGACTATAACATTAACAGGATCCCCGGCAGCCCAAATTTATAAAAGATTCAAAACTTTGCACTGTCGGCAATTATTTAGTTAATCAGGAGAGTTTTACTAATTTAAATAAGATATAAACACTTTCACATATTCATTTTTGCTTGAATTTCTGAAATGACGATTGATCATTATTTACATTATTTACAATTGGGCTATTTTCTTCATCTTTGTTGTTGATATCGTAAGTTTTGACACTTATGCCCTCCAGCCATCTTGAAGTGATTGTCAGTTCGGAAAGCCTTCAAAGAATTTCTAATTAAAGCCATTTAATTAATCGACGGAATAAATTGTTTCCATTTCTCTTCTTGGTCAAGTTCCAGTGTAAAAAATGTCAGTAATTTACACGTTAAATATGACCTAATATAAAATTATAATAAACAGAAAGTAAAGGAACATAATAATAATAATAATAATAATAATAATAATAATAAACAAGAGTTGTGCCAGTGATAGTAGGTGCACTTGGAATGATAAAAAATGGAACAAAACAACACATTGAAAAATTCCTGGAAACCCCAGCTTAAGAGATATACAAAAAATTGTCTTATTAAGTACAGCCCACACACTAAGGAAAACTTTGTCTATGTAACGCTAAGGTTGATAGGGGAGATAGAAAAAACATGAAATGGAGCCAAAACAACACGCCACGACCTGCCTTAGGTTTTCCAGTAGACTTGGTAGGTAGTGCGACCATAGCAGAAATCAAAATATGATGAAAAATGGCATAATAAATTTAATACACATCGATGGTTACGGGCATCTGGATTAAAGTCTGAGACTGAAGGCTTCCTTCTTCCAAGGCAAGACCAGAGTCTTATCACTAACACTAGGAACCTTCAGGCAAGTATCATACATAATAATGTGGATCCAAAATGCAGGTTCTGTTACAAATACCAAGAAACAATAGACCATCTAAAGGATGTTCTGTACTTGCTCTAAATGTATAATGAATAAAAAATCGTCTCGATAGAGTGGGGCAATACTTACGCTGAACGATATGCAAAGTATGGTGAATAGAGTAGCCATTCACGTTTTACACTCTCACCATTCCACAGTTCACGTTTGAACAAACTGTTTAATAAATACCTTGCCTTCATATTCTCTACTTCAGCTGTTTTATATACTCTGCGAGAGTTTGAAATATTGCTATCATGATTCTGACATTATGAGGGGGACACTACGAATCCAGTAATCTATTGTGTTAGTATCATCAATGTTCCATCTCACCCGATAAGTCTCTTAGATTGCCATCTCATTTACCGTTACATATTTAGGTATTTCCTTTTGTAAAATACTATTAGCAGCATTGTCAATGATGTTATGTTTGCTGAAACTGGATGATTAGTAACAGGAATGGATGTAGATGTGGCTACTATATTTAAAGGAAGTGTACTAGTGACTAAGATCGCAGGAGTGGATGCTGATGTCGATACTGTATCCAAAGGAATGTTATGAGTGACTGTATTTGCACCTGTGTGGAGTCACGATGCTAAGTTTTTTTCTATTTTACCCTTCTCTTCTGAAGCTCTCTTCTTTTTCTGTGCTCCACTCAAAACAATGTTTCAATTCCGATGAAATGTTTATTTACCGAGAAAAATATGTCTTAAATATTTAGTATTTAGTCACACATCAGGATATAGGGTTATATTATATAAGTGTGCTTCCAAAAAGACGTAAATATATAATTTTTTTATTTCCATAATGAATATGTCCTTCATTTAATTGCTAGTGTGTCTGGCTCTGGTTTACGCTAATTTATTTGTAGGTCTACAAGACTACATTCAACACTTTTCTCAACTTGCACAATGAAAATGTTTATCTATTCATATATTCATAAACTATCAATACCTAGCAATGCATCATAAATTCATAATTTTAAATAATCACTACATGCTTACTGTACACGTGTTCAGTGTTGTGTTTGAATCTCATGTTCAATCACGAATAATCTATGGTATGTATCTCCACACATTTTCGATAACTAACTTTTAAATTGATATTTTTAAAATAAAAATGTTTTCTTGAAATATTTATTTTAGTTTTAATTGAAAGCTCGATGACTAAATTTACTGTTTCCATTAAGCTAAATACACTGGTGTATTTCAAAAAGAAATTTTATTGATTGGAATCTAAAATTTTTCAATTTTTTTAATCTTGCAATTTTTCGGCAATTTTGGAGCGATTGTCACATTTGTAAACAAAAGTTAATTTTCGGTTTTTAAAAACCTTGCCAAAACAAAATACACATCTGTGACACATTATTTTTGGAAAATTAGCAAATTTAATGTTAAATTAATTTTATTTACGCTAGTATTATTTATAGCGTGAAATTTAGAATAAAACTATTTCTTAAACAGAGTTGAAATTTTCTTAACCTTTCCACCGTAATTGAAATGTGTTGGTAGATTGACAGATCATATAAGTGTATGGGATCACAAGTGACATAACTGTACAAATATTCCAGTAAGTGGAAGAAACCGTGAAACACATGATCTTTTAATGTACACATAGAAATTATCATACAAAAATAAACTTCAAATACACAAAAAATTAAAAATTATTTTAAAAATACGAAGGTACGACGATTTTATTAAAGTTTTTAATTTTTGATTAGTAAATGTAATCGTCACTTAATAAATGTATAAACTAACCACAAAAATATTTGAAGTACTTAAAAATATTCTAAAAATGTATAAATTATTATAATTAAAAAAATGAAAGCAATTATTTTAAGATTTCATTATTAATCGAATTTTTTCTTGAAACTATAATGTCTTTAATTTATATTATTTATTCAAGTAATTAAAAGCTTATCAAATTAAATAAGATCATAGTTATATGACATTTTTTTTTTATTATTGGAAGCAAATTTTCATAAATAAAGACAAGATTTTTCAGAATTATAATAAATGATTTACATTCCCCAATGAGTCCTGCGTTTAACTAATAAAATCAATTATTGCAACAAAATTTAATTTCTTAAAATTTCATGAATTTATGTGGTGGTGGGATAACAGATATAAAAAAATATATTTTTGCCAATATTTTTTTAAAAATAACAATTTCAAAAATAATTTCAATCATCTGTGAATAGGTCATAAAAGTTTCATTAAAATCCGACGATTAGTTGATTTTTGCAAGAATTTCCAAATTAATGTGTTTGTCCGGCAAAAAGTGAGTTATGCGGATATTACATTTTGTATAGTAAACTCTCGTAGGGATTTGGTTACCCGTTAACTAAAATCAAAATAATATTTTTTACCAAAATTCGAACGTGTTAGAAGGAATTTAAAAAACTTTTTAAAATACTTTGATCTTTCCTCTTGGATAATAAATTAAATATTTTGATGAAAAACTTCGATTTTATTAAGTTTAGGGCTTGTTTATATCATACTATGCTGTTTTTTCTGCGATTTAATAGAGGTACCTAAAGGCGTAACCCCATACCTGGGTTCTCATACACTGTATAAATATATCCAATACTCATGTCATTGCTACGGTAGGTCTAACGTTAGTTCTGCTTTTTTCATATTTGCGTTAATATTTGAATCAATATATGTAGCTAGTTGCAATCACTCCGACGTTTTTAATTAGTAAAATTCTTCAAGTGAAAATGACATTAAAAAAACACAAATACAAAGTCAGTTTTATCGAAACAAATATTCGAAGATAAATATGAACTACGTTTTTGTTGTTGTTGTGAAGTGAACATCGAATGAGAAAATTATTTGTTTTAGTTAAGAGGACGGGTCCCCATTTTGTTATGGTTGCGACAGAAAGAAAAATAGAGTGAGACAAGGTGAAAGAAAAAAAAAGAATAAAAAAATAATATCAACGCGAAAGTTTTATAACAGTAAAAATAATTTATTTATAGCTATAAAATTATAAATATATTACAATTAAGCACTCAAAACAAAAATGATTGATTCAGTTTTTTTCTAGGGGAAATTAAAGATTAGATGAAACGAGAGAAAAAATAAACGATGTTATTGTCTTCAAAAAAGGTCAACAGAAGACTTGGTCACAAACCATAAGAGATAGAAATGAGTTTTACCGACAAGTATGTGCAATGACTGAGCGCAGACTGATCCTCGGGAGTCTCAGTCTGTTCTTTTATATTTCCTGGCGTTGTGGTACAGTGGATATCGGCTCGGAACGAGAAACCGGGGAGCCGAGTTCGAATTCCAGTTGAATCCATTGTATTCACTTACGCGCAAATACTCTTGGGAAAGGTATTAATCCGTCTTTTCCTTCCAGTTATGGGTTAAATAGCAGGACAGACTGGGTTCTATAGCCTTGGTCGGCAACCAGTCTACCACAGAAAGCAATGGCAACCTACTGCGGGATAATCTTCTGCCCAGTCAGTCACGTCTCTTTCAAGACATGATCGCCCAAGCGTGTAGCATGTATGGCATTTAACTGACTGACTTTAGCGAAATTGTCTGCAAGTGAACTGATTTGGCGAGATAAACCAGCCCTTCCATTTATATAGGTGGGCGGCCTCTTTGCAAATGTCCTCGCCATTTCCGGTATCTTCTAGGTCAAAAGGAGACATTCTGTCATTTTTTTTTTAATTCGAAAACGAACTCAAATGGAATGGATCTTTCTATTATGACATATTTTCACCAATCGCAATACACGTTTATTGTAGTAATTTCTGTTGTAGTATTTCCTGGGAAAAGAATTCTGTAGCACAAGTCACTTAACATAAACAGATTAACATGCTCGTGCCCCCTCCCCCGGGCAAGTTCCTATCGGGCGTTAAGACGGCTCTGACGGACATGGCAGCCCTTTCAGATTTTGATATATCTTTGAAGATCTTCATAGACTATTAAAATACAAGTATCTTGAAGTAGAAATCTAAAAAATGTGGTACATAAGGACATCAGTTATTCCAGTTGTAGTTAGAGCACTCGGATTGATCGGAAAATGTTCGGATATACTCATTGAAAGATTCCTGGTAGTCCATGCCTTAAAGAACTACAAAACATTGTACTCATAAGTATAGCTCACACGTAACAATGATCTTTATCTATGTAAAATGTGTTGATCTTAAAAGATTTTGAGGGGCTTACGAAAAATGATCAGTAGAAAATATTATGAAAATATTTCTGACCTTATATCTCTGGTTGGGACACGGAAGGAAATGTGTTTCCAACAGAAATCAAAGAAATAATAATAATAATAATAATAATAATTTTGTCTGTGCCTAATTTTCATCTCAAGTGCAAACAGGTTGGATTGTTGATTTACCCATACGTCAATTTGTAAACCGCCATATTTTGTCGTTCATTTAAAGATATGAGGACTTTTTTACCTTCTCATTCTCTTCTTTCTCGTTCTCTTTCTTTTAATAAACTACTTTAAAAAAAAAGTCTAGTTCACCCACCTCTAGTTACTTTACAATCGTTAAAATCCCCATCCACTGTCTTACACACTTGTCGGGAGGAGGGAGACCTGAAGTACTTGCTGAAGGGTTACACTCATGGATTTCAAAGTACCCTTAGCCTAACCCAATTGGGTTCACACTACAATGACGTCAGACCCTAAGCGCAAACCTTTCATTGGTTTATAACTGATTCGTTCTTTGTTAATAGTTTTAATCCTCTGATACGTTTGATGTCGCGTATGCAACTGATATTGACTGTTTCGGTTTAATGATAGTTTTTGAATAATAACCTACAAGGCTGATAAAGATTATACGATGAGTTTATCTTTGGCATATCGAATACTGATTGCTGGGTAGTTCATAATATATTCAAATAAAAGAAGGCACGTTACATTTAAATTAAACGGTGATTATCCCATTAAGAACGTCGTCTTTTAAACACGAGGCAAAAATTAATATGATTTTTTTACTCTAAATATTTAAATTCAACCCATCCTGTTGATTTTAATCACATATATTTATTAATGAAATGCATTTTCAGAATATGAACGATCACGACTCTTTGCGTTTTATTTTATTTAATATCTATGATTTCTTGGTAAAGTTGTCTTCTCCATTTGTTTTGAATTTAGAATTGTCCTCTTCGATTAGTTGTCATATAAGGTCAATCTACCCTACTATTTCACTGATTTTTTAGGGTTGGGGGAGAAGATACTGTTCATGTCTCTCTTAGGGATGTTTGTGCGAAAGTGAAGGCAGCAGGCTTGGTAAGAATTTGAACTTGGTTCGCCGATACAACCTTTTGAACCGATAACCGTTACACTCGAACAAACAACGTGAAAAGCAGAATGAATGAAAGACAGGTACTCTCATTCGACACATGAGGAACCTGAAACCGGCTTTCACAATCATTTCAACTACATAAACTTCAATATTAGAGCAAGGCACAATCTCCAGTCACTCATCTATTATGAATCTTCAATGAAATGTTATTAAATTAATATTATTAAACTTCTGTAGTAGAACAAGGCATATGTCCCAGCCAATCGCTCACAGCACTTTTGACTTCACCGTCACTTTCAAACTTCGTGCTTCTCGTGAACGCTTTCAAGGGACCAAACAGGTGAAAGTCTGAAGGGGCGTCCTTCTCATAGCGGGAGAGACACTGCTGGGACAACAGTTGACCTTCAAGTAGGGAAGGTCATCATGGATAATTTTGTGTGCTGTCCCAACAGATAGGCTCAAAGTCCTCGCAATATCATCCACTGTCACGCTTCTGTCAGACTGAATGAGGTCATTGACTGATTCGATCACCTCAGGAGACCTCATTTCTGTAGGCCTCCTAGGCCTGTCTTCATCCTCAACAATGCTCCGTCCTTCTTTAAACAATTTAGCCCACCTGTAGGTTTTTTTAGGCTGACATCTGTGGCACCATACACAGTTGACATTTTCCTATGAATTTCAACTGGTTTGCACCCTTCAGCAAGCAAAAACTTGAAAACTGACCTCTGTTCAATCCTGGAGCATGCTTCTTGGTTTGCCATCTTTGTTAATCTCCAAAACTCTCAAAGTTCTTTTTCAATCTGCAAAAAGATTAAATTCCTTTGAAAAAAGAGTAAAGGAAAAAAAATTAAAAAATTAAGCTTTAAACTGTATTAGAAGTTCTTATACCAAAAAATTCACCTTATTTATTGAATGATCCTCTTATTATGAAAGTGTTATTTCAGATGGTTGGTTGATTTTGTTTAGCAAGATATCAACCTCTACGGATTATTTAATGCTGAAATCTAAACATTTTTAGCACAATTTTATGGCTTGAACTAAACATACTTTAAGTGTATAAATCTTATACCTTCAGCGACAAATAAAATGTACTGTTGATCAACTTATAAATTTGTACTTTTATGCTTTCATAGAGTTTTGTTTTTGTTTTCATTGTTTTCCCATAGCTTGAATCTTAGCAGGTGCTACCACCTCGACTCAGGGTGAACTTGAACACAATAGCAATTAAGAGGTGGTTCCAAGCTCTTCAAAACCTCCCGATCAGGCGTCTAATGTTACTTTTAGAATGAAGCCTTTAAGTTATGATTATATATCTGGTTTATGACCATCCTATTTTTATTACATTTTAGTTTAATCTTCTTTTTACCATTGTTCACCCAATAAAAGGCTTCATTGCCACTGAAGATAGAGGGTGGCTGATTGGGAATTTTGTATAGGCGTATGGGGAGGAAGCAAGGCTTTCATATTATGAGGATATGTAAGCTGACACTTGAGTTAAAGAAGTGAAGACTGTGTTGATCTGGCAAGCATCTCCTCAGAAGTCGCTTCCACATTGCAATAGTTCTAAAGAAGGTGATTAGAACTTCCTCCTTACTAATGGAATATGAAGGAAATGAAGCTATCGAATCAGTGTACGGGACATAGATGTGGAGGTTCTAATGATGGAACAAAGTAGTTGAGTTTGCCGATTACTATTATATTAATATGGCTTTTGAGATAAAGAATTTTCAGCATTTTTCTTTATAATCGTGTAACTCCAAGCAAGGCATTTTACTACCACTGTTGTGCAGGGGGTTACATAGGAGGAATGTTATGAGAAAGAGTAACAGGTTACAGGGGGTGTCAGGAACAGAGTATGAGAAGGATGAGAATACTAATGAGAGTGGGGTGGACGGAGAAAAAAGCATAAGAGAGAGGATGTAAGTTAGTGAGACAGGAGATGACTATTGACTTTACATTTGAATTCTTAAAAATTGTAGCTGTCGGAAAAGCAAGTATGCGGAAGGGAACTTTACAGGCGGGAAGTGCGAGAAAAGAAGCTATTGGAGTACAATTTGCGTTTACAATTTGTTGGTTTCACAGTAAAAGGGTGGGACCTAGTTGCTAATCTTGTGGCTCGAGTAAATTCATATATAGGGGGTACCAGTGAGCTAAGTTCATCGGAGCAGAAGCTGTGAAAGTATTTGTAGAAGAGACACAGGGAAGCCACACTGCGTCGGTGAGAAAGCGACTGTATCCTAGCTGCCAAGTCGGGGTCTATCACATTACAGATTCTCCGTTGGATTTTGTCAAGGTCCCCTCGGTGGATAACAGGAGCACACGACCAGATATGGCAGCAATATTATTAATATTTTATTTCAAATATATTATTATTATTCATTTTTTGTTCAAGCATCTTCATTAATATTATTGTTATTTCTAATTTATCTCTATATTATTATTATTAAATTTTTGTTTAAGCATTTCGTAATATTTTCTCTAGTTTATCCTCATATTTCTTTATTCATGAAATAATTTCAATATTATTTTTATTGTTCTGGCACTTAGAATTGTAATGGTCAGCATCTATTGTCCTGATAATACAATGACATCAAACAATATTGCAGCATCAACATATTAATTCCGGGTAGCTCCCCCTTTTTCGACTAATGCGACTAGACTATGGGAGTTAATATATTGTTGGAAATTGTTCATTAAATATTCAAAACTGCTTTTTATTAAGCCCATTTAGCCAAAGGCAACAAAAAGAAATTCACAGAAAAACGATGATGTTTGCCAGATCAGTTTCAGCTTTAGTGATTCCGCCTGAATTCATCTTGCACATATACAAATCAACCATCCGTCCGTGCATAAAATACTGCTGTCATATCTGGTTAGACGCCCCTGCTGTTCATCTAAGTGTTCTCGACAGGCTCCAAAGGAGAATCTGTAATGTGATAGGTCCCGACTTGGCAGCTCGACTCCAGCCACTTTCTCTCCAGCAGGATGTGGCTTCCCTTTGTCTATTCTACAAATACTTTCATGGATTCAGCTCCAACGAATTTAAGTCACTGGTGCCCCCGCCACTAGAATTTACTTGTGCAACCAGACTGGCAACAAGGTCCCACGCACTTACAGTTAGATCAACCAAATGCAGCTGTCGATTTCACTCCAGCTCCCCGATTTCTCGTTCCGAGCCGATATCCAATGCACCACAACGCAGACGTATAAATATATAAGATAGATTCTGGAGAGCAAAACTGTCTAACACAGCACAGTGAACCAACTTTCTTAACAGCAGATCTAGCATTTGATCCAATATAATCTTTCCACTTCACGTCAGTGGATAATGTTCGCCCGATAAGAAGCAGCAAATTACTCTCTTGAAGTTTAGCATCAGCCATGATGATGGGAGGCAGAAATGGGTATCGCAGACGATTAATCGAAATAAATTTTGTTTTGGTGGTGCTAAAATTAACAAATTATTCCTTGCTCTAGTTAACAGCAGATTTCAATGATATTTTTTAGATCTGCTGCCAATTTGGTCCTAACGAATCGATCAGATTTACTATGGAAACAGGAGTAAATAGTTGTGGCATCAACCATCCGTCAATGCATAAATACTGCTGTCATATCTGGTTAGACGCCCCTTCTGCCCATCTCATTATTCTCGACAGGCTCCAAAGTAGAATCTGTAATGTGATAGGTCCCGACTTGACAGCTCGACTCCAGCCACTTTCTCACCAGCGGGATGTCGCTTCCCTCTGTCTATTCTACAAATATTTTCATGGATTCTGCTCCGACGAACTTGAGTCACTGGTGCCCCCACCACAAGAATTTCGATCAATCAAATGTAGCCGACAATTCTACTCCACAGCTTCTTTTCTCGCACTTGCCGCCTGTAGAACTCCCTTCCATATACTTGCTTTCCTGACGGCTACGACCTCCAGGAATTTAAATGCAATGTCAATTCCCATCTCTTATCCACTTGACCCCAGTGCTTTCTACATCTTGTGTATCTTGTTGTTCTCGTTTCTCCCTACTTTCACAACTGTCTTCACACCTGTCTTTCTATTCTTCTCTTGCCCTTTCTCTAACACCCCTCCGTAACTGGTTCGTCTTTCTCTTCACTCTCCTCCTGCCTAAACTTTTATTCTTATATAGCCCCCTACGCATAAGTGGCGGTACAGCTTTGCTTGGGGTGAAACGATACCAGAGTTTTTAATCGGTATTTCATCTGGCATATCGGCTTTAGTCACTTTCTCACAACTGTAGTGTAGCTTCTCTGTGTCTTTTCATTGCTATTGTTACAATGAGATTTCATTCCTGGTGCTTCGACTTCGTTAATCAAAGCGTAGGACTAGTTTGTCAAATATTTCTCATCATTTTACTGTTGAAATAGCTTTCTGTAACCGTATGTTCTATGCGAAATCGGGTTATAGAAGGAGCGGTCCGATTTTAATCAAATTTGATACATTCATAGACAAAGACATAAGAAACGATATTCAGAAGTTTCAAGGTTGCAGTTCTTACAATAATGCAGAAAATCGATAATATATATATATATATATAAGGCAAGATGTTTGTGTGCATGCCTGTTTATCTGCCTGTATGTTTGTACTTTTTTTCAGCCCTTTTATTTTAGTTTTTGCTTCGGGTTTGGATCTAAATATTGTAGTTCTTAGTCTCAGCTATGATACCATTTACTCAGAGGACTTATTTAGACTTCAAAATTCAGTTTACAACGAAAAAAACTTATTTGATATCGATACCAGGAAATCAAAATTTGACTTACATCCATTCATTTTTCTTTCAGTCTACGATTTCGCTTTAACTGGAAACAACTATTGCTTTTTAGTCTTTCGTGCTAACGTCCAAAGTGTCTGAGCTCCAGGACCATGGATTAGTTTTAAAGCTTTCATTACACCCGAGCAACGCCGGGTGTAATGAAAGCTTTAATGAAGCTAAATTTAACGCTAAATTTAATTTACAACGCCGGGTGTAATGAAAGGTGTAATACGGCTAGTTATTAATAAAAATGAAAAACCCAACACTCAATAATATCAACTAGGAACACGCTAGCACCGTACCCACCATGTTCGGAACATAAAACATACACACTACTCTACAAACGTGCATTCCGCTACACGTAAGATAAAATCTATCCTTGATAATGGCTAAAAGAATAGCCGAAAGCGCTCGGATAAACAAAACATTCAGACAATTTATATAATTTATGTCCTGAAAAGAAAAATATCATACGATCGCATGAAAAATTACATAAAAATCTTAACCATAATACCTTTATATATTTGTAATCAGACAAGTCGAGACCGCCACTGGTGCGCAGAGGGTTACAGAATAGACAGTGGGTATTGAAAGGATAAAAAATGAATGGGATTCAAGAAGATAGAAGTTGGAAGTTGACATTACATCAACATTTTTAGAGATAATAGCTATCAGGGAAGCAAGTAAACAGGCGAAGTGATTTTTCTTTCGAGACATGATCTCCCAAAGCGTGTATCACGTATGGCACTTAACTGAGTGATACATTCAGTAGGTGGGCTATCATGGCTCTTCATAGCTTTTTATCCATTATGGCTTTAAACAATGCTTATCCTCTTAATATCGCTTTCTGTTTAGCAATCCATTTAAACAAGCTTGTTAGGTACGTTATTCTATATTTCCCTCTGTCACTGTTCACTTCTGCGAGTGACAAATTCTCTAAGCTTCTTTTCCTCATGTCCCAGAATTTATCTATGATTCTAAACACACATGACCTTTTTGTTCCCATATTCATTAAAACATTCATGCTAATATTTTCCGTCCATAGTACTCTCATTCTTCTTCTTCTATGTGCCTTGTCCCTTCAGGACGTAGACGATCATGGTTTTCCACTTCTCCCTCTCCCTGGTGGCTCTTAGCACGCCTTCTCCTTTTACACCACACAACTCTCATTCTGTCATTCATCAGCTCAGGCCATTCAAATATGTTTTCTGCTGCTTTCCCCTGTCTCATTTCCCCTCTATCTGGCCTGTTAGTATCAGGTTCTCCAAACCCTCTTTCCTCATTGCATTTCCCAGGAACTTCAGCTGTCTCTTTCTGATGCCCAGCATTATTTTCCTTTTCGTTTCCATCATTTCCAAAACCTCATTATTGCTCACATTCTCGATCCATGAAATCCGCAGCATTCTTCTGTAGAACCACGTTTCAATTTTCCCTTCATCTTTGATAATATTGTCCAGTATTCACTGCCATAGTGAAGAATTGACATCACATAGTAATCCAGTACACTCTTCTTTGTTTCTAGCGAAATTTTCCTGACTCTTAATACTCTACTCAGCTTCTGAAACGCATCCTTTACCATCCCAATTCAATTTCGGATCTCTGTGTCGCACTTTCCGTCTTCTGTTAGAACACTTCCCAAGTACTTAAATTACTCTCAATATCCTTCTGTAAAACCACATCTCTGTTGCATTAAGTCTCCATGTGTGAAGAAATTGTCCAGCTTTCACTGTCATATAGCGATTTACTATGGGTAGCTTAGATATGGCACAAGCGATTTACTATGGGTAGCTTAGATATGGCACAAGCGATTTACTATGGGTAGCTTAGATATGGCACAAGCGATTTACTATGGGTAGCTTAGATATGGCACAAGGAACTAGAAAATAAGTAATAAACGAGATATCCCTAGACATGGTCAACGGAACGAGAACAATCTGTTCTCTGTAGATTTAGTAAAGAGTTCAGTTCGAAAAGTTATCCGAATCGAAAAGCATCTGATGAAGGTCGGGGAGTTAAACGACCGAAATGTTGCGATAATAATAATAGATGTGGAGAATAGTCCGTATGTAAATAATGTAAATACCTATGATTGTGCCTGTACTATTGACCCAAGTCTTGAACTAGGTAACTTCCACATGACTAGACGTGTTCATCTACTGAGCCATCTCCCGAAGGACATTCATTACTCTTGTAATGTCATTCAATAGAAACTAATCGCTATTGGATGTATGAAGCTTGAAAATTCATACCTAATATTTCGAATGGCATTATTCTCGCTTTCCTTGTAGGATGGGATTGTATACTTGTCAACTGTTTGAATTACGATGCGCAAAATCTAGCTTTGTATTAGTTCTAACCCCCGTTTAAGCCTTCTATACATTTATTGCTTTGTCTATTACATTTGAACTTTCTCTTGCAGTGTCTTAATTCCTCTTCAATATGGGTTAAACTGTTGTTTTCTTCTTTTTCTCGTTTTTCTATAGTTTTCTGTCTGTTTCACTCTCTTGCAGTATCTCAATTGCTTTACTTTCTCTGTTTCTTTCCTTGCCTCTTCATCTCTCTCTCCCTCCCTCCCTCCCTCCCTCCCCCACTCTCTCTCTCTCTCCTTTCCTCTCTATTTATCTCTCTCACTCTTTCTCTCTCCTTGTTGTTCAATCTTTCTTGATACTTTCAGACAATTTCTCTTCTTTCTATCTCCTTTCTTCTTGTCTGTATTTCTTTTTCTTTCTCGTTTTTTCTCTTCTTATCTATTATTTTCTTTACTTTTTCTTCCTTTCTCTAATTCTATCCATTCATACCTCCTATGTTTTCTATTTTTCTCTCTATCTCATTTTATCTCGTATTTCTGATTCTCTCTCGATTTTCCTTCTTGCTTCTTGTTTTTGCTTCTCTTTATCTGATTCGCTTACCTATCTCCCCGTTTTTATTTCTCTCTATCATTTTCTATCGTCTTTCATCCTTCTTTCTTTCTTTCTTTCTTTCTTTCTTTCTTTCTTTCTTTCTTTGCTTTGCTTCATCCTCTGTTTCCCGCTTCTTTTTCATTTAACTTCTTCTTTCTGCCATTTTTCTTTCCCTCTCTTTTTACGTCGTTCTTTTTATCTTCTCGTCTCTCTCTCTCTCTCTCTCTCTCTCTCTCTCTCTCTCTC
>JBBBDQ010000887.1:3547500-3557500 GCA_037127315.1 Ascarosepion bandense | reverse complement strand
TTATTGAAAAAATGTATATTTACCTTGATAAAGTCTATCAGACAGCGAAACACGTCGACTAAGATTAGTTTTTATTTATCTTTATATATATATATATATATATATATATATAAGAAAAAGTGCGAGAAGCCGTAAACGTTTTGTTTAAAGTGTAGATTTATTGTAATTATTAATATTACTTGCTTTTTGTATGATATATTAAGTGCCCCTCATAGGCGGTGTAATGGTTAACAAGTTTGTCTCGCTAGTCTAATTACGAAATTACGACTGAGTCGTGAGTTTGATCTTCATTAAGTACCCCATATTTTTGGCTTTGTGCCACATCTAAGCTAGGGTTTAGAAAAACACCAAAGTGGTATTTATGTTGCTACACGTGTTTCGAGTCTGAAGTTGACTTTCTTCAAGCGAATAAAGTTACATGTCGAGATCCGTGTGATTTTGTGATGGCAAAAATATTGTGCATGTATAGATATGTGGTCAGAAATTTCATATGCGTGCGTGTTTGTTTGTTGTTGTTTTTTTTTAATTTTTTTAACCCGTTTGGATTTAGTGTGCCTCTGTGTGTGTGTTAGGTTTTTCATGTTGTTTTGTTGATGGAAGGCTTGTATTTTTTATAACTATTTCTTCCTGCATGAGTGTGTCATGATTTGCATTTTGGTAGATAGGCATTACTCTCTTCAGGCGAATAAACTTGTGACTTTACATATTGAGATTCATTTCTTTTTCTGATGGCCAAGATATCGTGTATATATACAGACAAGTGGTGAGCAGGCCAGAAAGTTCATATGCATGCGTGTTTGTTTGTTTGTTTGTTTGTTTGTTTGTTTTTGTTTTGTTTTGTTTTTGTTTTTTTTTGGTTTGTTTGTTTTTTTCGCACTCACCCGTTAAGTCTTTTCCGTCACTTTTCGTTGGACATATTTTTTTTACACTGATATGCAAAAACTGAGTTCGTCTTTATACTTCAAAATTGTTTTCAGTGATTTGAATTCAATTCTCATCTATAGGTTTTGTTGTTTTTAAAATACTATTTTTTGCAACGGTTCGCGTCTTTTTTTTTTATCGCATTTGAATTTCGTGTGTCTGTGTGTGTGACTTCGGTTTTTCATGTTGTTATGTTAGGGGAAGGCTTGTAAATATTTCTTCCTGCATCATGAGCGTGTCATAATCTGCATTTTAGTAGATAGGCATTATTCTGAATTTACCTCCACTACACTCGTTTAAATATTGGGAGATGTACAATTTCCTGTTATTGGCAAGTTTAATATGACTTCTGTGCAGAGCTATTCTTTTATTCAGACCATGAGTCGCTCCCCCCACCACGAATATTTTTGCGCATTTTAGAGTATAAATTACGTGTTTAGAATTGCAGCTCAGATTTGAACTTTTTTTCTTTTATATCAGTTCCTCTCGTTGGAACAACTCATATTTCTGTTTATAATATATATATATATTCATTTGTAAACGAGTTATTACGCGACCTAGGTTTCAACCATGTGGTGTCTTCAGGCGATTTGCAATAAAAATATTCCAAAGTTCTTCGAAAATATAATTGCATGAACACTTTTTAATACAAATGTGCACTGGTCTAATTTTATTATGACAAAAAAACTAAATGATTAAATAATCAATATATATATATATATATATATATATATATTATTATTATTATTATTATTATTATTATGAACTCTCAGTTAGACTACTACACAAAGAATTGTTTAGAGTGGTGAAGACTTGTGTAGCACCATCCACTCTCTCTGGAACTGCTGATAACAAACAATCGGTGCAGAAGTTTGCCACAGATTGCATGAACAACAGACCTCAGTTATTTAACCTATAACTGGAAAGAGGGGACGGTTTAATACCTTTTCCAAGGATACCAGTGCGTAAGTGAATGCAGAGTGCTCGACTGGAATATATATATATATATATATATATGATCGTTATTTAATGCTAATAAGATGCAAGGGATGACGGGTATTGAAAAAGAATGAAAAGATCATGAGAAGAAACCTGAAATCAAATCCTAAAACGTCTATTCCTGTTTAAAAAAAAAGCTGTTGAACGCAATCATCAGGCTAGGAAGATTGCGTTCAAGCGGGAAACAGACTCTCTATTCTCAGTTTTAACCTCAGTATCCTCACACACACACACACACACACACACACACACACACACACACACACACACACACACACACATAAATATATATATATATATATATATATATATATATATATATATAGGAAAGAATATTAAAACGTTTTGAGTTTAAAAATGTGTTTTTTTTGACAGTATTTGTTTATTTCTACTATTATATTTTATATTTCAGACCGCCCTCGGTCCTTCATCAGAAACAAATGATTTTAAAATTTGAACCATTTGTTTCTGATGAAGGACCGAGGGCGGTCTGAAATATAAAATATAATAGTAGAAATAAACAAATACGGTCAAAAAAACACATTTTAAAACTCAAAACGTTTTAATATTCTTCCCTATACATATTAAGACAGTATACGTGGTTCATCACTATGCTATATATATATATATATATATATATATATATATATATATATACACTTACTTTTATACAGAACATTGCATGTTTGAGAGAATTTTTGCAACCGAAATACATCTAACATTAGCAATTCACAGTCATATTAATCACTATACGATTGAGTTTTTCCCAGTTCAGAATTGTTTATTTTTTCACTATTATGCTTATGAAATATGCCAAAAATTCCTCCCCTTCGTGTCGAAACTTCTTTGCTGAGAATTAATTATCTCCTGTTGGAGAATTACTTCGTGGAATAATTGCTAAGTTTAATTCTTGGAAAGAAAAATCATTTCCGTGTTTTCATAGACTAAAAACGAATGTACGAGGAAAAAGTTTTAATAGGTAATATTTCTGAATTAAGCTGATAAGTAAAAAAACAAACACCACTTTTAAAAATAAACTAAGCCGGGGGATGTATGTGTGAGATAATAAATAAGCAAAGACGTAGTGTAGCTGTGACGACCATGAAATGCTGACAAGATTTAGCAGCGGAATTCATTAGTATTTTTAATCGAGCAACAGTAGCGAGTATACTAAAAAAAAGTAAATTTCCAATAAACAACAGCGACATGCGAAAATTCATAACAAATAAAACATGCATGAACAACCCTGCCAAGAAGTGACTAGAATAGTAACAACCCAACTTTTGCATGAAATCACACCCTAATTCAAAGCTAATGCTGCACAACCCATCAGTCTACGTATTGTAATATATATATATACTATAATACATATATATATATATATATATATATATATATATATATATATATAGGATTATTGCAAATAAGTTTGTCACTTATCTGAAGCGAGTCATGCCGACTTCAGAGTTTTGTGAGGGTACCGTTAGGATGTCATCATTCTTCAGGACTAAATTTTCAATCTGCTTGATTGAAAATTTATGCAGATTGAAAAAGAATGATGCAAACATCTTTTTCGGAAAATATACGTCCTTCTGCCGGAGGATGCATATTTCCTAACAAAATTCCTTGGTTATTCAGGCCGGGAAATATAAAAATAATGTTTAAACAAATAAACTAAAAATATCCCAGAATTAATACATTTTGTTTATATATATATATATATATATATATATATTAATACAGGGTTCATTGAATAATATAGACAAGTTCTGTCTATTTATTTTGTGTAAGATCCTTTCGTATAATCTGATTAGCTACGAAAGGATCTTACACAAAATAAATAGACAGAACTTGTCTATATTGTTCAATAAAACCTGTATTAATGAAAAAATGCTGCCAAAATAGACAGAATATATATATATATATATATATATATATATATATATATATATTTTAATTCAGATACTTCAATCCAAGGGAAAAAAGCAGGAAGGTAAATTTCAAAAAACCCGATCCTAATTAATATTAAAAATTTATTTTAATATTAAAAAATGATACAGGAAGAGAGCTCCATGTAATAAAATATTACAGAGCAAATATATATTAAAAAATGATTAATTCAAAGATGTTGAATGGCCATTTCGTTATGAAGATCCCCACGGGGGACGACACATCACCTCAGCAACAGAAAAAACCTTTCAGAAACTGGAGACAAATTAGTCTACTTTTCCTTTTTAAATAGATTGTAAAGAAATTAAAAAATAAATAATAAAATAAAATAAAAATAAAAATAAAGGGAAAGAAAAAGAAAAAGAAAACGAAAAAGAAAAAGAAAAAGATAGAATAAAATCAAATAAATAAAAAAAAAAAAATTGACATCGTCTGTGTTCGCAAAAAAAAGGGAGAATGTAACTAAAAATTAACAGACAGCCGTGTTAAATCGACGTAAGTTTAAGCAACACGGAAAAAAGGTGGTAAGAGAGATAAAAGAAGGAAGGGAGGGAAAAAGAAAGAAACTAAAGAAAAACTTTTTTTTAAATATTACAGACGCTGGACAAATTCAAAAACCTAATTTCCCCAAAACGTTGAAGTATTAGAAAAAGGCCTTTACTTAAAAAGGCATAATTATTAATAAAAGGGAATAAAAAGATATAGGATTTAAAATAAAATTATTTTTATTTTTAATAATTTATGAAGCCCGCATTTCTCCATCTAATAACAAGGACAATTACCGGACCTATATTGGCATGTCCGCGGGCTCTTTCAAACAGAGGCTTTATAATCACAGGTACTCGTTTTCGAACCCTAAACAGAGATTCCAGACGGCACTATCACGTAGGTTCTGGGAAATGAAGGAGGAAGGGCAGGGCCCTATAATTAGCTGGAAATTAATAGGCTCAGCTTGTACTCCTAAAAGTTTTCGTGATAGGTGTCGTCTGTGTTTATTGGAGAAGATTCTGATTTTGAAGTATCCTCATCAGGACTTACTTTTGAACTTTAGGAGGGAATTTATAAACAAGTGCCGCCATAGGGCGGATTTTAAAATTTAACTTCTAATTTTTAATTTTTAAATTCTAAATTTTTCTATAATGTTTTTAATATTTTAAAAAAAAAAAATTTTTAATTTTAATTTTAATTTTTTTTTTATGTATATGTGTATGTTTGTGTGTGGATGTGCATATTTGTATATATATGTATATATATGTATATATGTATTTATGTATGTGGGCTATATGTAATTTTGAAAAAATTTTTTAGCTATTTAAATGCTCCTTTTCATAATATTCATTAATATGTATGTGTGTGAGTGCATATGGAATATGTATATATATATATATATATATATATATATATATATATATATATATATATGCGTGTGTGTGTGTGTGTATATGTGTGCATGTATGTGTACACATGTATATTATGTGTATATGAATTTTTTGTATATAGGTGTGTACACACATATATATGTGTGTATGCGCATGTATGTGTATATAAGTGTGTAATAAATTGAATGTATGTGTGTGTATGTGTATGTATATATGTATTCTTATTCGTAGAATTGTGTGTGTATATATATGTATGTATGTGTGTACTTCTATAGGTATGTATATAATAATTGTAATTAATTTTTTTTTTTTTTTTTTTACCTAGTGTTGTCTTTATTTAGTTTAATTTCAAATGACCTAATTTTTTAAAAAATAATTTTATTTTAAATCCTATATTTTTTTTATTCCCTTTTATTAATAATTATGCCTTTTTAAGTAAAGGCCTTTTTCTAATACTTCAACGTTTTGGGGAAATTAGGTTTTTGAATTTGTCCAGCGTCTGTAATATTTAAAAAAAAGTTTTTCTTTAGTTTCTTTCTTTTTCCCTCCCTTCCTTCTTTTATCTCTCTTACCACCTTTTTTCCGTGTTGCTTAAACTTACGTCGATTTAACACGGCTGTCTGTTAATTTTTAGTTACATTCTCCCTTTTTTTTGCGAACACAGACGATGTCAATTTTTTTTTTTTATTTATTTGATTTTATTCTATCTTTTTCTTTTTCTTTTTCGTTTTCTTTTTCTTTTTCTTTCCCTTTATTTTTATTTTTATTTTATTTTATTATTTATTTTTTAATTTATTTGCAATCTATTTAAAAAGGAAAAGTAGACTAATTTTTCTCCAGTTTCTGAAAGGTTTTTTCTGTTGCTGAGGTGATGTGTCGTCCCCCGTGGGGATCTTCATATCGAAATGGCCATTCAACATCTTTGAATTAATCCTTTTTTAATATATATATATATATATATATATATATATATATATATATCAATGTCTCTCGTAGCATTACATAACTACTCAAGAACAATATTAAAATATTAACAAAATTAAATAGTAAAGTCGGACTTATCATCCTTCAGGCAATAATCATAAAACAAACAGAACTATCAATAAATAAAAGCAATTATAATCATTATGTTAATTTTGTGACTTTTGTGTAACACTATGTTCCTGTGTCATAAATCGATAAACTTTAGTTTAAAAGTTATGAAAAAAGCATTAATCTGTTTCAATGCTTGAAAAAGTTCCCATTCCAACCGGAAATTCGATTTTATCATATACGCAATAAGGGTGAAATATCAATATATTTCAGAAGCTTTATTTTGCAATTTGCTTAGGATCCAATTTTAATACATTTCACACTTTATCGCCATAGCGTATATATATAACCTTACAAATAAGCAAAAATTGCAAACTTACAGAAGCATTATTTTTTAATTTGCTAATGACGTAATCCTATAGTACTCATTATATTTTGAGACATTTAACAGTTTATAGTTATAACGCAACTTACAAACTTACTAATAGACAAAAACAAATACTATAACCTTCCATAAAGTTCTAGAAAGCTCCAGAAAAACATAGCAGTACTACAGTTAAATAAATAATTTTAGAAACTTCTTGTTGGCAGCAAGATTTTTTTAAATAAACTGAATTAAATAACAAAAGTTCATCAAATTATAATACCAGAAATTAATGGCCTTTAAGATAGATAGATAGATAGATAGATAGATAGATAGATAGATAGATAGATAGATAGATATGAACAAACCGGCATAGATAGATAGATAGATAGATAGATAGATAGATAGATAGATAGATAGATAGATAGATAGATATGAACAAACCGGCATAGATAGATAGATAGATAGATAGATAGATAGATAGATAGATAGATAGATAGATATGAACAAACCGGCATAGATAGATAGATAGATAGATAGATAGATAGATAGATAGATAGATAGATATGAACAAACCGGCATAGATAGATAGATAGATAGATAGATAGATAGATAGATAGATAGATAGATATGAACAAACCGGCATAGATAGATAGATAGATAGATAGATAGATAGATAGATAGATAGATATGAACAGACAGATAGATAGATAGATAGATAGATAGATAGATAGATAGATAGATAGATAGATAGATAGATAGATAGATAGATAAGAACAAATCAAGATAGATAGATAGATAGATATGAACAAAACCTACATAGATAGATAGATAGATAGATAGATAGATAGATAGATAGATAGATAGATAGATATGAACAAACCGGCATAGATAGATAGATAGATATGAACAAACCGGCATAGATAGATAGATAGATAGATAGATAGATAGATAGATAGATAGATAGATAGATAGATATGAATAAACCGACATAGATAGATAGATAGATAGATAGATAGATAGATAGATAGATAGATAGATAGATAGATAGATATGAACAAACTGGCATAGATAGATAGATAGATATGAACAAACCGGCATAGATAGATAGATAGATAGATAGATAGATAGATAGATAGATAGATAGATAGATATGAACAAACTGGCATAGATAGATAGATAGATAGATAGATAGATAGATAGATAGATAGATAGATAGATAGATATGAACAAACCGGCATAGATAGATAGATAGATATGAACAAACTGGCATAGATAGATAGATAGATAGATAGATAGATAGATAGATAGATAGATAGATAGATAGATATGAACAAACTGGCATAGATAGATAGATAGATATGAACAAACCGGCATAGATAGATAGATAGATAGATAGATAGATAGATAGATAGATACTGAAAAATGCACATTCTCAGGTGGTTGGCTAACTATGTCGTTTGACTGATCTCAATTGAATTGATCAACATTAGCAGAAAACTTTTGACAGCAAGTGCTCAGTCTGTGGTGAGTTCAACTAGTTTTGAACGTGAAATGTCTCCGACGTTTAGTGAGGCGAGAGTGCTTTTTGATCGTTGCTTATCACTCGTATATTGTAAAAAGTATAATCAAGAACTGCGCCCCTTCCTACCACTGTACCGCTGGACAGAGGTCAACAGGGAAGAAAAAAAAAGGACACTTTCAAGTTGCCTCCAGTCACAACCGAATGGTTATTATGTTTATATGCTTTGGCGTTCAATACGTGGTGGGTGAGGTTCGTTACTATGCATTCACCAAGAAAGATTTTTTAAAAAAAGTCTAATTTGAATCTAGTACCAAACAAGGCTCTTCTCTTGCCCCTGCGGTCAGTATTGTGCTAGATGTATCGGCAATTCCAAATCGGTGTAGATAACTATTAATCAGATATTGCCAATTGGGAAAAGAGTCTGCAATGAAGTATTTAAAAAAAAAGAGAGTAAAAAAGAAAAAAAAACTATTTTACGAAGACATGTGCGGTTTCTGGCATTTCTTGCAAAGATTTCAGTCGTTTTAGATTAAATTGCTGCAATTGGTCGACATCAAAACACAGAAGAACATTCTCAGATCTATTATATCCACACTCAATCTCCGATTAGCAATTTTCAACCTTATAGTCCGTTTCCCACAGACGAAACGTCGTAAGCCTCTCACTACCTTAACGCTATTTTATGGGAAATATTTAGACGAACTACATTTTCAAGTTATACGATTTCAAACGTTTCTTAAGACCAGCCATGCCTCCCACACAGGGTCGAATCATTCGCATTCCCCTTGTATTCGATTTGTAAAAAAAAAGAAGTCCAACTAAGACATCATCCCAAGAACCACTGCTTTGTGAAACAAACTCCCACATAAATGCTTTCCTCATCACTACAATATTAATATTTCAAATGTTAGGCCAACCGTTAACCATCCTGCATATCGTCATAATCTACACTTATATTCATACAAGAACCTCATTGATTGTTGCACGACCTTGAATGACTCTTGGGTCGTATTTTGGGTGAATATATTTTTTTTAAAAATATGTATTTCATTTCTTTCTTAAATATGCTGTTTCGTTTTTATTTTTTGTTTTGTTTTGTTTTTTGTTTGTTTTTTGTTTTTTTGTTTTGTTTTTTGTTGATTTTTTCTTATTTCTTCCCCTTAATTCTGCTGTTGACATCCAAGATTCAAAGGCATACCAGAGATATTGGGATGGCCAATTCATGCAACAGTCTGACCTTTTATTTCAGGCAGATATTCTTGTCTCTCCAGAAGACGGCCGGAGCGTACAACAGCCGAAACGTCGTACAAATTACAACCAAGACTAGGACAATAGTCCGAATGAGGTAAATAGTGTAAAGAAATCGTTGTAAAGGATAATAGAAAATGAAATAGGCCAAAAAAAATTGAAGGGATAAAATCTTAACGATATTATCGACATGAGAACAAAATTTTATCATTCATTTTTATTCGGTTAGCGTATTTTTGCGCTGCTGGAGTCACGATTCCTCTCCATCACACAATTGTGGTTCATAAAATTACAAAATAGTTCAATGGCTTGCCAGTTCCTTTTGCAAGGGAGAGGTTCAGGTTACCCATTCCTCCACTCGAAAGTGGATTTTTTAAAAATTTATCTACTTCTAGCCCTTGCCTAAATAGGCAGGACCTACAAGGCAGTATGTGGTTTCAATTCAGAGCTTCTGTCTCTTAAACTGTTTACCACCCAAGGCTGGGAAAACAAAAGATGTATTCACATTAGCTGAAGATATTAGGATGTAAGTGACTGCAATGAACCAGACTGGAATTCGAAATCGGCTCTCCGAGTCCTCAA
>JBBBDQ010000887.1:3497500-3545000 GCA_037127315.1 Ascarosepion bandense | reverse complement strand
TGTTGGTATCATATAAAGCTGCGGGACCATGTAATTTAAAATACGTGTCTTTAGTCAGCTTCCTTTCTTTTGTATTACATGATCCCGTAGCTTTATATGATACCAACACTAGGGATTGCAAAATATATCTCTTCTAAACGACAAAACGGTAAAAAAAATTGAACCCTATTTATGAACGATGACGTTCGAAAGTACTCGGCTATGTTGTCTTTAACGCTTAATACAACATGTTTAAAAGAAAGGATGCTGCCTAATTACACGTATATATATATATATATATATATATATATATATGTGAGTATATATATATATATATACATACATAAATACACAACTGTCTTTATTGCAATAAAGAACTTTTTTTTCAAATATATATATATATACATTGTGAATTTGGGCAATAATTTCTCGTTTATACATGTTTCATTGAAAATGATAGACAATGTATTATCATTAAGTTTTTATATAATTTTTCATGTGTTCGTATTTTTTTCTTTCGAAACTCAAACTATATAAGAATTGTCTAAAGCTTTTGAATTTTCGAGCGCTTTCGGCTATATTTTTTACCCATTATTAAGAATTAATTTTGTTTTACTTATAAATAAACATGTAAGTAAAACAAAATTAATTCTTGATAATGGCTAAGATTATAGCCGAAATCGCTCGAAAGTACAAAAGCTTTGGATAATTCTTATATAGTTTGAGTTCCGAAAAGAAAAAAGAATTAGAGGAACACATGAAAAATATAAAAAATTAATGAGATCTTGTCTGTCATTTTTATTGAAGCCTATATATATATATATATATATATATATATTGGATATATAGCAAGTGGACATATCTAGCCATAGACATATACAAGCAAATGAATATGTCTAGCCACACTGATGAGCTGTGATACAGCGAAACGAACTTGTATGTGGATGACTAATATATATATATATATTCTTCACACACACACACACATATATATATATATATCTTCTAAACGACAAAACGGTTAAAAAAATTGAACCCTATTTATGAACGATGACGTTCGAAAGTACTCGGCTGTGTTGTCTTTTCACGTTTAATACAACATGTTTAAAAGAAAGGATGCTGCCTAATTACAAGTATATATATATATATATATATATATATATATATATATATATCACAGCTCATCAGTGTGGCTAGACATATTCACTTTCTTATATATATATATATATATATATATATATATATATATATATACCCAGCAGTTTTACTACAATGGAGGGCGGATTGCTGTTAGTAATGGAAAATTTAACCGTTTCTTTATTAGAAAAGATTCAGTGTTTATTGAAAGCGTAGCCTGTATTACTCTCGATTGGTATTTATAAAATCGTTCTCTTAAAACAATAATTTAAGAAAATATTTTTTTCATGGCCAGTAACTCTTATTGCTTTTCCCAATACTGACAGGGATTTTCGTTCTTGAGTTTTTGTTTGAAATAGTGTAGAATGTCAACATTTTGGTTATGTCACTATTTTCTCTTCGATTTACATATGCTAACCATTTTAATTATTGCCGCATTTGAAAGTCTTCAAGCGAGGTAGTTTATCTTCTTCTTTCTTTGGCATTCTATAGAAACAGTCCACGAGAATCGCAGGTGGGTCCTCGCGAAGACCTACAGAGCATAATCGCCGAAACCATTTTTAACTATTGATCTGAGGAAGAGTTTTTAGAATATTTCTGAACGGTTTCGATGTCATGCGTGACATCCATATTAAGATTTCAATCAAGAAATCGAGTATTTTGGCATTATTGTTACTTCCCTGAAGTTTCCAGTTAAAAAAAAATTGACGTTGATAGAAAGCTTCGGTATTGTCGCATAGACGTTGCAAAACCGATTCTAACAAACTATCCCCAACCTGCCGGCAACGTTACCTTGTAGCGTTTCAATCGCGTTGCCACATAACGTTCTTTTTTTTACTAAGTGCCATGTCCGTTTAGGACGTAAGCGATCATGGACTTCCACGTCTCTCTATCACTGGTAGCTTTTAACGCGCTTTTCCCTGTTACCCCAACCAAACCCGGCTCTGCCATCCACCTAATTAGGCCCTTCAAATATGTTATCCGCTGCTTTCCTCTGTCTCTCTTTCCTGTGAGTATCAGATGCTCCAAGCCTTCCTTTCTCATCACATGTCCCAAGAACTTCTGCTGTCCTCTTCCTATGCTCAGTATTAATTTCCTTTTCGTTGCCATTCTTTCTAAAACCTCATCATTGCTCACATGTTCGATCCATGATATTCGCAGCATCCTTCTGTAGAAATACATTTCAGTTGCTTCAAGTTTTTCCTTCATCTTAACGTTACATTAACAGAAAATGGATAATACATTACAGGAAGAGTATTTGTCTATATTTGTAAGATTTCTTTACGTCATTCGAACTATTGTCTTCATGTTCGTTGCCATTTTTACGGCTCTTTCAACCGTTGTACGCTCGGACCTTTTTCGGCTGCTAGGAATTTCAAACTGAACCCTTTATTACGATCACTTCTTCAGGCCGAAACGTCACAAAAAGGGCAACGAAGCTTAGAACAATAGTCCGAATAATGTAAATAGTGTAATTGCCAGAAGAGATTAGAATGTGCACTGACATAATGAATCGCATTGAAAAAAATACGAGAAGAAATGGTATATTTTCTACACATAATGTATAGGCACGGTGGGGAGGGTGAAGTAATGAATAACAGCTCTGACTGGAAAATCAGCTGAGTAATTTATTCTTTTCCTACGGTTTTTAAATCCAATACCAGAAAATATTTTTAGATTATAAGAGTTTTTTTTTTTTTTTTTTAGATAATAATGATTTAGTCATACTAGTCTTACTAATTAACTTGTATCTGGGAAAAGAAAAAGTGAATTCCTACCTTTTTCAAGGGTATTTGCGCATAAGTCCAACTGGAATTGGGACTCGGCTCTAGGATTAGAAATTGAAAACCATTATCCATTACACTGCATACACATCCAAGCTTACAGTATCTGGTATTAACAAGCGGTCACACATTTAGGTATTGACCAGGCTCGATATTGCTTAACTTTGGGAAACTAGTGTTTGAACGTGATATGGCCGTAGAGGAATCGGAAATCGAAGTTCGAATTACAGTCGATTTCGGGATATTTACTTATGTGCAAACATCCGTTTTCTTTTCTCATGTCAGCTATGGGTAAATTACAGGTCAGACTAGATCCTATAGCCTTGATTAGCAACCAGTCTAAGAGATTAAAAACTCTGAATTAAATACCTCCGACTATGTGATAAATAGCTTTATCAACCTGCAAGTATGGTGAGTATGGCTATGCGTCTTAACACATGGTCATTCAGGAATGATTTCCTTGAACAGGAGTGAGAATCCCTGGATTTTGAATTTGGATATATATTGTTAAACGAAGAAAACTATTTGAGTGTCATTTGGCCCATTTAGAATTCCTAAGATACAGCACTTTGCGAAATTTCCATAATGCTGTAACAATTTTTGGATAAGCGATAAGGATAGTTTTACTGCAACATTACAGTAACGTGACCGTAACCGATGAAAGTGATATTAAGTTTGATGAATTAAATTCTGAGCCAAAAATTAAGACCAAGAGGAACTGAGCGATTTGATCCGAGATTTAAATCTAGGAAATGACTCGGCAGAATTGCTAGCATCTCGACTGAGGGAGAATAATTTTTTAGCAAGCGGTACATTTGTTACCTTCTATAGAAGTTACGGCTATATCGTGTTGAATACACCGGTTCCCGTCCGATCACCGAAGTTAAGCAACATCGAACCTGGTCAGTACTTAATTGGTGACCATTTGGGAATACCAGGTGCTGTAAATGTATGGTTCTCCAGGTTTGGGGGTTGGATGCAGCGCTAACAACCCTGCCCCGTAAAAAACAGTTTGTTACAACAACAAAAAGTTGCTGCCCTATGCATCATCTGGGTGTGATGGGAAAATGATGATGATAGAAACCGTGATGATGAATTCATCCGATTTTTTTTTTAACAAAGCGAAATGCTAGTTTATTGCAATGAGGTGAAGAAAGTTCTTCTCAAACTTAGAGTGTAAAATACAATTCCACTTTATGGTGGCATTTCTTTGACAGTTCTAAGTAAAGCTTAAAATACGTCCTTCTTCACAACACAAACTCTTTTGCATCAATATCGATTAGACACTCCACAACCCTCAAGGAAAAGCACTAATGGTAATACGAAGTATCCCTGTTTTCTATGTTTATGTGACAGTTGTCCCAAGGATCAACTGTGGCAAAAAAGTGTAGCCTCTTCGAGAGGCTTTGGCAGTGGGTGAGAAAAATGCTCTATGTGCTGTACTCATACCCAGAGAAAAAATCGTTTACTCCACTCTCCACATAAAATTAGGAATGATGAAACAGTTTGTAAAAGCTCTTGATAGAGAGGGTAGTTGTTTCAAGTATATCTATGAAGTGTTTCCAGGCTTTGGCATCGAAAAGACTAAAGCAGGAGTTTTCAATGGTCCAGAAATCAGAAAACTTATTCTAAATGAATGTTTAGTAAGTAGTATGACTTTGAATGAATCTGTTGCATGGAATTAATTTATAGCGGTTGTGAAAACGTTTTGGGTAATCACAAATCCGTTGACGACAAAGATCTTGTTGCAAATATGCCGAAATGCTTTCGCAATGTTGGCACTAACATGATTATCAAATTTCATTTCCTTCATAGCCACCTGGAAAGATTCGTTCAAAACTGTGGGGATGTTAGTGATGAACAGGGTGAGCTATTCCATTAGAACATCAAATTAATGGAGGAAATGTGCAAAGGATTGTGGGATTTCCGAATGATAGCAGACTACTGCTGGGGCAGAAAAAGAAACATTGCACATTTAGCATTCCCGGCAGTCAAGAAAGAGAAAGCTTTACCCAGATTTGTCAAGTTAATTAAATATGCAAAAATTTCTATTACGAACAGTTTCTTTGTTACATTTTACTAAATAATTTTGTTATACTTTAAAGAGAACAAGATATACAGACACAGTGAGTCTTTTCTGCATTTTTGTATATTTTACCAACAAATCAACTACTTTTCCTTTGAATTTTGCCAATAAGAATAATTTAAAAGGTCTGCCATGACACCTAGATGTATTTTCTTCATCATGAAGCAATAGGTACAATAGATTTTGGGATTATTCTATCTGAACAGTACCAAAAAACAATTAAGTAATTATTAAACATCATGATGATAGATATCAATTAAGTTCCATACGTGATCCACGTTTGGGTGATCTTTCGAGAAGAATGATTGCCTTGTAGACTGGTTACCACCCAAGGCTATAGAACCCAATCTGTCCTGCTATTCAACCTGTAGCTTGAAGGAGAATATATGGATTCATAACTTTCCCAAGTAAGTAAGTGAATGCAAAGAATTCAACTGGAATTCGAACTCGGCTCTCCGATTTCTCATTACGAGCCTCTGGCCATTTTACCACAATGCACATACTTGCATTCTGGGGAGGAAGAAAAATAAATCCGAGCAATAATAGTAAAATTAATCAGGATGCTGAGTTATAATATTGTGGAAAGTTTCTATCATTAAATTTTAAGTGAAATCTACGAGATATTAAAAGTGTGAAAATTCAAAGAGTCAAAATCTTGGGTCAGGTAAGTTCGTTCTTTTTTTTCCAATGTTTTTTATTTTTTTATTTTTGTTACTTTTTTGTTGTTGTTGTTGTTGTTGTTGTTTTTTTTTTGTTTTTTTTTTTAGTTTTTAGTTTTTTGTAGTCCCATTTTTCCTCTACAACATTAGTTAACTTTTTTGAAGTTTGACTGAATTTTATCTCTTTTCAGAAAAATGAAGCGAAGGTAAAAATCAAATAGATAAAAATGTGCATTTTCAATACTTGCTTCTCTTCAATTTCAATTGACGCGAAAACACTTACCCCCAACAGCACTAATTTGACGTTAAGAAAATCAAAAGCTTGCTTGGGAAGTTCTGCCACATTTACAGTCACTATTTACATTATTCGGACTATTGTCCTCATGTTTGTTGCCATTTTTACGACGTTTCAGCCATTGTACACTCCAGTCTTCTTCAGAGTCTATGAATTTCAAACCAAATCTTTTATTACAAGAATGGCAACAAAGATGAGGACAATAGTCCGAATAATATAAATAGTGTAAATACTACCACATCTCAGAAATACAAATTCCTATCTGCAGTATTCTCCTGATTTCCTGCCCTCAGATTATCATCTTTTTTAGTCGCTTTTCAACGGTGTTTCGTTGTCAAGTTAAAAACGTGGCTCGATGAATACTTCGAGTAAAAATCCTGTGATTTCTACGGTCAAGGCAGTGACAATCGAGTGGAACGTTGGCAAGAAGTGATAAACAAAGGTGGAGAATATATTGTTTAACTTGTTGAATAATGCGATTAAAAGAAGTGACATGAAAACTGAACGAATTTATCCGACACTCCCAAAAAATAAAATACCAGAAGGATGAACAGGAAATCATAACATACAACAAGAACTGGAAGATAGGACAAAAATAAACATTATTTACATTGTTCGGACTATTGTCCTCATCTTTATCGCCATGTTTGCGACGCTTCGGTCGTTGTACGCTCCGGCCTTCTTCAGTTGCTAGGAATTTTGAATCGAACCCTTCATTCTGATTGCTGGGGTATATCAGTCTCATTCTATGTGAGATAACACGTAGTCCAGTGGATATAGGCGTTGTTTAGTTCCGGTGACTTGACCCAAACAGATGTGAGTTCAATACCTGGCTACAGCAGTAGGGAACAAATAATTTTGAGAGTTGAGTTAAAGGGAGATAACTACATGCATTCGGAAGTGGTATCGCATGTGGAATGAGAATGATATGCCGCAGTGATCGAAATAAACGGTTCGATTCAAAATTCCTAGCACCTGAAGAAGGCCGGAGAATACAAGAGCCAAAACGTCGTAAACATTGTAATAAAGATGAGGACATTAGTAAATAATGTAAATACTACCTCATCTCAGAAGTATAGAAAAAAACAACAACAATTGTACGCAGACCAAAGAAACCTTAAAACTTAAAATGGGAAAAAGGATGTTACAGAGATTTCATAAGGTAAATCAAAATATTGGCAAATTAATTATCATAAACATGGCTGCGTAGGAAAAAAACTAAAAAGCAAACGGTGTCGTGAATTAAATCAATACCCAAAAAAGCAATTATTAAAAAAAGAAAACAAAAATAAAACACAGATAGGGCGACAAAGGCAGATTGTGTAGAAATAACGACGAGACACTTGAACAACAATTGCAACAAATTGGCTCAAAAAGAAAACAAAAGCAGACATGACTGGGTAGGAAAGATAACTGCTTGAAACTGTTCAACCATTAGGGACTCTTTGCGTGAGTTCGTATCTCATCCTTATCGCCAAAAATGTGTTATATTCTAGATTGTTTGGATGAACAAGAACGAATGAAAATATGTATTTGAACAAGTAATAAAACAACATTTATATTCATTTACTGTCTGAGAACAGCAAGAATTTGTTTGTGTTAAAACAATGAATTCCACGTGAGTGTTGGTTTGTCACCATGTTTAATTCACAAATACCGCGCCCGACTTCCAAGAAGTAACTTAATTGTGTGTTGAGTTATCATCCTTTATAGGGAAAAGAAATAAGCTTCAAACTAACAGCAGTCAACTGCCTTTTGATCATTCAGAACAAGTAAAAAAGAATAAGTTAATAAATCCGAATACCTGAGACGAGAGTTACGAAGACATTGCAGCCAATAACTAGAGCTCTCAACAGCCTCAAATGTACTTGCTAAAACTTAAGATACAAATAATAATAATAATAATAAGAAGAAGAAGAAGAAGAAGAAGAAGTGAACTGAACTGCATTCTCAGACCAGAAATATGGCCATTAAGAGACTTGCATTCCCAGTGGTTCAATATAGCTTCAACATCTTAAACTGAACTCTAAATGACATCAGACTGAGACAAAAAAGCTTCTTTCTAAATATAACATGCATCATTCAAAATCCGATGCAGGCCATCTAAAACTTGCCTCGAAAAGAAGGTGGAAGAGGTTTTATTCAGCTAGAATCGTCATACAAAACAACAAAGGGCTGTATAATATAATTAGTCTAAACGAAAATAGAAAGAAAAAATATTCAATCATAAAAGAAGGTTGTAAATGCAAAAAGATTTACATTTAGTAGATTCTGTAAAAAACTAAAACAAAACCCCAGAACCAAGTGCTTCCGCTTAAAAAGAAAACCAAGGAAAAAGCTCTTGAGCAGATGAAACAACGCTGGCAAGACAAACCTCTGTGTGGACAATATCCAGAACGTGCTAATACGGCTAATGTTGATAGTTGATTTTCGAAGCGCTGCTCACATGTGGCACAAGGACAAAGGTATGGGGTCCCTAATGAGGATCGAACTCACTACTCAGTTGTAATAGCTTCTAGCGAGACAAGTTACTGACCATTACACCACGTCGGGGTGCTCAGAAGCTGATGTTGATAGAGTTAACACTCATCGATGGTTACGAGCATCTGGAAAATAAGCTGAAATGAAAGGCTTTATTCTTGCAGCACAAGACCAGTCTTTTCCCTAATAAATGTCATAGATAAAAATCTGGATTCAAAGTACAGGTCTTACGACAAATATAAGGAAAACATAGACCATCTAATCTCAAAATGTTCTATATTTGCGCCAAATGAATATAAATATCGTCACGATAGAGTGAGGCAGTATTTACACTAGACAATGTGCAAAGACTTTGGAAAATATGTAAATAAACACTAGTATGAGCATCACCTAGCACCGGTTACAGAAATAGAAGACAATTCTATTGGATAACCCCATCTTCACAGTCAGAAAGATTGAAGCAAATATGCCAGAAAACTAGAGTCCACAAATTGGAGAAGTTATCAATGATAATGTTCTGAATTCGAATCTACCGTTACCTCCCTTTAACCCTCTTTCTGTTTTTTATTTTTTATTTTCAAATGTAATTTTCATGACAGATCTCAAGGACACGTGGTCCGGTCAATAAAAGCGTTGGTTAGATCCACTAGCTTCAGTAACTTGATCCAAAGAATTGTGAGTTAAATACATGATTACAGCAGTGAGAAACAAAAACTTAGTTGAGTTAAACTGAAATAACTAAGATATCCGGAAGTGGCATGATTTATGAAACGAAAACAGTCTATCCTAGCGATGGAGATATAGGGTTCAACTCGAAATTATAATCACCTGAAGATAGTCGGAACGTACAATGACCGAAACGTCGTAAATATGGCATTAAAAGTGAGCACAAAAGTCCAAACAATGTAAATAGTAAAAAGTTATTATTTGTGGTCGGAAATTAAGGCAGCTATGAGTTCTACATCCATCCGTGCATTGAATACTGCTGCCATATCTGGTCAGGTGCCCCTGCTTTCTATCAAGGGATCCTTGACAAAATCCAATCTGTAATGTGATCGATCCCGACTTGGCAGCTCAGAAACAGTCAATTTCTCACCGGCGCAATGTGGCTTCGTTGTGTCTCTTCTACAAATATTTTCACGGCTTCTGCTCCGATGAACTTAGCTCACTGGTGCCCCCTATATATGAATTTACTCGAGCCACATGATTAACAACTAGGTCCCACCCTTTTACTGTAAAACCAATAAAATGTAAACGCAAATTCTACTCCAACACCTTCTTGTCTCGCACTTCCCGCCTGTGAAATTCCCTTCCGTTTACTTGCTTCCCTGATAGCTACATTCTCCAAGCATTTAAATGTAAAGTCAATAGTCATCTCCTATCTCACTAACCTGCATCCGCTCTCTCATGCTCCTTTTTCTGTCCACTCCACTCTCATCAGCATTCTCATCCTTCTCTTACCCACTTCCTGACACCCCCTGTCACTCTTTCTCATAACTTTCTTCCTATGTAACCCCCTGCACAACAGTGGCAGTAAAATGCCTTGCTTGGGGCGATATGATTATCAGTCAGTAAAGTGCCATACACGCTCGAAAGAGACATGACTAACTGGGCAGAAGATTATCCCACAATAGGTTGCCATTACTTTCTGCGGTAGATTGGTTGCCAGCGAAGGCTATAAAACCCAATCTGTCCTGTTATTTAGCCCATAACTGGAGGAAAGAGATGGACTAATACCTTTCCCAAGGATATTTGCGTGTAAGTGAATGCTAGGATTTAAACTGGAATTCGAACTCGGCTCCCCGATTCCTGGTTCCGAGTTGATATCCACTGCACCACAAAACAAAATGATGTATCTTTTCATTCGCATTGCTAAATATATATATATTCCTATTTCATCCAAGTACTCTTTCATTTTGTTGTCAATTTGGCTTACATCAGTAATAATTTTTACCAAATAACAAACGCCACAACACTTGAACACATTTAAAAGCAGCAACAACAACAAGAAAGATGTGTAGCACGTATAACAAGAAGATAAAATAATATCAAGATGTTTACTTGCCATATTCTCAAAAACAAAACAAAAAGATTGTAAGGAAATTCCCATCAGTATTAGAAAGAGCTATAACATTTAGTGGACTTAAAAAATATAATTACCCAAAAGAAAAATGTTTTAATGAAAACAATTTTATCATTTTCAAACTGAAGTAACTGTAGCTGTTCGGTCAATGAATGTTCAATGTTTCTTGTACCATACGTTTAATTTCACCATTGACAATAGACACTAAATAGTTAAAAAAATATTCTTGATATTTATTCATCTCAAATTAAAATGGAGAGAAATTAGACAGGAAGAATGTGAATAATCCAACTAGGAAGGGCCAACCTGGCAAAAAAAAAAAAAAAAAAAAAGAAACAGAATTCGTGAAATTTCTTTTCTGAGACAGGGCACCAACAAATGCAGTAAGAAAATATTCAATTGTGTCAGTCACGAGACAAGGTTGTAAACCCCCACAAAAAGAAACAGGAAATATTTCTTGTAATGTTCATATTTATATATTAAGAGAAAATTAATTGTTTTAACTATAAAAGTCTGACATAAATAGATAGTTATATATATATATATATATATAGAGAGAGAGAGAGAGAGAGAGAAAGAGATAGAAAGAGAGAGAGAGATGAAATCATTAGGTAAGATAGAAATTTTTATTCTGAGATAGATTTCTTTTTTAATAATTTCATCTCAAGTAAGGTGATAATATCACCAAGACGAAAAGGGTTACCAAGAGTAAAAGAAAATGACAAGACGTTGGTGAGAGGAAGGGATAAGAAAAGAAGAGAATTCAAGAAAACAAAAGATGGCGATTGGTAATGTATTTAAATATTTGAAGTCCTTGGATGGCAGAGAAGCAAGAAACCGGAAGAGATTTCCACAGAAAGAGACGCACTTGACAAAATACTATTACAACAGAACTAACGGTTGCGTCTAAGTATTTCAACAGTAAAACGATGTGACCTAGTAGCTAATCTAGTCAGTTAGTCAATTAACTGCAGTACGTGATACACGCTTGGGCGATCATGTCCCTTTCGAGACATGACTAGTTAGTGTGAAGATTTTTACGAAATAGGTTGCCATTTCTTTCTGTTATAGACTGGTTGAGAAAAAAGGCTACAAAGCCCAATCTATCATATTATTTAACTCGTGCATAGAGAACAGATGGATTCATACCTTTCTCCAAAGCTAATGCAACTAATTAAACTTGAATTGGAAATCGGCTCTTCGATTTCTCTTTTCGAGTCGATATCAATTACACCACAAAAACTCAGTCAGTCAGTTAAGTGCCATACGTGATACACGCTTGGGCGATCATGTCTCGAAAAAGACATGACTGACTGGGCAGAAGATTATCCCGCAGTAGGTTGCCATTGCTTTCTGTGGTAGACTGGATGCCAGCCAAGGCTATAGAACCCAATCTGTCCTGTTATTTAACCCATAATTGGAAGGAACAGACGGATTAATACCTTTCACAAGGGTTATTTGCGCGTAAGTGAATGCAAGGAATTCAACTGAAAATCGAACTCGGCTCTCCGATTTCTCGTTCCGAGCCGATATCCACTGCGCCACAACGCACATCCCATTTTTTTTATATTCGCTATTCGTAAAAATGACATCAGCCTATACCCGCCTCTAATAGAAATGTTTATGAGTTTTCGGTTAAACTTTAATTTGTCATTGTTGCGTATTAATAAGATGCCATTGATAGGTAGAAAGTTGTTTGTTTCAAATTTGTGTGTTAATTCAATAGCGGATTTAACCGAAAATCCTCAAACAAAAAGGACTCAATCAATTTCTATTCCCATCACAACTTGAAAATAAAATCTAGACTCATGATAGGATTTTACCCTAGAGCCCTTGAAATATGATGACCTGAATATCTATCTGAAGAAGAGTTATATATTGAAAAAACGATCAGACTTCTTAACTACACAGATTATTTTATCTTTAATGCTAAAAGATGGTCTTACAAGATAAAAAAACGGATACTTTCAACAAAAATTATACAAATTTCGTAATCCTGCCTTTTAAGAAACTTTCAACTAAACTTGGAAAGAAATTATTTATCCCAAACTCTAGGTTCGTTACCACCACCTCCAAGACTATTGGTAATATAATATTGAATTATTAAAGAGATAGATCTATACAGCTGCTTCAACGGATACTATCCAGAGCAATATGATATACCTAAAAAAAAAAAATTAAAAAAAAATTAACGCATCGTCTAAAGCGGTTATAAACTATAATTTATTTCGATGGGTGAATTTTTGGTACCCATCTCATCAGGATGCAAATTCCAATTGGATGGTTCGTTTTTCCCCATATATAGATATTCCTATATACCTCTTAGCCGTTTGTATATACATAAAGTACCAATTTACATTAAGTGTGACCATCTGTTTCTATTAACGCACACACACACACACACACACACACACACACACACATATATATATATATATATATATATATACTAGCAGTATAGCCCGGCGTTGCTCGGGTGTAATGAAAGCTTTATAACTAATCCATAGTCCTGAAGCTCAGACTCAGCCTAAAGAATATTTGTGTGAAGTTTGGTGAGAATCGGATAAAAATTGTGAATTTCTATAAAGGACATACAGACAGATAAACAGACACACACACAAACATCTTGCTTTTTGCATATATATATTATCGATTTTCTGCACTATTGTAAGAACTGCAACCTTGAAATATCTGAATATCGTTTCTTATGTCTTTGTTTATGAGTTTATCAAATTTGATTAAAATCGGACCACTCCTTCTATAACCCTATTGTTTCGATTATCGATTTTCGATATTTATCGGGGGTACCTTGACACAAAACCTAGCTAAGAACACTCGCAGACGCTTATAGTACAACTGTGTAAATTTTCAAGAAAATCTTTTCAGCCGTTTCGGAGTCTATAGGTAACGGACACACACACACAGACACACACACAGAGACAAAGTTCCATTTATAAATAAGTTTATATATATATATATATATATATATATATATTAAACATACATGTATATATATATATATATATATATATATATATATGCACCCGTTTGTGTGTGTGTGTGTGTGTGTGTGTGTGTGTGTGTGTGTGTGTGTGTAGTGTGTGTGCGTTTGACATTGCAAGTAGATATTCCTATATACCTCGAAATATAGAAATAGGTTTTCTTAGCCGCTTCTATATATATATATAAAGTATTAATTTACATTAAAAGTGATTTTCTGTATCTATTCTCTCTCTCTCTCTCTCTCTCTCTCACACACACACACACACACACACACACACACATATATATATATATATATATATATATATATATATATATATATATGCATATGCAAGTATATATCGTGATGTTTCCTGTGTAGTTTTGAGGCCGAACAAAATACGTTCTTATGATAATATCCGACAAATCAACAAGCACATGCAAGAATATCCTCTTCAATAAAGGCCGCCTTTTTCTTGTTAATTTCGAGCACGCTCTCACTTCCTCCCATCATGACAGCCTCCTCTTTATTGGTTCTCGGCGCCGAGAAGATCTCTAATTTTGATTAAGTAATCGCCTAATCATGTCAATAAAATAAAAACATCTGTATGGTGACTCGACTTAATTTGTTAGAGACATCAACCGAAATATTGATTGAATTTTCTTCTTTTTTCTTTTTTCTTTTAGAATGATTGTTCTATTATCATAGTCTACTCAAACTTGGCTTTGGGTTTCGTTCTTTTTGTGGATGGCATTTGAAACCATATGCGCTATATTTACAATCTAACGACTGCCGCCTAGTCCTCTCGTGCGTTGTGATGCAGTAGATATCGACTCGGAACGAGAAATCGGAAGTTGAGTTCGAATTCCAGTTGAATTCATTGTATTCACTTACGCGCAAATACCCTTGGGAAAGGTATTAATCCGTCTCTTCCTTTCAGTTATGGGTTAAATAATAGGACAGACTGGGTTCTATAGCCTTGGCTGGCAACCAGTCTACCACAGAAAGCAATGGCAACCTACTGCGGGATAATCTTCTGCCCAGTCAGTCATGTCTCTTTCGAGACATGATCGCCCAAGCGTGTATCACGTATAGCACTTAACTGACTGACTATTTAAAATTTTTAGCCATCCAACGACAATAATGACAAGCATTTTATGCGCATAGTTTGTATGTTGTTGTTTTCACGAAAATAATTATTACAATAATTAGTTTCGAGTTTCAACGCACGACGTATTTAACTTACTGACCGTTCTTCTAATTGTGTTTACTCCTGCGCACACACAAAAAAAAAAAACATATATATATTTCAAACATACGCACCGTAGTGGGGGCGCTAGAGGGTGTCGTCAGTGATGTCTTTACGTGGATCACTAGGGGGTTTCGGGTCTCTCAACATCATACCCCGCCACACACACAAACACCGCGCCGACCCGACCAGAGATGATCAGTCTCTGGTCCACCCTCAATAAGCGCTTTCAGACACTGGAAAGAATTTATAACGTTTTGGCCCGTTATATATATATATATATATATATATATATATGTGTGTGTGTGTGTGTGTTCGTGTGTGTGTGTGTGTGTGTGTGTGTGTGTGTGTGTGTGTGTGTGTGTGTGTGAAGTTAAATTTAGAAAATTCTCAATACATATTCCGCAAAGAAATATTCTAAAATATTCTTGTAAATCACACACACTCGTTAAAACACTCCTAAAATATTAACATAAAACACACACACACACACACACACACACACACACACACACACACACACACACACACACACACACACATATATATATATATACATATATATATATATATATATAAATTTTGAGGATTGATCCACCACTGCATATGTGAAATGTTCTTTCGAAAAATTTTCGATATAAGAAATTTCAGAAACTTTTCAGAATATCCTGCACACATTGTGTATATAACATGCAAAAATGTGCCTCCCTCCACCGAGCGCCCATTGCTTAGAGAAAGAATCGCCTTCTGATGTCAATTCGATCCGGTTTTAATCCTGGCTAGAAGCAATCGGATGTATAATCGTACTGATGAGCTATGTATGATACAGCGAAATAGGTCGTCTGCTGATGACTATATATATATATATATATATATAGTCTAAACCGGGGTTGACAAGACAGACATCTAACATCTTTGTCTGCCGAAAGGAACAATTCTCCATATGAGGTGATTCGAAATGCATTATTTAATAAATATTTGCTCTGTAATTATATACACTGAGCTCTTTCTGCGGATCATTTTTTAATATTTCATATTTTTTTTAATATTATATTACTAGGATCCACATATTTACCAAAGAAAGTTTTCTTACCACAGATTGTTTACTGTCACTATATATATATATATCGTCATACGAATGTCGCTCTGAAATTGATCTTTCTAATATTATTGTTATCTCTATCTTTGTTCAAAGGCGCGTATTGGTGGAATATTATAATAGCTGATATTTCTTTAGCTAGAAGCAAAGCGGTACTCTGGCCAAATGGCGTCCGACATTAAAGCGAGTAATAAGTAAGGCTATTTAATTGAGAAAAATGCTTCCATTTACATACATAGCTGATTGGGGAACCCTGACTGTGGATGTGAGCACAGCACGCCGTTGAAGACGATTTGTTTAACACCCATATTTACGTGCGCAGCATTAAAGCTCTCGTCTTCTCTGGTGCAAATAACGAATGTTTAGAAAAAATATGTCATGAAACTGGAACCTTGGTCAGTTTGTCGGTGTCATTGTGCTCACTCTGTCTGTCGTATTTTCAAGAAAACTAATTAATAACAGACATTTCTTACATTAAGAATCACCATTATAACTATTGATTATGTGTGCCTGTGGGTGAGTGTGTTCATATGAATATATAGGCACGAATGTACAAATGTTTTCAAATTACTGCTCATTTGCAACAATCGGTTTTCTACTCTACGTCTCTCAGTCAGTCAAGTGCCATACGTGATACACATTTGAGTGATCATGTCTCAAAAGAGACATGACTGACTGGGCAAAAGATTTTTCCGAAATAGGTTGCCATCACTTTCTGTGGTAGATTGATTACCAACCAAGGCTATAGAACCCAATCTGCCCGACTATTTAACCCATACCTGGACGGAGAAGAGACGGATTAATATCTTTTCCAAAGGGTAATTGCGCGTTGTGAATGCAACGAATTCAACCGGAATTCAAAGTCAGCCACATCCAGCCGCTATCCACTGCATGACAATGCACATAATACTTTGAATTACTAAGATGTAATAGTCATAGACTGGCCAAATCGCAACGCTATCACACACGCACTAAAAACACTCGTACGCTCACACACGCAGGCACGCACGCACACACAGACACACACACGACATTAGAAATTATTTTTTACTAGGACAGCCTATTTAAAGACGACAGTCTGTTTCTCTCTTATTTTCTTTTTTTAACATTACTAGCAGTATAACCCGGCGTTTCTCGGGTGTAATGAAAGCTTTAAAACTAATCCATTGTCCTGGAGCTCAGACTCAGTCTAAAGAATATTTGTGTGAAGTTTGGTGAGAATCGGATAAAAATTGTGAATTTGTATAAAGGACATACAGACAGATAAACAGACACACACATAAACATCTTGCCTTTTATATATATTGTCGATTTTCTGCACTATTGTAAGAACTGCAACCTTGAAACTTCTGAATATCGTTTCTTATGTCTTTGTCTATGAGTGTATCGAATTTGATTAAAATCGGACCACTCCTTCTATAATCCGATTTTTTCGATTATCGATATTTATCGGGGGGGGGGGGGGGGGGTACCTCGACACAAAACATAGCTAAGAACACTCGCAGACGCTTATAGTACAACTATGTAAATTTTCAAGAAAATTGGTTCAGCCGTTTCGGAGTCTATAGGTAACGGACACACACACACAGACAAACTTCCATTTATAAATAAGTTTAGATAATATATATATATATATATATATATATATATATATATATATATATATATATATATTATTCAGATACTTTAATCCAAGCGGAAAAAGCAGGAAGGTAAATTCCAAAAACCCGATCCTAATTAATATTAAAATTTTATTTTAATATTAAAAAATGATACAGGAAGAGAGCTCCATGTAATAAAATATTACAGAGCAAATATAAGTTAAATAGGATTAATTCAAGGATGTTGAATGACCATTTCGATGTGAAATCCCCACAGGGGATAACACATCACCTCAGCAACTTTTTTTTTCTGAGGTGATGTGTTATCCCCTGTGGGGATTTCATATAGAAATGGTCATTCAACATGCTTGAATTAATCCTATTTAATTTATATATATATATATATATATATATATATATATATATATATATATATATATATCCCTGCTTCCATGCTCATGGGTTTGGATTTTTTTTATGTCTTATTGTAAGATATTCAATAGCAGGTGCATGTCGTAATTTTAGACGGCATACTGATATAAATATTTTACCGTCATCTAGGCACAGGCCCATTCATCATTAATAAAATGACAAGAAAACGAACTATTCTTAGACGCGTTCCATCTTCTGAGGACAGTTTTCCCTCTTGTCTTTTTATTTCTTTTGTTCTTTTATATTTACAGTCTATCTGAAAATTATTTACACATATATACGGTGCAATTGAAAAGTAAACTCCCTATTTTAAAATTCATATAATTTATTTAGTGGCTATAATTTTTACACGAAATGTATGTGAGAGGAAAGCGTTTAGCATGAGGTTTCATTCAAAATTCGATATGAGCACCAGATTTCGCTACCCATTTCGAGGAATTGCGTCAACTGATTTCACCAGGAACTCTTATAATGTGGAAGACAAAACTTCTTGTAATCGCTCTTTAAGCTTTTCCAATTCTAATATGTTCGATAGAATAGACTTGCTTCTTTAAACAACCCCTCCAAAAAGAAATCACTGTGTGTTAAGTCAGGACTTCTGGCTGGCTACTGATACCTAAATAGGGACTTACTTTTCAGTCATCCTGTATGTATATAAAGAAAAGATATGTTGTTTTTATCTATGAACGTTTATACGCCCACAAAAAAAATATTATTTTGAAAATATTGGAGTGTTATGAATTTTAGTAAGCTTTTCCATTTACAATTAATCAGTATAGTATTTACTTAATAACAATATCATCTAACCACTACAAATTAATACAGAATTTAAAAAAAATGCTAAATTTTATAAATTATTCTAATTAAAATATAATAAAAATAATGTCCATAATATATCTTATACATACAAGCAGTTAAAGATTTTACTAGTTAAACAATATCTGAGTTTTAGTGGATTTTTATTTGATGATTCAGAGCAGATTTTCACTAATTGGGTGTCCTGTTTAACAAAACAAATTGATAATTCCAATTCTCCAAGTTCTGCGTAGACATAATAGAAACATTAAAAGGTACAAAATTAATTTCTCGAAATTTCATAAAATTAAATAACTGTATGGTATCATATGAACAAATGTTCTTAATCAAGACAGTCAGTCAGTTAAGTGCCATACGTGATACACGCTTGGGCGATCATGTCCCGAAATAGACATGACTGACTGGGCAGAAGATTATCCCACAGTAGGTTGCCATTCCTTTCTGCGGTAGACTGGTTAAAATAATTTAATTAATTTGTGAATAAATCCTTAAAGTTTCATTAAGACCCTAGAATTATTTGATTTTTCAAGAATTTCCAAAACAATGTGTTTTTTACCGATAAAAGACGGTAAAATTCCTTATACTACCCTCCCGCTGTCGCAAGAAAAATGAGACCTTTAACCAAAATATCGAAAGTTCTAGAAAGGATAAAAAAATATAATTTAATGATCAAAAAATTCTTTGGTCTTTCCTCTTAATAACAACATAACGATTATGACGACAAAACTTTGTTTTCATTAAGTTTGGGGCATTTTATCACCATGACAGTCTAAATTTTTAGCGTGTGGGTCAGAGCCCGCATGCCCACGCGCACGTACGTATGTGTAGCGCGCGTCATTGCAAAAGGCTTGTGTTTGTGTTTGTGTGTGTGTATAATAGATACGAATAAACAAGAATAGAGTTATATATACCCAATCACATACACACAGTCACGCCTGCGTGTGTGGGGTGAGTGGTTACTTGTATGGGCATACAAATATTCACAAATACAGTTATTTACTCAAACACATGCATATAGGCGCTAGCAGTGTGTGTGTGTGTGTGTGTTTTGTGTGAGTGTGGGTGTACATTGCGTGACAGAGCGGCGTAGAAGTTGTCAATATAAAATAATTCACCTACGTTCGCATTTAAAGAAATAATGTCGTTTTGGTTGGATAGATAGATAGATAGATAGATAGATAGATAGATAGATAGATAGATAGATAGATAGATAGATTAATGAACAGTAATAGATAGATAGATAGATAGATAGATAGATAGATAGATAGATAGATAGATAGATTAATGAACATAATAGATAGATAGATAGATAGATAGATTAATGAACAGTAATAGATAGATAGATAGATAGATAGATAGATAGATAGATAGATAGATAGATAGATAGATAGATAGAACAGTAATAGATAGATAGATAGATAGATAGATAGATAGATAGATAGATAGAACAGATAGATAGATAGATAGATAGATAGATAGATAGATAGATAGATAGATAGATAGATAGATTAATGAACAGTAATAGATAGATAGATAGATAGATATTAGATAGATAGATTAATGAACAGTAATAGATAGATAGATAGATAGATAGATATTAACATAATAAGATAGATAGATAGATAGATAGATAGATAGATATTAAGATAGATATTAACATAATAAGATAGATAGATAGATAGATAGATATTAACATAATAAGATAGATAGATAGATAGATATTAACATAATAAGATATAGATAGATAGATAGATAGATAGATAGATAGATATTAACATAATAAGATAGATAGATATTAACATAATAAGATAGATAGATAGATAGATAGATAGATAGATAGATAGATATTAACATAATAAGATAGATAGATAGATAGATATTAACATAATAAGATAGATAGATAGATAGATAGATAGATAGATAGATAGATATTAACATAATAAGATAGATAGATAGAGAGATAGATATTAACATAGATAGATAGATAGATAGATATTAACATAGATAGATAGATAGATAGATAGATAGATAGATAGATATTAACATTAGATAGATAGATAGATAGATAGATAGATAGATAGATAGATAGATAGATAGATAGATATTAACATAATAAGATAGATAGATAGATAGATAGATAGATAGATAGATAGATATAACATAATAGATAGATAGATAGATAGATAGATAGATAGATAGATAGATAGATAGATAGATAGATTAATTAACATAATAAGATAGATAGATAGATAGATAGATAGATAGATAGATAGATAGATAGATAGATATTAACATCATAAGATAGATGCATTGATTCGGTGAATATGGTAAAGCGATAGATAACACAATTGAACTGAAATAAAAGAAGAAATAAAACAATTGAACGGAAAGAAACAAAAGTAGCGTGGAATTTAAAACAAACCTGATACTTCGGAGTGAATCTTTGGCTCCTGCTAACATTACTAACATGCTTGACTTGACGTTGTCGTGTTTTTAAGTTGCGAAACCGAAAACATTTGAATATCTATTGGAATAAAGATCCTGGTTTTTACGATTAGAAGTGCGGGACAATTACAAGAATATCAAAAATAGAAATTTAATTCCTTGCTGTATAATTTTCTTGCTGGTTTATTTTGGAAAATATCAATATTTTGTATCAATGACATCAAACATTTTAAATTTAACTTTTTTTTTATCTGATGTAATTCAAGTAAAGCCGACACATTTTCACATGCCCCCACAAAAAAAAAACACCCACATTATTACCTCGTTCATAGTTATTGTTTATTAACGTGTCATTTTATTTTATTTTGTCAAAATGCGATGATTGCGTCAAAATAAAGAAAAGATTCAGTAACTCGAGATACATATATAAGAATTTAAATATTCAGTTAAAAATAAAGATAAAAACATTCATGATAATTGCTGAAAGAATTGCCAAAACCGTTCTGATTTACAGAACACTCGGACAATTTTGAATACTATTATACCCAGTAAAGAAAACATACGAAAACAAGAAAAATTGAATAAAAAGTTTAACCGCAGTATCTTGTCAGTTTCTTCGATGAAACTTGTATTAAAATGGATTCTGACCAAACACATATACACACATATATATATATGTATATATGACATTTTATATATATATATATATATATATATATATATATATATATATATATATATATATATATATATATATATCCAGTCCGTAATCCAGATGTCCAGTCCGTAACAACAAGATCAACTTAATATAAAATACTAAGTGTCATATCTATATAGAGAGCTCAATGGATGTTATCCAATCCAGATAAATATGAAATTTATAAAGGAAAACTTAACACGTCATTTAAATTGATTATAAATTATAATTCATTTCAATAAGCTAAATTAACTCATTTCATCCGACCACACAATATTCGTTCCATTTGGTGTAAATATTTTTGCCAGAATAAGCATTTCCTTTAATTGAAGAGAAAAATAAGAAAAAAGAAAAAAGGAAAAAAGACTCAGGACAGAGGCATTGGCGTCATTATATATACATAACCCATCTGCGTACTGGTGGCCGTCCCGCCTTGCTTTATATATTATATTATATATATAATCATTTCACCCCAAGCAAGGCGGGACGGCCACTAGTACGCAGATGGGTTATGGCAAGAGAAAAAATTTGCTACTAATAATGTAGTACTGAGGAAAGAATAAAAGATGAACGGAATTCTAGAAGATAGACGATGGCAGTTGATGTTGCATTTAAAGTTTTGCAGATTGTAACTTTCAGAGAACCAAGTTAAAAAAAAAAAAGAAGAAAAGAAGATCGCTATTGGAGAGGATGTTTAGCCTGCGTAGAAAATCAGCATTTGATGTCCAAGCTAACATGTTCAGTCAGTCAGTTAAGTGCTATACGGGATACACGCTTGGCCGATCATGTCTCTTTCGAGACATGACTGACTGGGCAGAAGATTATCCTGCAGTAGGTTGCCATTACTTTCTGTGGTAGACTGGTTGCCAGTCAAGGCTATAGAACCCAATCTGTCTTGTTATTTAACCCATAATTGGAGGGAAGAGGTAGATTATTATCTTTCCCAAGGGTATTTGCGCGTAAGTGAATGCAAGGAATTCATCTGGAATTCGAACTCGGCTCCCCAATTTCTCGTTCTGAGCCGATACCCACTGCACCACAACGCGCATCAACTGTAGCAAGATTAAATTCACGTGGTCGTGACACCAAGGATAAAAGCTCGTCAGAAAATAATTGTAGAAAAGACAGAGGGAAGCCACGTCACGTGAGTAAGTAAGTAGTGGAAGTCAAGGTGCCAAGTTAGAATCGATTACATTGCTCATCCTTTATATTGTCATGAACCTCGATATATATATATATATGCGTTGCGTGTGTGTGTGTGCCACTAAAGAAAAGTGATAGCTAAGCTTTAAAATGGATTTTTTAAAATGAGAAATCTTTCTTGAAGCTTTTATTTTGATTTTTATTTGAAGCTAGTAGATAAAATTTAATATTTGCAATTAGCAAAATAATATCCTGTATTTCAAAATTAATTAAAATTAATTAAAATAATGTTTTATTAATCACGAACAATGGCTGATTTTAGTCATATTTGCCAGTACAACGTAATTCTCTTTATGAAAAAAAACCTTTTTAAAATCCAAGATAATATAACTTTCTGAAACTTTATTAAATAAAGATTAATGATTTAAAGTGTTATTAATCTGAGCCGAAACACATTGCTATTAGTTTATAGCAGGAAAAACATTTTTAACACAAACGTATAATTTGTTTTAATGTGTTTAAAACTATTTCGAAAGACTTTGCTCAAGAAACTTTTCTACAAGAGTCAGTCAGTTAAGTGCCATACGTGATACACGCTTGGGCGATCATGTCTCGAAAGAGACATGACAGACTGGGCAGAAGATTATCCCGCAGTAGGTTGCCATTCCTTTCTGCGGTAGACTGGTTGCCGACCAAGCCTATAGAACCCAATCTGTCCTGCTATTTAACCCATAACTGGAAGGAAGAGACGGATTAATACCTTTCCCAAGGGTATTTGCGCGTAAGTGAATGCAATGACTTCAGATGGAATTCGAACTCGGCTCCACGATTTCTCGTTCCGAGCCGATATCCACTGCACTATATCTTTAAAAATTGCTTCACAAGTATAAACTGAGCGCCTTTTTATACATTTTTTAACTATCCAGTAATCTTTAAAATTTAGAAAAATATCCTACATAATCTAATGTGCTGTTTAAGTTTAAGTAGCATTAAATTTACTACAGTTATCACTTATTTTCTTATAATGCCATCTATAAAGACCGTATTTACAAAAATCGACACGTCTATACGCACAAAAATTTCAAAAACTCTTTTTAAAACACTGGAGGTCTGAATATTTGAATTGTTGTAATCTTTTCCATTTATGATTATCAAATATGTTTTTTACTTAATAATAATAATCATCACACCGCTACAAATTAATACAAAATGTTAATGTTGAATGTTAAAAGACCTAAAACATTTTTAAATTATTCTAATCAAATATTTCAAAAATGAAAAAAAATCATTGTTCATCAAAACGGGGGCGGCACGGTGGAGTAACGGACAGCGGCTCGGGGAGCCGAGTTCGAATCTCAGTCGAATCCATTACATTCATTTATCTGCTAGTACCCTCGGGAAAGGTATGAATCCATCACTTCACCTTACCCCCAGTTTTGGGTAATAAGCAGGATAGACTGTGTTCTATTGCCTTGTGTAGTAACCGGTCTAGAAGAAGGGAAATTCTGAATTCAAACGAGCTTGGAGAGGTTTGGGCCCCGTCAGGTTGTCGTGCTTCTACAATACATGTGGTACCCCCATGACTCAAATGAGTCACGGGATTTAAAAAAAAACATTAAAAAGAAATGTTTTTCTTAAGAAAAGTCACCATAATATACCTTATCCATAAAAGCAATTAAAAGCTTTTCTAGTGAAATAATACTTAGAAAATTTTCTGCAACTGGAGGTCCTAGTTTTGCAAAAAGAAATTTATGATTTAAATTCTCCAAGGACCTGTGCTTATAACTAATATAAATATTAAACGGTACAAAAATTAATTTCTTGCAATTTATCAAAATAGATAAATAGAGGAGGTAACAGATGTTAAAAACAAAAATTGATCTAAGGTTTATGAAGAAAATTATATTCCTAAAATATTTTAATTCATTTGTGAATAAGTCGTGAATGATTTATTAAAATCTGACAACATTAATTTTTGATATGTGATTTTCACCGCAAATGTTCCTTATATCTTTCAAATTTTTACGATCACCTGTTGACAAAAGAAAAATTTATTGACCGAAATTTTATAGGTTCTAAAAACAATAAAAAATACAATTTAGAGATAAAAAAAAAACAAAAAAAAACTAAGGTCTTTCCTTTTAATAATAACATATAAATTTTGACGATAAAACTTTGCTTGTAAGTATGGAGCATTTTTGATCATGTGACGCTCTTTTTTTTAGCAAACATTTAGAAGTAACTATATCTATCTATCTATCTATCTATATATATATATATATATATATACAGAGAGAGAGAGAGAGAGAGAGAGAGAGAGAAAGGTACATGACGCAAGAAGTGTTGAAACGAAATAGCTACTTATGTTATAACATACTTAGGTTATAAATTTATAAAAAAAAAATTTCTCTATTCTGTATTGAGCACTCTTTTAAGAATAGTGATTTTTTTTGTTTTTTGTTTTTTATTCCATCCATGCCAACCCTATACTGGCATATATATATATATATATATATATATATATATGGTAATATTTTTATTATAAGTTTATAATAAAAACATAGTTTACTGCAATACAAGAGTCGTTGTGTTTCGGTACTATCTTATTGATCTTAATAGTATCGAAACACAACGGCTCTTGTATTGCAGTAAACTATGTTTTTATTATAAACTTATAATAAAAATATTATCAGATATAATGCTCTGTTAAGTGTCGAGCATTCTTAATAAAGTAAATCACTAAAAACAGTAAACTGTCAACCCATTAGTTTGTCTTACGTCTAAGATATATATATATATGTATGTGTGTGTGTGTGTGTGTGTGTGTGTGTTTATGTGTGTGTGTGTGTGTGTGTGTGTGTGTGTGTGTGTGTGTTTATATAACCTTGTTTACTTGTGTGTGTAAATAACTTCGAATGCATATTGTATTTATATGCACAGACACACACTCACGCACACAGTGCCTTATTCTTGTTGATATTTCTTGGTAAATATATATATACACACGCAAAGATTTATTGTATATAATGCCTTCCACACTGGAAACCTATCTCCACATCTATATCTAAAAGGTTATTGTAAAAAGTAACTCCTTATTTTATGTATGAGTGGCAAGCCAGAAATGCTGACTTAACAAACTGGAAATAAGACTACTAAGCTTCACCAAAATTTTGAAAGGACTTAGAAGGCGAATACAAGAAGTTTTGTCTTCCATACCACAAGAAGAGTTCCTGGTGAAATCAGTTGATGCGATTCCTGGGCAACTCGAGAAGCTGGCAGCGAAATCTGGTGTTCATTTCGAATTTTAAATAAAACTTCATGCTAAATCTTGTCAAAATTATAGTTAATAAGTGAAATAATTTAAAATGGTTACTTTTCGATCGCCTTGTATATATATATATATATATATATATATATTATCCTACGTGTATTTCACGACTTGAAGATTCATGCATGAAACCACTGTATAGACGTATGATAATATGTATATTTATCAATATATACTTTATAGCTCTGTTATATTGCCACAAACACTGTCTTATTAACACCATAAAAATATTTATATATGTACATGTGCATCCATATGTATATTTATTGATAGCCATATCTATATATATATATATGTGTGTGTGTGTGTGTGTGTGTGTGTGTGTGTGTGTGAAACCACTGTATAGACGTATGATAATATGTTTATTTATCAATATATACTTTATAGCTCTGTTATATTGCCACAAACACTGTCTTATTAACACCATAAAAATATTTATATATGTACGTGTACATCCATATGTATATTTAGTGATAGCCATATCTATATATATATATATATATATATATATGTGTGTGTGTGTGTGTGTGTGTGTGTGTGTGAGAGAGAGAGAGAGAGAGAGAGAGAGCGCATGTACATGCTCTTATTTTATTACTTCAATATTCTTTTACTTATGAAAAATGAAGAAAATTTACTAGAAAACGGTCTTATGTTCTTTCGACTCGGTAATGTTAGCATTTAATCGAAGTATGAGTTTAAATGTTTCATTACTGTTGTTAGTTAAATTAGAACCTGAACTGACAAAAGATGAAAGAAGTTAAAAAAAATTATTGCTTTTTTGTTTTTGTTTTTTTCTTTGTTTTTTTTTCTTTTTCTGGACAGTCAAATTAAATTTATTTTCTCTCTATAGCTTGATTTTCATACATCATTATCTCCTTTAGTGTCTTATTAATAATACTTTACACTCCTTCAACCATCATTTCACAAAAAAATTAAGTTAATATTAATAATAATTTTAGTGGCGTACTCATTGACTTATCACGCCATTATTAACTGATGTGGAAAGTAGTCATTTATTTTGAGACAGTTTTAAACCTCCCCTCTAACTTTGATAGAAGTAACTCTCATTTTCATGCTCTAGAATAGAATTTTTTTGTATTCCTTCCCAAGGTGGAATTTCTTTTTTTTTTTCTTCTTTTTTTTTTTTCTTCTTAGTTTTTTTAATTCTCTTTCTCTTTTATTCAATTGGAACAATTATATTAACTATGTGACATTCTTATTTACGACGAGTAGAACTGGTCTTTTGTTATTGTTCTTTTTATTGTTATTATCATCACCATCATCATCATCATTATTATTATTATTATTAGTAGTAGTAGTAGTAATTTTATCTGATTTCATCAAGTAAAACTTTTTCAGATTTTTAAACTTTTGTAAATTTTAATAAATTGAAATATCAACAATAACAACCGCCAATGTCTATTGAACAGGTGAAGAGGCTCATCCCTTGTTTCCTGTTTAGGATGCGGTTTCCGGTTTTCTCTTTTCTAATCTTTTCACTCTTTATTTATTTATTTATTTATTTATTTTCAATTGGAGTAGATAGACTAAACTATGGTCCGGTTCACACTCCACCCACGTCTATTGAACAGGTGAAGAGGCTCATCCCTTGTTTCCTGTTTAGGATGTGGTTTCCGGTTTTCTCTTTTCTAATCTTTTCACTCTTTATTTATTTATTTATTTTTTTCAATTGGAGTAGATAGACTAAACTATGGTCCGGTTCACACTCCACCCACGTTTATTGAACAGGTGAAGAGGCTCATCCCTTGTTTCCTGTTTAGGATGCGGTTTCCGGCTTTCTCTTTTCCAATCTTTTTACTCTTACATAGCCCCCTGCGCATCAGTGGCGTTATCGCCTTCCTTGGGGTGATATGATTAAAAAAAAAAGAAGAAAAGAAGATCGCTATTGGAGAGAATGTTTAGCCTGCGTAGAAAATCAGCATTTGACGTCCAAGCTAACATGTTCAGTCAGTCAGTTAAGTGCCATACGTGATACACGCTTTGGGCGAGCATGTTTCGAAAGAGACATGACTGACTGAGCAGAAGATTATCCCGCAGTAGGTTGCCATTGCTTTCTGCGGTAGACTGGTTGCCGACCAAGGCTATAGAACCCAATCTGTCCTTTTATTTAACCCATAACTGGAGGGAAGAGACGGATTAATACCTTTCCCAAGGTTATTTGCGCGTAAGTGAATACAATAGATTCAGCTGGAATTCGAACTCAGCTCCCCGGTTTCTCGTTCCGAGCCGAAATTCGCTGCACCACAACGCACATCCTCACGTCACCTAAAACTGTTTTTGTTTTCGAAATAAAGCTTGAATCAGTTTTTCGTAAAATTTTATATGTTCACTTTTATTTTTACTTGAGAGTTGGATCATTGCTTGTTTAAATAGTTTCTTTTACTGTTGTTTTTTTTATTATTATTATTATTATTTACTAAACTGTTTTTACTTTGTCACTACTATCTCTTGTAATTTTTAACAAGCTTGTCTCGTTAAAAATCATTACAGTTGACTAGTGAGTTCGTTCCTTACTGTGTGCGCTATACTTTCGGCCTCGTGCCACATTTAAGCTGCGCTTAAAAAATTACAAACTACTTTTCACTCAGTGAGGAACAAAATCACTAGAGCAGATGTTAGCACCTCAAGCCCACGAGCCACAACCACCCCGCGAATGGTTTCTGTCCAGCCCTAACTTAACCGTATTTGAATTTTCTCTTGATTGAGTCAGTTGTTATTCTGTTATTCATGCAGTAAAATAATGAACCTTGTTTAAATAATTAACTTCGTTGATTTTTCTTTAAACCTCTAGGACGAGGCAACCTTTTGGACGGAGCGATATGAGGTCGAGACAATGTACATTTGATAGCATCGCCCTTCACTGAGATACCTCATAACTGTCTCGTTTGCTATCTCCAAAAGGTTGCCGACCCTTGCACTAGAGAAATAACTAATTCCAAAACCAGCTTGTTGGTCATTGGCGCTACGTCTTTTTTTTAATAATTCATACTTTTGAAACCGAAAAAATTAGTAAAAATCATTTTGGGCTTTATATTAAATTTTCCCTTAAAATAGCACAGCACCACAAATCGCTTAAATTAGATGATCTTCCTAAACGACGAAGCAGTCACCTTTCTAAATATTGACATTAATGACCAACAGATGATTTCAGTGATATATAGATATATATATTAAGACTACAGTTTTGTTTTGTTTTTGTTATTTTTGTTCTTTGTTTTTTGTTTTTGTTTTTGTTTTTGTTTTGTTTTTGTTTTTTGGTGCATATTTTAAATAATGACTTGCCGAGTTGTAAAACGTCATGGTAAAAAAAAAAAAAATTCCCCGATATCACATAGAATTTTTTTTTTTAAGATGAAACTGGAAAACTTTGCTTTTAGGGTAACCATCATAGACAATCGCACCTACCCACCATTAGCAAGGAACATGCTTGCCTCCCAGAGAGTAAAACACTACGCCTTCTTGGCCTCACTCTCAGCGGACCTCAAGTGGAATGATTATATCGAATTCATTGCTAAATCCGCTGCTATGAAAGTCGGTTCTCTGTGCAGGACCCGGAAGTTTTACCCGTCTGAATCTATCCTACACATATATAAATCTACCATCTGCCCGTGTATTGAATACTGCTACGACATCTGGTCGGGTGCCCCTGCTATTCTCCTCGAGGGTCTTGACAAAATACAACGGAGAATCTGTAATATGATCGATACCGACTTGGTAGATCAGCTGCAGTCACTCTCTCACCAGCGTGACGTGGCTTTCCTGTGCCTCTTCTATAAATACTTTCACGGCTTCTGCTCTGATGAACTTAGATCACTGGTGCCCCCTAGGTACGAATTTGCACTAGATTAGTAACTAGGTCCCATTCTTTTGCAGTGAAACAGATAAGATGTAACCGCAATGTTTTACTCCAACAGCTTCTTTTCTCGCTCTTCCCTCCTGTGGAATTCCCTTCCACATACTTGCTTCCCTGACATCTACAATCTCCAGGAGTTTAAATGTAAGGTCAATAGACACCTGCTAACACACTAACTCGCACCCATTCTCTCAAACACTCTTCCCATCTACCCAACCCTCATCCTGGGTATCATTACTCGTCTATCACCATCCTTCTGACATTTCCTATATCTAACCACTCTTTCTCATCACTTTCCCCTATGTAACCCCCTGCGCAATAGTGGCAGTGGAATGCCTTGCTCGGGGTGAAATGATTTTTTTAAAAAGTATGTACGTTGTGGTGTAACGGATATCAGAATGAGAAGTTGGAAAGCCAAATTCGGATATCAATTGAATTCTTTGCATTCAGTTACGCACAAATACCTTTGGAAAAGGTTTTAACCCATCTCTTCTCTCCCCAGATAAGGATCGAATAGCAGATTGGGCTCTATAGCCTTGGCTGGAAACTAGTCTACTGCAGAAAGAAATGGCAATCTACTGCGAGAAAATCTTCTGCCTAGTCAGTCATGGATTGAAAGACATGATCACCCAAGCGTATATCATGAATGGCTCTTAACTGACTGACTGACCATTACTGAATCACCAGTTTTTGCGTGCTTCTCTTTGAACAGAATCCGTAAACACAACATTTAAACAATATATTATATTATTAAAGAATTAAGTTAAAAGAAAGAAAATAACATCAAAACACCTGCAATTGCAGAATTACATATAAAGACATATATTCACACACACATACACACACAGTCATGTACACATGCATGCCTGTCTGCTTCCCGATTTCAACTAAATCGATATAAGATTAATTGATAAAGATCAGTTAGTTAAGTGCCATATGTGATAAACGCCTGGCTGATCATGTCTCGAAAGAAACATAACTTACTGGGCAGAAGATTATCCCGCAGTAGGTTGCTACTACTTTCTGCAGTAGACTGGTTGCCGGCCAAGGCTATAGAACCCAAACTGTTATTTAACCCATAACTGGAGGGGAGAGATGTGTTATTTAACCCATAACTGGAGGGAAGAGACGGATTAATACCTTTCCCAAGAGTACTTGCGCGTAAGTGAATGCAATGAATTCAACTGGAATTCGAACTCGGCTCACCGATTTCTCGTTCTGCACCACAAATCAATCTCATAAGTTTAACTCCGACTAATCTCCGAAATTTTATTTACTAATCTTTTTTCAATTTAATCTCTTAGTTTTTTTTTTTTTTTGTTTTTTTTTTAATTCTTACACTAGGAGTAGATAGGTTTGCCAGTCGCCCGGTTCACACTCTTATCCAGAGTTTTGAACAGAAGTAAGAGGATTACCCATTGTTTCCTGTCTAAGATTCGGTTTTCCGGTTATAATAAAAATGAATATACATCGTTTGGTGCAACTTCGAGTCATGTATACGTGGCAATCATCCGGTACAAATTCCAAACTTTATTTTAGTCAAGCATTGTTTAATAACCACCAACAGACAATTTACGTTAATATATGTATGTATATTTAGGCAACATATCTTCGTTTAAACGTTTCATTGAATTAATTATATATATATATCGATGACAGTTACGATAAGTTTGTCTTTCTAATTCAGCCATGTGGATACTTTCGGAGATCGAAAGTACCTTCCTTGTTGAATTTCATCTAAGCATCAAGAAACTGATTTGAAATCTAGAAAGGATTATTATACAAAATAAATATAAAAATAATATGCAGTGGATACCATGGACCGTGTGAACATCGACAAGGTTTTGGGGAGATTGAAAAGGAAAATTATGCTTAACATCAGGAAGGGATAGATTCTGGGACGCGTAATGAGGAAATAGTTACGTTGGCTTTAACAGATGGTTTACTTAAAACTGGTGCTTAAAATTAAAGATTTTTAAAAATTAAAATAAAATCCTTACAGTCAATTTCATTTAGTTTTGAAAAGTATTTTGCGTATTGGAAAAATAAAATTTAATTTGTTAGTTTGAAATTAAGGCTAAAATGAAAGCTTCAAGAAAGATATTCATTTAAAAAATATTCATTTTAAATGTTTAAATGTTTCTTTGTAGTACTTATTAGTTGCAAATCTCTCTTAATCTAGAACGAGTAATTTTGCTATTTAAGTCGGAATTCACTGTAAACTATCATATATATATATAAGTGTGTGTGTGTGTGTGTGTGTGTGTGTGTGTGTGTGTGTGTGTGTGTGTGTGAATAAATAAAAGTGTAGCCTATACTTGAATTTTTCACTGTGTATTATGCATGCGATTAATGGCGATACGTTACGTGCGTTGAAAAAAAGTGACTGAGTTAAAATTAAATATATTTAATATGTAAAATAAATGCTTTTTAGTCACTAGGCTATAGATTATTAAATTATGTAAATACACATAACTTCAAAAATGTGCATGTATGTATTAGGGGAAGAATTATGTATATTTTATTAATATAAAAGCACACATTAAATGAGCATTTTTTTTTTATAAGCAGGGAACCGCATGTCTACCGGGGCAAAAAGTGTAAATATTTTTAAAAATAACCTAAACGCACGTGACAAATGAATGTGGAGTTTATAGCGAAAAGAATTCATGAAGGATTAAAAATATATTAAATACTTAATAGTAGCGATTTGGAGGACTGCGTGAAACTAAAATTGATGACAATCAGTGGAATGCAGATCGAACGAAATTTAAGGCAAACAGATTTTAATATAAAATGTTTCATATTAAACGTAGAACATTAAGAGAATAAATAAGAGTAAAAGTTGTCACTTAGTTGATTGATGTTACCATCAGCAATTCACAAATTTGGCAAAAGACCCTGAAGAATGAACAGAAAAACTCTGGAATCGGGATGCTTAAAGTGACCTCACCAAATGGCAATCTTTTAATTTGACATATTTTTATTACTTCAAACGTTAGTTTTAGTGGTCGCAGGTTCGAATCCGGAAGGAATACACGTATCCACTAAAAATAACGTTTAAAATCATATATATATATATATATATATATATATATATATATATATATGAGATGAGCATATTTGCTCGTCGAAATAAATTATAATTTATTACCACTTTAGATTATGTGTTGATTTTTCATATATATATATATATATATATATGTGACCACATTGGTGTTGATTAAAGGAACAAGTTATCAAGATTTTCGAAGAACTTAAAGTAGGATTACTAGAAGTTATATCTTTCACACAAAAGTTCCTGGTGAAATCATTTGACGTGATTCCTGGGCTGATCGAGAAGCTGATAGCAAAATCTGGTGCCAATATTGAATTTTAAATAAACCCCTTTCATCTCATATCCATTTCTTGCAAAAATTATAGTTAATAAATGAATTATGAGTATATAACAAATTATAAGTATATTATATTATACGCACACACACCCACTTATATATTATTCACATAGACGCACACATATACTATAGTATAATATAAAATGGGGAGTAAATTTTCAATTACCCTATATATATATATATATATATATATATATATATATATATATGAATATTCATATAGATGAATATGTCTGCTCTATCACTGCTCTATCACTGATATTGAGCGCTTTTAAATAAGTACCACGCATATATATGTAAACAATATAATATATATAACAAATTGCATATATATATATGTATATATATATATATATATATATATATATATATATATACATATATATATATTTGATATTTATAATTATATACATACACTTTTCACACAAACACACACACATATATATATATATATATATATATATATATATATATAGCAGAAGTACACACACATATACACGTGTGTATGCTTTCTTTCTGTTTGAAGAAGGATAGACGTTGTCAGCTTCTTTATCTAATTGAATGAATTCTTCGTCTCCCAAGTTTGTGAACTTAGCAGTCGTCTGATGCTATGAATGAGTAAAATTACGTTTAGAACAAAATGCTATTGCGAAAAATCGATGGCGTTAAAACATACGAAAGGGGTTGGAAAAATTCTCAGCATGACAAAGGAAATGTTCAATTAAAAAAAGTCATAATGCCTGGCTGTTAGCCAGGCATTATAACTTTTTAAGTCATATTTTGAAATATGGGACGACCCGAGAATTATTCAACGTTTCCACGTATTTTGAAGTAGTTAATAACAATTCTTCCCATTGTTCGTTGAATTTCAATCCAAAATTAACCTTTTTCCCTTTCTTTTTTTCAGAACGTTTTCCATTCCGGATTCGGAAAACTAAACGGTGTCGGTATACTATGTGGCCTACCTCTTTGATTCTGGTATACTATGTGGCCTACCCGGTTTGAACGTACCCTACCTCAGTAAGAATATTTTTATAGATATAAGTATTCGGTTATTTATTGTAACTAATCATTTTTCCTAACCACAGTGGCGATTGTGGAACTCTGAAAGTGGGGGGTCTGCACTTAGGGGTCAAGATTTTTCTGAGGAGGAGAGGGGGCAAACTCAGTCAACGTCTTCATTTTCATACTACACCACTATTGTATACACAACTTAGGAATGAGTTTGAGTATGTTACTTCAATAAATTAAACGGAATAACTTTTCATTCATAGTAGTGAAGTTCTAAACTATTTCTGCCCTCTTTTCCATTCTATGCATATTTCTGAAACATAGAAATTCGGCGTCTGGGAATTTGGTGCCGATTGTCTTCAGTAGATTGGAAGAAATTACTAACCAAGCGTATCAAGTTGGGGACATTCTTTCTAATTAACATCATCCTTAAGATATGAAAATATGACTATCAAGTCTCTTTCCCTCCCTAACAACATGTCTGTTTCTATCTATCAGGTTGTTTTATTTTGTTTATTTTTCTTTTAAACTCGTCATTGTCTATGTCATTGGAATAAAAATGAAATATAAAGGCTTATTTTTTATATCTTTTTTAATAAAAAAATATTTTAGTCACGTTTGACACGTGTGATTTGATTTCTGAGATGTAATCTAGCAACCATCTTAGATCTTAGATGTTTTACGGAGTAAATCTAAACAATCATGTCCATTGGCCAAAAAGTGTGAAAGGGAAAATTGCTGAACTTAAACTCAAAAAGTATGTGTTGACCTGGCTTCCCTGTAGATATGTGTCCCTAGAAGGTTTCAATGGCGTAGCTTAAAAAATGTAGGCGTGCATAGGGAACAGTCACACACAGACCCACAGATTGCCTTTTATATATATAGATTAAATGTTTTGCTGTTTAACATCGAAAAAAACTTATATTATAATGTATGTCATTGAAAAATGGCGTTTGTATGTTATACTAAATTATGTTATGAACTATGAGAAATAATGATTAGTGTGGACGAACCCAAAGCTTTACAAATCAAGAACGAACGATTTGTTTACGTTACTTGTGCATGTTGCCCAATAGAACTTTTACAAATTGTTGGATAATCATCTCTTGAAAATGACACTTTAACATGAAATCAAGAAGTAAAAGTAGTTATATTACATTTATAATTGTTATAAAGCATTATAATGTGAATTGTTTCAGCTATTAATATTTATATCGCTAGTTGCCATATCGAGGTCGTTGGTAGCCTACCGCAATACCAGCCTACTTTTCAATACACCACAGAATTTAAGGTTAGTATTTTTTTTTTCAAATGTTGTTAAAACCCTATTGAGGTGAGGGAATTAAAACCCTATTGAGGTGAGGGAATTAAAACCCTATTGAGGTGAGGGAATTTTGAAGTTATAAAGGTCGTCTTATACGCGGAAATATGCAGTATATCTGAGAAACTAACAAATAAATTACAGGAAAATTTTTTTTTTGTAACTTATATCTGGGTTTTGTTTGGGAACAATGGACTTTTAAAATGTTGTTACTAAACGTTAGAAAATTTCGCACAGTCAAAATATTTTTATTTTCAAATAAAAATATTTTGACTTTGTGAAATTTTAGATAATGATATTTTTAACTTCTTATTATAAGCTTATAGGTTTGCACATTATTTTTAATCGATACTCGTATTTAAGTGGATATTCTGTTTTTAATTTAACAGTATATATATACATACATATATATATACAGATATATATTCGCAGACAGATCTGTTTCGCTGTATCACAAGTCATCAGTATATTTAAACATCCGATTGCTTTTAACCCAGGATTGAAACCTGACCAAATTGGCGTCAGTCAGCGATTCTACCTCTGAGCTATGGGCGCTCGGTAGAAGGAGGCAGACTTTTAGCTTATGATGTATCATAGGCCAGTAACCAGAGTGCTCTAATTCATGACTGAATGAGCGATTTTTGTTACGAAAATGTGTAAATCCTACCGAATAACGCACATTTTCATAATAAATTTTTTCACAAATAATATATATATATATATATATATATATATATTTCTACCGGTCTGATTACTTACGAAAGAATTTTATTACGAAAATGTGTGTTATTCGGTAGGGTTTACACATTTTCGTAACAAAAATTTTTCAAAAAATGTCTTTGAGAGAATGCAGACTTTGTACGAGTCGACTCCACGCTTCATTCAAGTTGTAACTGTAATTACAGCCTAAGATGTTTTCATTATTTTGTCCATCCATATATATATATATATATATATATATATATATATATATATATCGCTCATTCAGTAAAATGAATTGGAGCACGCTAACTATTGGGTGCGTAATATGATATGTGCTAAAAAGACTGTCTTCTTCCACAAAACGCCCCGTGGCCCAGGGGTAGAGTCGCCGACTGACGCCAATTCGGTCGGGTTTCGAGCCTAGGTTATATAGCAATCGGAGTCTGACCGTACTGATGGGCTGTGATACAGCGGGTCTGTCTGTGGATGACAATATTACAAGTTATATTTTAGAACATGTACATAATTTCTTTTATATACATCCACCACAAAGGTACATTTGTTTCGACATTGAAACTTCAATGTCTCATCAGGCGGTATGTATAGGAATGGAAAGCCTGATGAGACATTAATATATATATATATATATAAAATTATGTACATGTTCTAAAATATAATTTATAATAAATATTCGCAGCTCTATATATTATATATAGAGCACTGTTTTAAATTAATGTTTTGGACGTTGTAAAATTTTTTTCTTCGTTCTGTATTCACTCGGATAAATATATATATATATATATATATATATATATATATATATATATATATATATATATATATATTAGTCATCCACGTACAAGCCTGTTTCGCTGTATCACAGCTCATCAGTGTGGCTAGACATCCACTTGATTCAGCCAGGATCGAAACTCGACTGATTTGGTATCAGTCAGAGTCCCTACTCCTTAAGCCATAAGCATTTTAGCGTGTGATATATATGCAGTGTATACACACGCTAGCCACCTGGATAACTCAATTCATTGATGAGGGTAACGCGTAAATCACATTTTTTAAAACATTTCCTTTCTAGAGAGCTCAGTTGTAATGAGAGAGTAATTTATTAGTCATCTGGATACAAGCCTGTTTCGCTTTATCACAGCTCATCAGTGTGGCTAGACATTCACTTACTTTCAGCCGAATAATATATATATATATATATATATATATATATATATATTCAGAATTCAGCCGATTACACAACCTTGGCTTCAACCTTTCGGTATCTTCAGGAAAACGTTTGAAAATTAGTTGATATAAAACATATCAACTAATTTTCCAAAGTTTTTCTGAACGCATAACAGGAACATTCAGAATGCATAACTGGAAGTTTAAAATAAGTATATATGCATATACAGATAAAAATGTCAAAGGAAGGCTGAAAACGTTTGTACTGAGCCCTTTTTGTTGTCTACAACTTTTGTGTATTTCCACAGTTGCACTCACTTTCACCCTACCTTCACATTTATGGTTTACTAGCAGTATAGCCTGGCGTTGCTCGGGTAAAATGAAAGCTTTAAAACTAATCCATGGTCCTGGAGCTCAGACTCTTTGGACGTTGGCACGAAAGACTAAAAAGCAACAGTGATTTCTAGTTAAAGCGAAGCCGTAGACTGAAAGAAAAATGAATGGATGTAAGTCAAATTTTGATTTCCTGGTATCGATATCGAATACGTTTTTTCGTCGCAAACTGAACTTTGAAGGCTAAATAAGTCCTCTGAGTAAATGGTATCATGGCTGAGACTAAGAACTACAATTATACCTACTTAAAGCCAAACCAGAAGCAAAAACTAAACTAAAAGAGCTGAAAAAATACAGACATGCAGGTAGATAAACAGACACACACACAAACACATTGACTTTTATACATATATATATATATATATATTATCGATTTTATGCACTATTGTAAGAGCTGCAACCTTGAAACTTCTGGATATCGTTTATTATGTCTTTGTCTATGAGTGTATCAAACTTGATTAAAATCGGACCACTCCTTCTATAACCCGATTTTTTCGATTATTGATTTTCGATATTTATCGCGGGTACCTCGACACAAAACCTAGCTAATAACACTCGCAGACGCTTATAGTACAACTGTGTAAATTTTCAAGAAAATCGGTTCAGCCGTTTCGGAGTCTATAGGTAACGGACATACACACACAGACACAGACACACACAGACAAAGTTTAATTTATAAATAAGTTTAGATTAATATTAGTGAATTCTCCGATATGGCAGTGAATGCTGGACAATCTCATCGAAGATGAAGGAAAAACTTGAAGCAACTGAAATAGGATTTTACAGAAGAATGCTGCAGATATCATGGATCTAGAATGTGAGCAATGATGAGGTTTTGGAAAAGATGGAAACGAAAAGTAAATTAATACTGAGCATCAGGAAGAGATAGCTGAAGTTCTCTGGACATGTGATGAGGAAGGAAAGCTTGGAGAATATGATACTAACAGGCCAGATAGAGGGAAGGATAAGCAGGGGAAAACAGCATGTAACATACTTGACGGGCCTGTGCAGGTGGATGGCAGAACAAGCGTTAGCGTGGTGTAACAGAAGAAAGAGTGCTAAGAGCCACCAGGGATAGGGAGACGTGGAAGGCCATGATCGCCTACGTCCTGAAAGAACAAGGCATATAGAAAAAGAAGAATATTGGTCACATTTTTAATTCTTTATGTTTATATGATAACCCCATTTTCATTATTGCTCGACTATAGTAAACATCTTAACGAATGATAAATTTTCAAATTTTTCTGTCCCGATAAGGTAAAATACAAATTTATTTATAAGCTAGTAGCAAAGTCTATCAAATCACAATCCTATTTCCATATTTACTAAAGGTAGGTTAGTAGAAGTTTAAATATCTGGAAGGTGTTTCAACAGATGACGGAAATTGTGATGTCGAGATCCGAAGATGAATCGCAAAAGATACGTTCCAAAATTAAGGAGAGTATCAAGAAGCAGGATCATGTGCTTTGGTGATCCATCTGAACATCGATCGCTGACGTTTCGGCCGATCTGTCCAGGTTAAGTGTCCCTATATTCACACTTATCCATGGAATAGCAGTTCCCGATGCTTCACGCACAGTCGAACCCACCCATCAGTCTATGGAAATACAACTGGCTTTATTCAGGTACGACCTGGCTTCTCTGTTACGCTAGTGTAAGAAGCAGGAAAATTTCCTTAGAAACCAAGAAAAGTGTGATGAACCATTATGCAATATAAATGCTTCTATATGACAGTGTATACAGAAGGATGCTGGGGGTGCCATGGACCGAGCATGTACAGACGAATTTTTAGAGAAAATGGAAACAAAAAGAAAACTTATACTTAGCACAAGGAAGAGACAGGAAGCTTTTTATCCCTCTAATTATCAATCTTAATATGGCTTGAGAAGAAAATAGTAATTTTGGCTAGTATTTTTCTCGCTCTTACATAAAGTGCATAAATCTAAATATCTGGTATTCTAACAGACGACGTAAGGGGTGACACTGAAACCCGAAGGCGTTTTGGGGTAGACAAGGATTCATCCCAAAAGCTAAGCAGAGTTTTAAGAGCTGAAAAAATGAATGGATGAATAGAGCTTAAGAGAAATAACAATATTTATTAAAAGCTACAAGGGACGGAAAGTCATGGAGAGCCATGTTCGCTTACGTCCTGAGGGGACACAGCACATAAAGAAGATGCTGTGCAATTTTTTCACGGATAAAGATAAGACTGGAGGAAACGAAAATATGCTTCTACAGAAGGATGCTGAGAATACTATGGGTGAAGAGATTCTTAACGAAAATGGAAACAAACAGAACACTTATGAACACAATCGGAAATAACTGAAATTTATGAGACACATTGAGAACACTAGAAGTTATGCCAGGATTCGTCATTGGTAGTTACGATCTGAACATAAGATACACAGATGATACAGTGCTGATGGCTGACACGGAAAGAATACTGCAGAGACCGCTTAAAAAAGGTAGATGAAAAAGTCAAAAGAAGGACTGCAAATAAATTACAAGAAAACCGAATGTATGGTCATCAGCAAACGGAGGAGCCCAAAATGCCAATTACAGATTCGGGGTACTAAAATCAAGCAAGTTCAAAAATTTAAGTACCTGGGATTTGTTCTAACGGAAGACGGAAAGTGCGACATTGACATCTGAAGGCGATTTGGAATATCCAAAGACGCATTCCAGAAGCTGAGCAGAGTATTAAGAGACAGGAAAATTTCGCTAGAAACAAAGAAGAAAGTCTGGGTTTCTATGTGAAGTCTGTCATTCAATATGGTAGTAAATGCTGGACAATATCATCAAAGATAAAAAAAGGAACTAAAATGTAGTTCTACAGAAGGATGATGCGAATATCATGGATCGAGCATGGGAGCAATGATGAAGTTTTAGAAAGGATGGAAACGAAAAGAAAATTAATACTGAGCATCAGGAAGAGACAGCTGAAGTTTTTGGAAGCATGTAACAAGGAAGAAAGACTGAATCTGATACTCACAGGTCAGATAGTGAAAAAAAAGAGACAGGGGAAAGTAGCGGATAACATATTTGAAGGGCCTGAGCAGATGAATAGCAGAGCGGAGTTTGGGTGGAGTAACAGGAGAAAGTGTGCTAATAGACACCAACGTGGAAAGCCATGATCGCCTACGTCCTGAAGGGACATGGCACATAGAAGAAGAAGAATGAGGAAACAAGGGTTGGAGAATTTGACACTCACAGGCTATATCCAAGGAAAAAATGGCAGTAGTAGGCAGTTAACCAATTACATGACGAGTTTATGTGAATGGTTGGCAAAACTATGATTGGGAGGGATGGCAATAAAAACCTTACTAAGAGCGACAAAGGATAGAAAGTTTTGGTGAGCCACCATTGCCCACGCACTCCAGGGACACATTACACAGAAGAAGACGGTTAGTATGGCACGAGACTAAATACCCTGTTGGTGGGCGGGATTTAAATACAACTTCAACATACTTCAAATATGTTCATTTATATCTGCATAAATCTAAACTTATTTATAAATGGAACTTTGTGTATGTACGTGTGTGTGTGTGTGTGTGTGTGTGTGTGTGTGTGTGTGTGTGTGTGTGTGTGTTACCTATAGACTGCGAAACGGCTGAACCGATTTTTCTTGAAAATTTACACAGTTTAAGCGTCTGCGAGTGTTCTTAGCTAGGTTTTGTGTCGAGGTACTCACGATAAATATCGAAAATGGATAATCGAACAAATCGGGTTATAGAAGGAGTGGTCCGATTTTAATCAAATTTGATACGCTCATAGACAAAAACATAAGAAACGATATTCAGAAGTTTCAAGGTTGCAGTTCTTACAATAGTGCAGAAAATCGATAATATATATATATATATATATATATATATATATAAGGCAAGATGTTTGTGTGTGTGTGTCTGTTTATCTGCCTGTATATCTGTATTTTCTTCAGCCCTTTTATTTTAGTTTTTGCTTCGGGTTTGGTTCTAAGTAGGTATAATGGGGTAATGTTTAGCAAGCTTGTCGCACTAGAATCATTACAATTGAGTAGTGAGTTCGATCACTACTGGGTGCCATATCTAAGCTGCGCTTAGAAAATCATCATTCAGCCTATTGTAATAGCCTTTCGAAAACACAGTACCCACTCATGAGGTATTGTAGATTGTGGTACTTAATTAACAGTATCTTACCACCGTTTTTTATTAGAATGTGAGTGGAAAGAATCTATATGCTTACTAATAATAAATTCAGTACGATACATTTTAAAATACTGTTGGTCTATAATCCAGAACGTAGATTTTAAGTTGAAAATTTGCGAGTCGTCTTATACGCCTAGTCACCTTGTACGCCGGCATATACGGTACATCTTCGCGTGTGGGTTTCATACATCTGTATTTTCATGAAGAGCTAGTCAAAAAGAGTATTCAGTTTCGTGTTTTATGAAACTTTATACATAGAACGCATAAACAAATAATTAAATATACAACGGTATGATCTGAGTTTGTCTGCCTTAACTGACATTTATTGTCCCTTGTGTTAAATAAAACATTTTCTTTTCTTTTGATTATAGCATCAAATCCGAGTTGAATGATTTATAAATCTGTGAATGAAAAAGTAACCGCTTCTGGATACTCGATTATGTTATATTGTCATTGAGATGATATTTCCATAAGGACACCTGTACAAAATGCGAAATAAAGGCTTACTGATGAGTAAAGAAAACTATAAACATAGAAACACATCCTCACCCGCTCATGGGTTAAAAGACATGAAGACAAAAATAAAAAAACTATGTATTGAAATTTGAATTTAAAAGGTTTGAAAAAGCATACATAATATTTAATGAAAACTGTTATTTTTACGTTCGCCGTATTATTAGAAAACATTAAAAAAATCGGTGTTTTTACTGGTCAGAATAATTAGTGTCACTAATATCACTGAATATAGAGTCATCCACAGACAGATCTGTTTCGCTGTATCACAGCTCATCGGCATGGTTGGACATCCGATTGCTTTTACCCAGGATTGAAACTCGACCAAATTGGTGTCAGTCGGCGATTCTACCTCTGATCTATTGGCGCTCGGTAGAAGGTACCAGACTTTTCTCATATGATGTATCATGCGCCAGTAGTTAGAGTGTTCTAATTCATTACTGTATGAGCGATGCATAGATGCTTGGGTAGCTACTGCTTTTTTAAAGTCTACCGTTCTTCCCGAGTACTCAATCAGGGTGTGAGAGCGTAAATAGTCATCCGCAGACAGATCTGTTTCGCTGTATATATATATATATATATATATATATATATATATATATACAGTAACACGCATAATATTGGATACATGTTATTTTCTGTTATAACCCTAGTTTATGTTTGCTATTTTGCCCGATATTTGGGAAGTAATATCTCGTAAAGTTGTTTTAGTTGTATGTGGAAGGAAAATTAAAAACTTATGGTTGAATCCATTTTTTTATCAAAATTCAAAATTAACCTATGCAAAAGTATTGATCACATCAATTTAATATTTTGTTGCGTAGCCTCTGTTTTATTTCACTGCTTCCAGTTGCTTTCTTTAGTTGGCCACAAATTTTCCGCACTTTACCCCATTCTTCCTTGCATAATTCCTCTAATTGCTTGATATTTTGTGGATTCTGCTTATGAACTTTAACCTTCAAAGTATTCCACAAATTCTCGATCGAATTCAAGTCAGGAGACTAACTTGGCCAATTGAGAGTACTAATACCATTATTTTCAAACCATTCCTTTGTAAGTTTTGTGGTATGTTTGGGATCATTGTCGTATTGAAGCACAAAATTCCAACCATGTCCTAAAGAAGTTGCAGATTTCTGAAGGTTCTTCTCTAGAATCTCCCTGTACATGCTACCATTCATTCTACCATGGATAACTTGTAACTCACCAGTGCCCTTGAATGAAAAGCATCCCCATATCTTAATGGAACCACCCCCAAACTTAACTGCGGGGATGGTATTGTGCTTGCTGAAGGCAGTGCCATTTTTTCGCCAAACACTTGTCGCTGTGTTCCTTCCGAATAGTTCAACTTTCGTTTCATCCGACCAGATTACCTTTTCCCAAAACTGCATACTTTTCTTTTCATAAGTCTCGACAAACTTTAATCGGTCTTTGACTTGTTTAGTTTTCAGTAAAGGCACTTTTCTTGGTGATATTGAATGAAAACTGTACGATATAGAGCTCTGCTAATTGTATCCTTACTTACATTAATTCCAGCACCCTCAAAATCAGTTTTAATTTCAGAACGAGTAATGAAGGTTTTTTTTTATTTTTATTTATTTTGTTTTTTGCATATTTCTGCTGAGCCACCTTGAAGTCCTCTCATTTATTTTTCTCATTCTTCCATTTCTTGGAAGGTTTGCTGCACCGTCGCCATATTTCTGATGATATTTCCGACAGTACTTAGTGCTAGATTCATTTCTTTGCTCATTTTTCGGTAACCTTGTCCTCTTTTGCGACGTTCAATGATTCTATCCCGCATATCTCTGGATAATTCTTTAGTTTTTGCCATTTTTAATCATTGAATTGCAGAATGCACATCAAAGAGTCAGATGATTAGTAGCACTATCTTGCAAGCAATTGTGTGCTTCTCTGATTGGTCATAGATAACATTCCAATACCATCGAAAATTACAATAATTAAAGTCTTTTAAAATACAACGTTTCGATTAGAAATTTGAAAAGGTGTCATGTGTCCAGTACTTTTGCATAGGGTAATTTTGAACTTTGATAAAAAAAATGGATTCAACCATAAATTTTTAATTTTCCTTCCACATACAACTAAAACAACTTTACAAGATATTACTTACTAAATATCAGGCAAAATAGCGAACATAAACTAGTTGTAGCAGAAAATAACATGTATCCAATACTTATGCGTGTCATTATATATATACATATATATATAAACACCACCGTGTTTAAACAAAAAATAAAAAATAAAAATATGTTGGATTTAAAACATTTCGTAATGGATTTCGTAAAAAGTTTTTCTTTATATTAGATATGAATATTTAAAAAAATTGGGAAAGATGTGTTTAAAAAAATAACTATTCGGACTTTGTTCGTTTGTGAGTCCTACGTGGTCTAGCAGTCTAAGACACGTAAAATCTAATATATATATAAGAAAAATTAAGGCAGACACGTTATTTCATGGTAAATCGGAAGTATAGGCCTATTTTAGGAGAACCATCATGAGCTTCCGTCTTCACTGTACAAAGGATTTTACACGAATCGTGTACTCAAGTGAAGAAGAGACCAAATCAAGAAAGGTAAAACAACCTTTATTACAACAACAACAACAACAACAACAACAACAACAATAACAACAACAAAAACCTCTTTGAGTAAGCAATATTTTACGTGTTTATATTTATTAAGAATTTCAGTTTTAGAATTTACCAATTTCCGCGCGGGTTCGAACAACGCTATGGCTAATTTTTCTTCCCCGCATAATTTGCAAAACTTACTACCTACTTTGTAGTTCGAACATTTTTTAATATCTCCCATTTAAGAAAAGGATCTTTTTTAATGAAATTTTTAACTTTCCATACATCCGAAGCTAACACAGTACTGTGGCTATATTTTTCGTACCTCAAAGAACTTTATGATTATAAAACCTACGTTTAGATGTGTCATGTGCAGTTCCAATATAAGTTTTAGGTTTCGGGTCATTTTCGTCAGTATAGACTTTAACACCATATACTACACAAGACTGCTGGCAATTACCATTAATTAGACAATCAGTTTTCAATCTACAATTACACTTGTTTTTAGAACCAGTATTTTTAGGTTTTATCAATTTACTTTTGTTAATGCCGCTTATTATTTTGCCTATATTAGGTAAGCAGGAATAACTTAATTTAATAGTGTTTCTAGTAAAGATCTTATTAAGGCAGCTATTTTTACTAAAAATTTTATCAATTAAGGAGAAGAAAATTTTACCAATTTTAGTTTTTACCTCCTTATTAAAAGGAGGGTTGAACCACGTTATCCTCCTACTTCTGTTTTTATTTTTAGCAGTGTTAGGTTTAATAAACTGAAGATTGTCTCCATAACCACTTTTAAGTAAAGTAGTTTGGTATATCTTTTTATGTTTCTCAAAAGTCTCAATATTAGATGAATTAGAGGATAGCCTATACGCTATGCTTTTGGGTATACCATTTAATATGTGTTTAGGGTGATTTGACTGTCTATCCACATAAATGGGGGAATAATTATTTTTGGTGAAAAGAGCAATATTGCCTGTAGTTAGATCCAAGGTTATATCTAAATAATTTACGGCCTTCAAATTACATTCTATGTCTATCGCAAATCCATTGTCTTTAAAAAAAATTATGAAGTCTCTTTCTTAACCTGTCACATATTTGGGGTGTGCTGTGGTCGACTATTATCAAGCCGTCGTCACGGTAAAACCCATGATTGTGGAAGTCCAGGAGGTTGTTCGGCTTGTATAAGAGAAGGCATCCTATCAACTCTGCTACCTCAACACCATCATATGCCCCCATAGGATTATCGAATCCCTCGGCATCAGATTTTTTTATCTACAACTCCTCATCGTGGTGCAATAGCGTTTTGTGATAATGCCTAATTAACTGTAGTTCAGTAGCCGAGATTTCATTAAACTCCTTTGCTAAATTAATGACTTCAATTAATATATCTACTGTTATTGACGGGTAGAACTCTTTTATATCGTATTTTATAAAAGCGGAGTGTTTAAATTTTCTAAATTCATTAAACCACTTAATACTGCCACTGATTAGTGTTTAGGAACATACGTAAATTGCTACATATTCGCTGTATTATTATTTTGCTAATTTTTCGTAACTCCGTATTGGTAGTATTTAACAAGCGGAATTCAGGGTTGAGAGGGAATGACCTTCTGTGGTCTTTGACCGTTATGAAACTGTCTTTAGGGCTATTTTTTCTACTCTGTTTAAGTGATTAAATTTACTAACTAGTAAACTTGCCTCTTGGTTTAATTTCGATTCCATTGTTGGGATACGTTTTTGTAATGTCTAATTTAAATTACTGTTAAGTTGGCACTATTTTTGGATGTTTAGTCTGTTATTATTAGTGTTGCCTTACTGTGATTAAGTTGATTATATATATATATATATATATATATATATATAAAGTTCTTTTTATGTAAAATCTTTTTCCTACCATACCAAAATATAATTAATTTAGATAGGATGAAGTTAAGATCCCCACCAAAAGAAAAATTATATATTACTTATGTTGGGTGGTACCCTCCCCGTTTGGAGATGAGAATCATTAGGCACGTGTCGGACATGAGCCAATTACATC
>JBBBDQ010000887.1:3482500-3492500 GCA_037127315.1 Ascarosepion bandense | reverse complement strand
GAAATGGAGCCTTAACAACATGCCACGACCTCTCTTAGGTCTTCCCGCAGATTTGGTTGGTAGTGCGACCATAGCAGAAATCAAAATATGATAAAAAAAATGACATAATAATAATAATGATGATGATGATGATGATGATGATGATGATCTTCGAAAATACGCACATTCTGTAGCGCAGGAGGATGTCGTGAGGTGATGTATTTTACTCAGGTCACTGGGCAGTTTCGGGTCTTGCAACATCATACTACCCTCGCTGAGTTGACCCCGTCAGAGGTGATCAGACTCCGATGCACCCTCCTTCTGTTCTATGCTATACGACACTGATTTATTTTTCTAAGACTTGTGTTTAATACTGGCAGGAAACACATAAGAAGAGTCCGTAGCGTTCGGGTAAGTTGGGTTTTTCAAGCAGTCGGAAAGAAATTTTCATTTAATATAATTAAATACGAACTTCAGTCTAAAATTACAAGACAAATAATTCCCCCTCCCCACGAGAAAAAAAAAGAAATTACACGAAACTTAGAACCACGAATATTAACATAAAATACATCGATATGTACATGTATATACATGATACAAAATTGTCGTTTTTAAAGTTAAAATTCCTAAATTATCCACGAGAAGATAAAATAAATAAAATTATTAACTAAATCATAATAATAATAATAATAATTATATTAATAATATCATCCCCGCCCCGAAAGACTGAAAGTAAAAATGATTAAAATAATTGTACGAGTTTAGTTAAAATCAAATACATTAGTATGCGTATATACAGATTTGTTGTTAAAAAAAAACAGCCCAAGCAAAGGAAGAACACACTTTCAATCGCTCAGTGGGTGTTTATGAGCATTTTCTACAAGTAATAATTTAAGTTATGCATTTTAACTTTGTTTTTACTTTTATAATAAAACATGGTCATTTCTAATTTTTATGGAGCCATGCGCTATTTCGCTTAATTCATAGCCATTTGGCAGTTCGCTCAGCGGTGTCAGTAATCGTTTTAATGGCTTTTCGTTTCTTTAACCCCACCAATCCAATATCTGTTAAGGCTCTGCAGAGCGACTGTGCTACAAAGCCTCTGGTTCCCACTTCGATTGGCATACAGCTTGCTTTCCAGCCATTTGATCTGCAGTTTTCTAATAATTCCTCATATTTTAATTTCTTCCTTTCATTAGCCTCTTCTCCGTGTTCTTCCCAAGGAACCGTCAATTCCCACAAAATTACAATTTTTTGATTATTGGAGAAGAACACTATGTCTGGACGTAATTGTGTGGGGGCTATATGCTCTGGGAACATCAGTCTAGGCCCTAAATCGGCCTTTACGACCCAGTCTGTTGCTCCTGTGAGTAGGTTTATTTTTTAGGGCTTTTTCTTCAGAGGTTTAGAACCAGCTTTTATAAACTCTATAGACAATCGTATGTACCTTCCATTAGCATGGAACAGGCTTGTCTCCCAGAGAGTAAAACACTACGCCTCCTTGGCCTTACACTTTCGGCGGACCTCAAATGGAATGACTATATTGAATCCATTGCCAAATCTGCCGCTATGAAAGTCAGCTCTCTGTGCAGGGCCCGGAAGTTTTTCCCGCCTGAATCTATCCTGCACATATACAAATCTACCATCCGCCCATGTATTGAATACTGCTGCCATATCTGGTCGGGTGCTCCTGCTACTCTCCCTGGGCTTCTTGACAAAATACAAAGGAGAATCTGTAACGTGGTTGATACTGACTTGGCAGACCGGCTGCACCCACGTGATGTGGCTTCCCTGTGCCTCTTCTACAAGTACTTTCATGGCTTCTGCTCCGATGAACTTAGATCACTGGTGCCGCCTAAGCACGAATTTGCACGAGATACTAGATTAGCAACTAGGTCCCACCCTTTTATAGTTAAACAGATAAGATGTAACCGTAATTTCTACTCCAACAGCTTCTTTTCTCGCGCTTCCTGCCTGTGGAATTCCCTTCCACAAGTCTGCTTTCCCGACAGCTACAATCTCCAGATGTTTAAATGTAGGGTCAACACTAACTTCCAATTATTCTCAGAACACTCTCATCTACCCAACCCTCATTCTCGGTATCCTTACCCGCCTATCACCCACCCTCTGACATTTCTTATATTTAACCATCCTTCCTCCACTCTATGTAGCCCCCTGCACAGTAGTAGCAGTGAAATGCCTTGCTCGGGGTGAAACGCTAATAAAAAAAATATACATATCTTTGGTGAGGGTTCAGTCAAGACCTCCTATATATTACCGTAGTGACGGCCTCGGTTCAGTACATTTTCTTCGGTTGCTAATCGTACTATTTCTGTGATTTCTCTTAATATCTCATCGTACCGCCATTTGTACCGACCATCCGCTAATGCTGATGGGCAGCTGTTGAGGATGTGTTTTAACGTTCCTATCTGTCAATAATAATAATAGAATTTAAATTTCCTTCCATTTTTCATTTTTTAGCGTAGTCATTAGTAAGGATTTATATTTTCTGCTACATGTTGCTTTAGTAAATTCAATATATTTCTTCTTAGATGAAATTTCCATTTGTGCTTATATGAGCCTGAGTCTTTTTACGCCAAAAATGGGCAACAAACAAGAAAATATTGAAAAACACTCATTCAAATTACATTATTTTATCAGACATTTTCTGTGCTTTCTTACCAAATCATATGAGTGTAAAATGTGTTTAATTATAGGTTTTTGTTTTGTTTTGTTTGGTTTTTTTTTGTTTTTTTGTTGTTGTTTTTTGTTTTGTTTTGTTTTTTCCTAAAAAAAATGTTCAGTAGAAAATATTTTGATGCCATTTCTGACCTTAGATCTCTCGTCGGGAACCGGAAAGAAATGCGTATATACTAGAAATTAAAGATTAGTGTATTTGTGAGGGAGAATTGCTGTGATCTTTATCACAGGCCTTCTAAAAAATACCCGCCTCCCTCACCCATTGTAACAGACACGCTTTTACCCATAACCCTTTTAGTTTAGCAAAACTAAACTAGGCTGGGAAACAGATCCGTAGTCACTAAAATATAATTAATTGTTGGCAGAGTTCGTTGGAAGATTTCTTTTGGCCATGCTTGACCGACAAAATAGAAAAAGAGATTTGCAAGTGAATAATTAAAAAGAAAGAAACGAGAGAAATAATCAGAGACACGAAGAAGAACGTAAGTAGAAAATGGAGGAGAAAGGAAAGATGAGAGAGTTTAGAAAAGAAAAGAAAAAGGAAAGAAGAAATGTCAAAGAGTAAAATAACGAGAAGACAAGTGGGAATAACGGTGAGGAATATAGGCAATGACAAATGAGATTTTACCGACAATTTCAAATGTATACAACTATTTCAGGATAAAGCCATCATGACCTAAGTCCTCAAGGGACACGACATATATATAGATATATATTCATTTTCGATTAAAAGCTTTTAAATTGAATTTTTTAAAATAAAATAGTTTTTTCAAGTTTTTAGTTTTAGTTGAAAGCAAAATGATTAAATTTCCTATTTCCAGGAAGCAAAATAAACAAAAAAAATAAATAAATAAAAATTATTTCAAAAGTACGAAGGCACAACGATTTGTATTAAACTTTTTAATCTTCGATTAGTAAATAAGATATTCGTTTAACAAGTTGATAAACTAACGGTAGCAAATAATTTTTAAACTTTATAAATTATTATAATTTAAAAAAATGAAAACAATTCTTTTGTAATTTCAATATTAATCGAATTTCTTTTTTCAGAGTATAATGACCTTTAATATATATTATTTATTAAAGCAATTAACAGCTTTTCAGATTGAATAATGCCATAATTTTATTGCATTTTTATTTTGTTATTAGAAGCAAACTTACGGAGATAAAGGTTAAATATTTAAAAAAAAAAAAAAAAAAGATTTGAATTCCCCAATGAGACCTGCGTTTAACAAATAAAACCCATTTTCGCAACAAAATTTAAACTCTTAAAATTTCATGAAATTACGTGAAGGTGGGGTAACGGAGTAAAAATATATATTTTTACCAATATTTTTTAAAATAATAATTTCAAACATAATTTCATTCATTTGTAAATAAGTCCTCAAATTTTCTTAAAAATCAGACAATTATTTGATTTTTGCAAGAATTTTCAAATTAAAATGTGTTTTTCATCGGAAAAAAAAATAACTTATATAATATTACGTTTTCCATTGTAAATTCTAGTAACAGTTTGGTTAGCCGCTAACTAAAATCAAAGCAATATTTTTTCCAAATTTTCGAACATGTTAAAAGGGATTCAAAAATTTTAGAAAATGTTAAAAAATATTTTGATCTTTCCTCTTAATAATAATATAAACATTTTGATGGAAAAGTTCGATTTTATTAAGTTTGAAGCCTTTTTTTCTTCATACTGTACTGTTTTTCAGTGATTTAGTGAAGGTACCTTATATATATATATATATATATATATATATATATGAGTTATTCCCAAACAAAAATGAATTATTAAATGAAAGAAAAGAAATGACAACCGAATGTGACCATACCAACAAACACCTATTAGCTTCATACAATCATGGAAACGTTCTAAGACCATGAAACAACTACTAATTTTGAAAATTGCGCGTTCATAAAAGATCTCTGTTACGCGAGCGTTTTAAAAAAAACTGTAGAATTAGTTTATTTTAAATCATTTGAAGACACCAAAAGGTAGAAACCTGAGTCGTGTAATAACTCGTTAACAAACTGATATATAAATGGAGGCATCTATGTTATATGGATGCCTCCAAAATTTAAGTACCTCCATTCATTTTCGATACCTAAGTTTTGAAGTTGATTTTTAAAAGCAAAAAAAACGCTTTCTTGAAGCATTTATTTTAGCTTTAATTGAAAGCTGAATGATTAAATATACTATTCACAGAAAGCAAAATACTTTAGTGCATTTCAAATAGAAATTATATTGATTGGAATTTCAGCTGTTTTATAGTTTTCAAAAGTTATCATTTTTTTCGTGCATTTTTGACAGATTGACGAGTTTGTAAACAAAAGTTAAAACTCGGTTTTAAAAATCTTGCAAAAATAAAATGTGCATCTGTAACACATTATGTTTTAAAACTTAGCAAATTTAAAGTTAATTTATCTGATTTGAAACAAATATCACTTGCTTATAGCATGAAATTTAGAATAAAAGTATTTCTTAATCACGGATGTCATATTTTACCGACTCGTTAAGTGATTGATGACAGCCAAATGCGTTGACAAGTTAAGTATGTTTGACCAGAATTGACATAAATTTATAAAAGCAAAGTGAACGTTTCGTAGCGGGAACAACCCCAGATACCGCGACCTTAAAATTATATGTCAGTTATGATATCCCATACTAAAAAGAAACATATTTCTACACACACGCAAAAAAAAAAAAAAAAATACAAAACACTTTAACTATTTTAAAAACTTGTTGAATGAAGATTTGTATTAAATTTTTCAATTTTCGGTTTGGCTTCACTCAATAACTTAACCTAATACAGACAGTGATTTGAGGAAATTTTAAACGACTTTTGTAACTTTAAAAATTATCATAATTAAAAATAAAATTGAAAGTAATTTCTGTGAAAATTATTTCTTCATCGAAATTTTTTTCTTCAAACTATGATATCCTTAATATATATTTTTTATAAAAGTATTTAAAAGTTTATCCAAATAAAATAAATGTCATAGTTTTATTGCATTTTTTATTTCACTATTCAGAGCAGATTTTCGGAAAAGTGATTACTTTTTGAAAATAAATTTTCAGGGAAATAATTGGAGTGGGGACGGTAACCTGTGAAAATTTTTTACCAAGATTTTATAAAAATTATGATTTCATATCCAATTTAATGTGTTTTTCACCGGAAAAAAATCGTAAGGTAACATTTATCATAGTGAACACTGATACAAATTCGGTCACTCGCTGACGAAAAAAAACAAAAAGCAAGATTTTTATCCAAAATTTCGAATGTGTAAGAAAAAATTGAAACTTTTAAAAATTATTAGAAAATACTTTGATCTTTCTTCGTAATAATAAATATTTGTTTTAATTAAGGTTGGGGCCTTTTAACATGATGCTATGCTGTCTTTAGCGAATTAGTGGAAGTATATATATATATATATATATATATATATATATATATATATTATGTATATAAAAAAAAGGCAATAACATTTTGGCTCTTGTATATAAATACTTATTACAAAAAAAATTTCTTACATCTGGCTTGATAAAACTTAACAGAAGTATATATATATATATATATATATATATATATATATATATATATAAGTAGGGAAGGTCAGCCGATTACGCTACCATGGTTTCGACCAATTTCTTTTCGTCAGGTGATTTGTTTTGACATAACATTTTAATGCAACAATGTACTAGTTTAAACCCGACCTATAACTCTGCAGTATATATATATATATATATATATATATATATATATATATATATATATTACTTGAAGTGTTACATATATAACATATATATGTTATATATATATTGCCAAGCAGGGTTTTAAAAAAATGTTTTCGATATCGGGGTGGAGACAGAATGTTGACAGATTTAGTGCAAAGAATTTGTTACTGTAACTGAGCAGGTTCATGCTGACTTCGAAGTTTAAGTGACAAATTACTTCTTTCTGTAAAATGTTATTTTACCAGTTACAAACATGGATATACACTGAAATAGCATTTAAAGGATAAGAAACACAAACGCACCACATACACACACACACACACGCACACACACACACGCACACACACACACACACACACATATATATATATATATATATATATATATAAGAACGCTTTTGCATTGTCTCTTTCTTCGATTGCACTCTCCATTTTTAAGTGTTTGCCATTCTCTCTAAGATAGATAGATAGATAGATAGATAGATAGATAGATAGATAGATAGATAGATAGATAGATAGATAGGCGACAAATGTTTTTTTTAAATTCTACGTAACATTCTTCGTTCCTAGAAATAACTAAATAAGAAGCAGTTTCATTTATAAAATGGAAGGTTGGAATACTTATATATTGTATATAATAATCTAAAGAAATAGATAAATTTCCGACTATCGGTCAACTGTCAACACCTTAAATAAACAACTACTTGTGTCTAAAAATGCTCTTCCGCGATATTTTAATCTCATAGTAATATTTGTTTCAAATCAGATTAATTAAACTTTAAATCAGCTAATATCCCTTAAAGTTTCAGAGAAGTATATATTATTTTTAAAAGAATTTTTAATAAAGAGAATTAAATTGTGCTGATAAACATCTAAAAATGACGCCATAATCAGCGTTTAGCAGTTTTAAAAATACTCCTTCCAGTCAATTTAAATTAGTTTTTAAAAGTATTTTGCTTACTGGAAATATTAAATTCAATCTAGGTAACTCCACTAAATCACTGAAAAAACAACATAGTATGAATAATGAATTCTTCACACTTAATAAAACCTTTTTCTCATCAAAATTTCATATTATTAAGAGGTAGCTCAAAGTTTGTTTTTTTTTTATTTAAAAAAAAAATGTATTCCTTCTAACACGTTCAAAATTTTGGCAAAAAAAACTTTTTTTGATTTTAGTTAGCGATAACCAAATCTTTACAAGAATTTACAATAGATAACTTAATATTACATAACTCACTTTTTCCTGGTGGCAAACACATTAATTTGGACATCCTTACAAAAATCAAATAATCGTTAGATTTTAATGAAACTATCAAAACTTATTCACAAATGAATGAAAATAATTTTGAAATTATTATTTTAAAAAATATTAGCAAATATATTTTTTTAACATCTGTAACTCAACCTCCACGTAAATTCATTAAATTTTAAGAAATTAGATTTTGTTGCGAAAATTGGTTTTATTAGTTAAACGCAGGTGGGGAATAATCATCCCAATAGTAAAATAAAAAATGCAATATAACTATAACATTATTTGATTTGATAAGCTTATAATTGCTTCAATAGATAATATAAATTAAGGACATTGTCTGAAGAAAAAAAAAATTTCGATTAATAATAAAATTTTGAAAGAATTGTTTTCATTTTTTATTATAATAATTTATAATGTTTCAAAAATATTTTTAAAATACTTCAAAGATGGGGTTAATTTAAAAAAATTATTAAGCGAAGGTTATAATTACTAACTGAAAATTAAAATGTTTAATGCAAATCGTCATACTCTCCTATTTTTAAAATAATTTTTACTTCTTTTTTAATTTGAATTTTTTTTTTGTTTTTATGGTAATTTCTGTGTGTAAATTAAAAGGTCAAGTGTTTCAGGGTTTCTTCCAATTTCAGGAAAAAATTTGCACAATTATGTCATTTGTGTTTGCCATAAACTTATCTTATCTCGCATCTGTCGAATCTGTCGACACATATAGGGAAAAGCTCAGTGACCTCTGTGTTTAAGAAATAGTTTTATTCTAAATTTCATGTTATACATAAATAATACTTGTGTAAATAAGATTACTTTAACATTAAATTTGCTAATTTTTTTAAAAATAATGTGTCACAGATATATATTTTATTTTTGCAAGGTTTTTAAAACCGAGAATTAACTTTTGTTTTAAATTGTGTCGATCGCTAAAAAATGGCCGAAAAATTGAAAGATTAAAAGTAAATCTCAAAATCTTAAATTCCAATCAATATAATTTCTGTTTGAAATACACCAGAGTATTTTGCTTACTGGAAATAATCAATTTAATCATTTATCTTTAAATTAAAACTAAAATAAAAGTTTCAAGAAAAAATTTTTATTTATAAAAATTCATTAGTGATTAGATATAGAAAATTCCAGGAGTTACCTAATTTAATTATTTAGCTTGAAATTAAAACTAAAATAAAAACTTCAAGAAAGATTTTTCATTTTTAAAAATTCATTTTAAACCTTAGGAATCAATTTCTTCGTTAACTGTTCTATCTCTGATATTGAATACTTTTCCTCTGTGAATAGAACAAATTTGAAACAATATATGCTCTTTTGTGCGTTCTTTGTGCTGGTGCTATGTTTTTTGTTTTGTTTTTTCATTACAGAAATTTGTTGATACGTTATAAAAAACGGTAACAATTAGAAGTTTGAAAAATTAATTGAATAAAAAATTATCTATCTATATTTTTTATGTAACTATTTACACCATTTACATTGTTCTGACTGATGTCCTCCTCATTCTTGCCATATTCACGACATTTTGCCCGTTGTACACCCAGGCCTTTTTCAGATGATATACGTTGGAATTTCGAACTGAATCTTGTAATTCGTTCACTGGAATACACTGATATATCCAGAAAAGTCATGGCATGTGAAACTAGAACAATCTACCCCAATAGACGAAATAAAGGGTTCGGTTCGAAAATCCAAAATATATTACCTGAAGAAGGCCAGAGTGTACAACGACCGAAACGTCGTGAATATAACAATAAAGATGGAGACAACAGTCCGAACAATGTAAACAATGTAAATAGAAAAAAAGAAAAGAAAATTATTTTGAAAGTTTTATCCTTTCTTTTTTTTTTTTTTTAAGTGCTTCAATCAATCCATTACTTCAAATAGGATTTTTTACAATATCCACTTAGTTGCTGATCTCCACCATAACAAGCCTAATGGTCAAGTAACATTTTTTTTTAATCATATCACCCCAAGCAAGGCGATAACGCCACTGATGCGCAGGGGGCTACGTAAGAGTAAAAAGATTGGAAAAGAGAAAGCCGGAAACCACATCCTAAACAGGGAACAAGGGATGAGCCTCTTAACCTGTTCAATAGACGTGGGTGGAGTGTGAACCGGGCGATAGTTTAGTCTATCTACTCCAATTGAAAAAAAACAAAACAAAAACAAAGTGAGAAGATTAGAAAAGAGAAAACAGGAAACCACATCCTAGACAGGAAACAAAGGATGAGCCTCTTCACCTGTTCAATAGACGAGGGTGGAGTGTGAACCGGGCGATAGTTTAGTCTATCTACTCCAATTGAAAAAAAAAAAAAGAAA
>JBBBDQ010000887.1:3472500-3477500 GCA_037127315.1 Ascarosepion bandense | reverse complement strand
AACACCATTTAACTATTTTATTGTAACCAATTGCGTTCTATTCATAAGATGAAAAAACCATTAATATATAATTCGCAGGTATATCACAGCGAGCCTAACAAATGCAGTAGATTTATCTCTTATTATAAACAATTCAAAACGTCTAATCGAATTGTTACCAATAATTCAGCACTTCTAGAACCCGCTTTATATAAAATGAAATAATGTTTTGAATTTTCGTGTCCTTTGGAAGACCCTACCTCCAAAACTAGTAATCAGCAAATTACATAAAATTCCTACATTGTCTAAGCGCGTGAGCACACGCACACATATACACGTGCCTACATGCACTCACAAACACGTTCTCTCTTACAAACACACAATCTCTCACTCTTTCTCTATCTTTATATATATATATCACAAACGCACACACACACACTCTCTCTCACACACAAATACACGCACAGATAGATAGATAGATAGATAGATAGATAGATAGATAGATAGATAGATAGAAAGAAACAGAGATGGTTTAAATTATATATATATATATATATATATATATATATATATGGTTTAAAGTATATATATATATATATATATATATATATATATATATATATATATATGAAGATGAAAGACTTGATGAGTGAGGACATCACACCGTTGCTTTCACGAAATTTCGAAGTCGGCATGACTCTGCTTAGCTAATTGACAAACTTCTCAACATTAATCCTGTTAACGCTCAATCTCTGTCTTGATATCGAGCACTTTACGGCAAAAACACCTTGCCAAAGAACTTTTAAATTATGTACGACTGAAAACACAACACTCTTGGCACTAGGCATGATGACAACTCAACACTATATATATATATATATGGGGGTGTGATATGGACATAGAAACCGAGACAATATGATTTCTGGTTTCACGAGAAAGGCGGTTATACAAGTTTCATGCCTTAAGTAACTATTACAAATGCTTTGATGACTGCTTAAGGTGTGTATGAAACTGACAGTCAACAAAAAGTAAGTAATGCTTTCCATGTCCACAAGGACTATATGTAAAAGTGCTAAGTGCCTGATATTGGGCATGTTCAATACCACACATTTAACGTAGATAGTAAGTATTGAAATATTAGATTTTGATCTTATGTTTTCTTCAGGCATGTAACTGCTAGTGACCATGAAGTTTTGATTTGTATGTCTACACTGCATATATATATATATATATATATATATATAAAAAGAGAATGGAAGAGATTTAGGCAATATAAATAAAAATAAAAAGGCACACATACACAGATATGATCACAGCGGATGTCGTACCGTAGAGTAGTGGTTAATGAGCCAATTTTCTACCCCATAGTTACTGAAATTACAGATTAATAAAAAGCTAATCAAAATCCTTATACATACACTTGTACAGAAATATACATATATATATATATATATATACACACACATACACTAATATACACACACATACATACAGATATAGATATATATAGAAATAAAAGAAAAATAAAAGAAAACTTATATTTTCTTTCGTCCTCTGGAGGACTTTATCAAAGCAAAAGACTTTTAACAGATATATATTTTTGATCTATCTGAATTTTGCGCGCACACACACACACACACACACACACACACACACACACACACATATATATATATATATATATATATATATATATATATATATATATATTTATTTACGAAAGTTTACGGAATTCGTTACGAAATGGATTGGCTCCAATATATTTTTAATTTAAACATTATTTTTTAATGGATATTCGCATTTGAGTGGATACTCGGTTTTTGTTTTATAAAATAAAAAAGTATATTTTCATATCTAACTGCCGGAATAATTGAGAAATCTTTTTAAGAAGATATGCGTGCACAAATACGAGTATTCATTTAAAAATAATGTTTAAAGAAATAAATTATATATATATATATATATATATATATATATATATATATATATATATATAATATAATATAATATAATATAATAATAATAATAATAAAAAAGGCACCAAACTTAATATGAACGAATTTTTTACATTAAAATGTTTATATTCTTATAAAGAGGAAAAATCAAAGTACTTTTTTTTAAATTTTTTAATCCCTTCTAAAACGTTCAAAATTTTGGTAAAAATCTTGTTTTGATTTTAGTTAGCGAGTAATAAAAGCGTTATTAGAGTTTACAATGGAAAGTAATATTGCATAATTCAGTTTTTTTTTCCATTGACAAACACATTAATTTGAAAATTCTTGCAAACATCAAATAATTGACAGATTTTAATGAAATTTATTACAAATAAAAGATTTATTCACATATGAATGAAATTATTTTTGAAATTATTACTTTAAAAAGTCTTCATGAATTTTTTTTGCGTTACTCCCCTTTCACGTAAATTCATGAAATTTTAAGAAATAAAATTTTGCTGGGAAAATTGGTTTCATTAGTTAAACGCAAGACTCCTTGGGGAATGTAAATCATCTTTTATTTTTGTAAACATTTTGCCTTTATTTCCGAAAATCTGCTCCCAATAGTAAAATGAAAAATGCAAGAAAAATATGGGATTATTTAATTTGATAAGCTTTTAATTGCTTTAATAAATAATATATATTAAGAACATTATAGCCTGAAGAAATTTTTTTTTCGATTAATAATGAGATTTTAAAAGAATTGTTTTAATTTTGTTACTTATAATAACTTATAAAGTTTCAAAAATATTTTTAAAATACTTCAATGATTTGTTGCTGTTAATTTATTAATTATTAAGTGAAGATTTTATTTATTAATCGAAAATTGAAAAGTTTAATACAAATCACCGCGCTTTCATATTTTAAAATAATTTTTAATTTTTTTATGTGTGTTTTAGAATTATTTATTTTGCATGTGTGTGTTTTTGTGTGTGTGTTTGTGGTAATTTCTATGTGTACATCAACAGGTCATGTGTTTCACGGTTTCATCCATTTACAGGAAAAAAAAATTGCACAATTATGTCACTTGAGATCGTCATACGCTTATCTTACCTGGCATCTGTCAACCTGTCATCACATTTCAAATACGGTGGAAACGTTAGAAAGTTCAACACTGTTTAAGAAATAGTTTAATTCTAAATTTCAGTCTATAAATAAGTTATATTTGTGTAAATCAGATTAATTTAACATTACACTTGCTAATTTTCCAAAAATAATGCGTTACAGATGTATATTTTATTTTTGCAAGATTTTTAAAACCGAGAATTAACTTCTGTTTAAAAATGTGTTGATCACTCAAAAATAGCCGAAAAATTAAAAGATTAAAAAAAAAAACAAGGTTTATCGTATGTTCGGTTAATGTTTGTGGCGAGACCGGTCTATGTCCAGATGTAGAATTTTACATAATACGTATTACCCGATGTAGAACTTACAAAAATTCACGATGCAGAAAGTAAAGGAAAAAAAAAACACTAAAGTTGAAGAGATAACTGGTATGACAATACTGACAAAGGTTATATATTCATTCTTTTTCATTAAAGTACAACTGAGACAATTGAACATGGACTCGCGTCGACAGGGACACACAGTGATCCCACAACTGTTACAAAATCTCTCTCCCTCTCTCTTTTCATATATATATATATATATATATATATATATATATATGCGCATTATTCGACTCAAATACTCCTTAAAAACGATTTCCTTAGAGTTATCGTGTATTTTACAAGTGCCAGACGTTTTGATTTTTTTATTAATCTATCTTCCATCTCATCAGTTCATCTGGAATTATCAAATTTCCTCCACCTGGAATCAAAAGGAATAAAAGGTAACAGGTGTATTTTAATTACAAACCCTTATATACGTAAAGTACGTGTATTTCAGGGTAGTTAGAAATAAGCATGACGTTTGATGCGCTAATTTCTTTCTTGAAATCGATTAGTACGTTTGTCGCTTACTTCACATGAGTATCTCCTTCTCTCAAACATTGCTTAGCCAAGTAAATTGCGCATTTACGTACACAACAACTCACACACACACACACACACACACACACACACACACACGCACGCACCTATCCATACGGACACATTGAAAATACATGCAACAACATTTATCACAGGCCTAATATGTAAACAGGTACTTGCGAGAATTGCTCTCATAATGCGGTCTGTTGTGTAACTGCCATCAACACTGGCGGTTGGTGTTCGAATCCATGTCTAGATTCAGAAGATTTTTTCTTTACTTTCTGGTTTTTCAAATTCCAATTATACTGATGTGCTTGCAAAATCTGAAATTCCTTCAATTAAGAATTGTGTAGTGTTCAATTGTAAATCATTACATTGCATGTTTAAAGCCACATACAATTTAATTACCGTCAACCATAACTTGTTTTAAATGTGCTTATTGAGAGGTGACAACGATTATCATTTAAATGGAATGCGTTGCCTGATACCCTATTTTAGTGATGGGTTTGTGAGGTCGGCTACCATATATTCATAATGAGAAAAATATCATTCTGAATTATAAAAACTTACGCGTTTCGAATTCTCATAGTTTTAAATAAGCAGAATTATTCGATTTTATCTTATCTAAAGTGAAAGGTCAAATTAAAAGTTAAATTAAAACTAAGCTATATTATACGCTTGCTCCTTTGACAGTAGTACATTCAAGTAATTGTAAAATCTTCGGTATTCCCGTAGATTAAATTCAACTAACTAGATTCAAGTAAAAGAGATTAGTTTATGTTTAAAACCATGACAAAATCAGTGTCTGGATAAGCACTGAAAAATCCTAATTGAGCCGAGGATCTAGTTTAAAGTTTAATGTAGGAAGAGAAAAATTCAATTTTAAACTACAAAAAAAGTCCGTCTTTCCAAACAATCAGTCTAGAACACTAAAACTGCTAACTTATAACATTATTAATACCTAAATTTAAAATCAATATATATATATATATATATATATATATATATATATATATATATATATATATGAATGAACGAAGAAAAACTATTCTTAGCC
>JBBBDQ010000887.1:3395000-3470000 GCA_037127315.1 Ascarosepion bandense | reverse complement strand
AGGATAGTTATATCGATATTCGCTTTTCGCTGAAAAAGAAAAAAAAATAACTTAGAGATTTTTTAAAACAATTACTAATTTGGTCCTTATTATACGTTTTTTCGAGACAATATAGCAACCTTTCATTTTTTTTTCCTTTTTTCTCAGTATTAACGCTTATCGTCATTGAATTTCATTTTTTTCCTAATTGGCGTATCTCCTGCACTGACAGCACATTCGAGGTCCATGCCGGTTTTTTTCCCCACTTTTTAAAAACTAGGTTCATTAAAATATGTAATCAACTAGGATCATAAAAATAAGTAAACTACCAAAAAAACCCATGTTTGAAACCGTCTTTGAAGCGTTGTTTGTCGTAACCGATAACAGAGCGTCAGGCACGCACAGGTAATATCAAACGTGTGTATACAAACACACGTGGTGTCGTGTAGCCTGAAAGACACGCTGATTGATAAGCGTGGAAAATAAAGTGATACGCGCATGCAAACACATTCAGCGTCTATTCTGAGATGTCCACGGTTTTTATAAGCGTTCAGCGAAGCGAACGCGCGCATATGTACGTTGACTCACGTGCTTCGACTTATTCTTCCCTGTGCAACAAAAAAAAAAAAACATACACAGTACGAGACATAAGAAGAATATCAATGAAAGAAAGCGCTTCAACACGCATTCACGGACAGATTAAAAATAAAAAGCCCACGCCCCCTTTCCTCACTCCCATTTCTCTGTTTACATGCGAAGTGTTGCTGAAAAGTTCACGGCCAAACCAAGAAGCCCTATAAAAAATATATCTCTGATGTTTGGTCTTTTAATGGGTTACTAAAAGAGGTCGTTGCATGTGCGTATGAAGGAGAGGAGAGATTATGGGAGTACAGACGATAGATAACCGTTGACCCTAGACTTAAAGGGGTTAGGATTTATGCATTTGTTCAGATTCTTCAGGGTCGAGAACTTTTCAGCATTGCTCCTACCTGTAAGCGAACTTTCTTACGCATTTTCTCATGCATGCGCACATACATACACACACATACACGTACACACAAACACACACACACACACACACACACATATATATATATATATATATAGCGTCACGCTTATACCAATTCGGAAGTTCAGCTACCCAAAGAAAATCAAAATGCAGGCAAAATTAGACTAACTGCCACAAAGACCTGACATCGGTTCTTCATATTGACTGCCAAAGTCGAAATTACTTGAACAAAAATGACAATATACGAATTTCGGACAGTTCATCCACAACCTCGAATACAATTCTCAACACCTTATCCAAAAATTGAAAAATACATTAAAACATTTAAACAGAGAATCCTTGTTTCTTTTTAACCAAACTTGTTGATATAGATAGATAGATAGATAGATAGATAGATAGATAGATAGATAGATAGATAGATAGATAGATAGATACTTTGAGCATATATGAATATAAAAGTAAACACTGAACAGCGACAGTTTTTTCTTGTTAGATTGCTATCTTCAGGTTATATAGCTTTGCGTTCAAGCATGAAACAGTCTTGCCTCTCGCCGCTCAGTGTTGACCTCAGTGTCCATTCTTTATATATGCTGAATAGTTATAGGTTATATTTAAATTAGACCAGTAAACAGTTGTATTAGAATATTAGAAAGTGCTCAATATATATATATATATATATATATATATATAGAGAGAGAGAGAGAGAGATGTTGTAATAATGTTTAGCGTCAAGATTCTTGTTTTTTTTTTCAGTAGTTTTACTGATAAATGCTAGATTTATCGCAATGTGTTCTATATCGGGGTAAAGATAGAGCGTTTATATATATATATATATATATATATATATATATATATATATATATATATATGGGTCTGTAAATAGAACGTACTATTTTCTATCGAGCCCTCCACCTTGATCAATTTTAATATTAATGAAATTAACATTAATACGATCAGGTTTTTGGGATTTAGCTATTTGCTCATCCTTTTGGATTTAAAAATAATATATATATATATATATATATATATATAAAGATATGTATTTAAGAATATAACCATTCATATATATATATATATATATATGAATGGTTATATTCTTAAATACATATCTTTATATACACACAATATACAACAAGCGCATATATTCCAACACAAGAACATAACAATTGCGTACATAGCTTCTCATTCCAAACATTTTTCTTTCGTTTTCTTTCTTTCGACTTTCTTTTCTTTTTCCTCTCTTTCTCTTTTTTCTTATACACCCATCGTTTTCTCTTCTTCTATTTTCCTTTCTTTCTCATTTCTTTTTTTTTTCCCTTTAGAACGTAGAAAAATTACTATACAAAGAGTGAGAGACAGAGAAACAGAGAGAGAAAAGGCTGGAAAGTTTTGGACAATATTTAGTGGGGACACATCGTTTATCGTGGGTAGTGAAGGTTATGCAACGTATCTAATCGTACAACACATTACCTTCACCCAGCGGCAAAGAACACGCTTATTGCCAATAAATTTGTCTTTATGCAATCACTTCCTTCCCCACCGACTGCAGTAAACTTTATTCACTTCTCGTTATTATTTACCCTAACTTTTCCGCCTTCTACCCATATCTAGCTATCTAACCATCTGTTCATATCTATCTATCTATCTATCTATCTATCTATCTATCTATCTATCTATCTCTCTCTCTATATATATATATATATATATAATTCTGTTCTGTGCCAGTCTGTTCCTATCTATCTATCTATCTATCTATCTATCTATCTATCTATCTATCTCTCTCTCTCTCTCTCTCTATATATATATATATATATATATATATATCTGTTCTGTGCCAGTCTGTTCTTATCTATCTATCTATCTATCTATCTATCTATCTATCTATCTATCTATCTATCTATCTATGCCAGTCTGTTTCTATCTATCTATCTATCTATCTATCTATCTATCTATCTATCTATCTATCTATCTATCTATCTATCTCACACCCTGTTAATATCTATCTTTTCCAGTCTGTCCATCTATCTATCTATCTATCTATCTATCTATCTATCTATCTATCTATCTATCTATCTGTTCATATCTATCTTTTAGAGATAGTACATCTCTCGTTCACTCTCCTTTCTCTAAATTCTCTCTCTATCTTTCTATATAACTTTTCATCGTCTATCTATCGATCGATCTATTCTTCTGTGTGCATCTTTCTTTTCCAGGCAACTTTCTCTCAGTGCCTACATTTCGCATCTATCTATCTATCTATCTATCTATCTATCTATCTATCTATCTATCTATCTATCTATCTATAACTTCCTTATATCTATCTATCTATCTATCTATCTATCTATCTATCTATCTATCTATCTATCTATCTATCTATCACTTCCTTATATCTATCTATCTATCTATCTATCTATCTATCTGTCACGGTCTGTTCACTTTACATCAATATTTTTCAGTTTTCCCTCGAGTTCTACATCTCTTTATGCCAGTATAGCATTTTCATATTGTATCTTTTCGAACTATAAAAAATTTGTTTGAATCTAGCTTTGTATCTATCTCACTGCTGGCATCCCTGTCTCCTCTCTCTCTCTATCTTTCTCTCTCTCTCTCTTTCTCTCTCTCTCTCTCTTCCCTCTCTCTCTCTCTTTCTCTTTTTCCTCTCTTTTGCATTAAGATTGAATAAGTACTATTGCATCATTCTTAGTCTGTTCTCTTCTTTCATTTTATTTTTCATCCTTTTCTCTCTTATTTTCATTAGCCTGTCACCCTATTTCTATTTTATACGTAAGAAAAAAAGAGTAGGGCTTAAAAAAGGAATTGTCGTTCTTCTTTTTCTTGTTATTCCTTTTCTTCCTCTTCTTCTTCTTCTCTAAGCAAGTAATCCCGAGAGTTGCGTGGCACAAGTCACAACTGAAAGAAAAACCAAAAGGCTGAACAAGAAAATGCGGGTAGGGGGACTAGGACAGGAGAAAAAGTTGCAAGTGAGAACAATCAAAAATCGAAAATGGGGCGGAGCTTTGACGACAGTACCGGCGACGACAACGGTAGTGCCATGTGTACACGGGCCAATTTCTCATGCACCCCCCCCACACATACACATTTTTCCCCACTCTCTATTGTGTCTTGATTGACACAACTACTTCTTTGCTTATAGAGTCTTTCACTCGCACGCACGCACGCACGCACGTGTGCACATACACACATTTTCTCTTTCTCCCTTTCTTTCTCTAATACCTGTACGTTTCTTGACGCACGCAAATGCGCGTAAAGGGCGTAGTGAGAATGTACTTTTATGCATTCATGCATATACCTTAATTTTTTTTGTTTTATAGCCTCTCTCACCCTCTCTGTCTCTCTTCTTTCCCCTTCTCTTTCTTTCTCTCTCTCCTTATATATATATATATATATATATATATATATATATTGCATTGCAATTTTCTTCCTTTCTCTCAACTTCTCTGTCATTATCATGCTCTCAAAGATATAAAAAGAAATAAATGATTAGAAGGCGGGACCTTCGTACAGATGTTCATAACATGGACTTATAAACGGGGGTGTCGCCAAAAATTTTAGCTCGTTGGAAGAAGGTTGGCAGATGTCAACCAGCTTCGAATTTGTCTCCGCTTCCTTCACAATGTTTATACATTCGAGGGGACGTCAAAGTTCCAGTTTCAGTCCGTCTCCTCATTGCACTTTTGGGGGCGGGAAAAACCGGAAGAAGAAACCAAAAGTGAACAAGAGCCTGAAAAAGAGAAGAAAAAGAAAAGAAAAGGAAGACTAAATAAATACAGTAAGACAGAGAGTTATCTAATTTTCCAAACGCCTTCCTCCCTCACTCTCTCTCTCTTCCTCTCTCTCTCTCTCTCTTTCTCTCTCTCTCTCAAACTCGGCCGCAAACATTATCAAAAGTTCAATACCGAAATAGATGCTTATGTCGACCAAGAACAAACATTACAAAACTGTACATATACACGCAAGTGGATTATCTCTCGCGATGGTGAATTAAGTACGTCAGAGAAAACATTGGTGGTGACGGCAGAAACTGGACCTTTTACAACACCTGAACCAGCTGGCGTACATGTATATATGTGTAGATACGTAACGCAACCTATATACCGTAACATCTGCCTCCTCTTGCCTCTTCTGGCTTCCTTCTCTTTACGGAGCATAAAGGGCTACTTGTGCTGCTACGCCTGCCGCTTCTTTCACTGCTGCTGCTATTAGTGCTGCTGCTGCTTCTAGTTACTTGTCAGAACGCTTTTTGCCGAGAGCAGCCACTGTTCCCGCTTGATGTTTTCAAGACTGGCGGTTTAAGAATCGAGACAGAGAAAGAAAAAAAGATTTCTAAATTTTTTTTTTTTACACCTTGAGCTACAACAACCATTAACACGTTCATATTTTTTGTAAAGGTGGATAAAAATTAATATTTAAAAAAAAAAAAAAGAAAGAAACGGTAAACAAAAACTGAACTAAAATGTTCAAATTCACTTTTAATCAATATTGACATGGTTTTGCCTAAAAACCCTTTCTACCAGTTTTGGTTTGCACACGAAAAAAAAAAAAACAGAAATGCGGACAAGGGAGTGAAACATCAAAGATACATTGTTGATAATAACAAATGAATCCAATATTATTATCGAAAAAATTGCAAAGAGCAAATTACATACATTTTCGATTTAATTTGTTAATCATTAATTCATTTTCACCTTAGTTACGCTAAAGTTTAACCAGATAGATAGAAACATTCCAAAAGAGTTGCATTTCTCTTTCATTCATTTTCTTTTTCTTTTTGGCCTGATATATTTTATGTCACTTTCGAGACATGATCGCCCAAGCTTGTATCACGTATGGCACTTAACTGATATTTTAACTTAATTTTAATTACTTCACAAACATCAAACTTAAATATTTCCTTGTTTCTATTTGTATCTATTTGTTTATAAACATTAGACGCTCATGGCCTCTGTACCGGACACTGGCACGACAAAATTAAAACGTATGAACACTAGACAAATAAGTAAAGACCCTGCCTAGCGTCAAGAGAACTTTTGAATATTTTTACCCACATGAACATGCGTATGCTAAAGATACACAAAGGCAACTGAATTGCGGAGATCTCTGTCCGTATGTGAGGAATTGTATATTTATAAATACATAAATATTTACATGCATGCATGCACACGTATGTACGTATGCGAGTGCCCTGCTACTCACGAACACGCGTTTTCTAATTGGTTCTAATGACATGATAAACAGAAACATGATCTTGACGAAGTTGTTCTAAAAAGGCGGTTTATGGAGGAATACAAAATTAAACAGTAATCATTCACAGGAGCTCAAAAGAGGAAAATGCATGTGGATAAACAAAGGGGAAGACGATAAATTTGAATTGCTAGCCAACAGTGGACAATATTGACACAACATTTAAAAAAAGGTGTGAAAAAAAAACTTCTTTAAAATACGAAGCACAAGGAGCAACTCTTCAAAAAGATTCGGAACAAATTGAAACCAGAAAAGTTTAAATCTTTAAAAAAAAATTGGTTGATATATATATATATATATATATATATATATATATATATATATATATATATATATATATTATCGTAAATACACGTAACTGTATATTGTACCTTAAAAGTTAATAATACAAACGTGACAGACCAATATTTTAAAATATAATTTGGATTTGACAAAAAAAGGGTAGTCCACGCTGTTAACAGCTACAATAACAATATCAACAACAACAACAATAATAACAATAACAACAACAAAAATAACGACAATAATAATGATGTTTCAGATACCGAAACAGAAAAAGATAAGATAAAGTGGCTATATAAGACAGTCAACTTCTCGGTCACTTAATCAGCAATCAACGTAAACAAACTCTCTCGATCTTGAAAGACGAATATTTTACCAAAATAATACAAGTGTATATGTTTATTATTATTATTGTTGTTATTATTATTATTATAATTATTATTATAAAAAGTAATTTTAAAATAATTCTAGATAAATTTCACAAAAATCACTGTCAAGATATAATACTACTACTACTACTGCTAGTACTACTACTAATAAAAATAATGATGATGAAAACATCAAAAAAGTAATTCTATAAGAAGGAGACGACTTTTCATTGTAACGTAACAATTAAATGTATAATTCTTTACATTCCTCGTGAAGCGTAAGTTATAAATTCCAAAGCAATATTTTTTTCCGAAATGAAACAAAAAAAACTTCTGTTTACAGAAAACAAACAATAAAGAAATTATAGTGAAAAAAATTAATAGAATAAATAAATCGATCAAATGAAAGCGTTTTCTTCATCAATAAATATCTTCCAAGTTCGATTTTGGGGGAAAAAATACATGATCAGAAAAGATTTATGGATAATTCTTACGGAAGTATCTTTTTAAGAATAATGCCATAAGAAGTAAAATATCTGAAATTTAAAGACATTTAAATTATAAAAAAAGAAGAAAACTTTGCCCAACAATTTGCCATCACTAAAGGAATCTAAAAGGAAGTACATTACGCACAGGCCGCTTAACAAACTTGCTTATTTCAACTCACATGAATTTTGCAAAACAAAACTGAAAACAATAAATCAAAAATTATAAAAAGCTGTACTTTATCGCAAGAACCCGAATCCGAGATTTGAAAAAAAAGAAAAAAAATTTTCTCCATAAAAGAAAACTGGAAAGGAAATGGGATAAAACAACGAAGAAATTTTGAAGTTTGCTAACGGGACATTCAGTTCCTGTAAGTAACAAAAGTTATGTCAAATTTCAAAGACTTGATCTTTTAAAAAACAGGAACGAAATCTTGAAACCAGTGAAAAAAATAACTGAAATTTCAAAGAAAACTTTACTGCGAAATTCCTACAAAAAAAAAAAAGGAAAAACAAAACATTTAAAAATTTCGTAGGGCAAAGGATATGACAAAACGTTCATCTTTGACACCACATTCAGGGATCAACTGAAAAAAAAAACAGTCGAAACAAAAATGCACCAAAGAAAATCTTTGGCATATAACTATATAAAAAACACTATAACTGCACCTACATAAAAAGAGTACGACTATGCCTATGTAAAAGAAAACATAATTGCATCTATTTAAAAAAAATATATATACCTGTAACTATATAAAAAAAAGCATAATTTTACCTATCTGAAAAAAGTTATAATTATACTCCCATGAAACAAAATATAACTGCTTCTATATTAAAATAGTTATCACTATACCTACATAAAGAAAACAATTGCACCTATATGAAAAAAGGGGGTTAAACAATACCTATATAAAACAAAACATAACTACATCTACATGAAAGAAAAACCCTATAACTATATCTGTATATAAGGAAACGTGGTTATACTACGAAAAAGAATATAACCCCAGGAAATAAAGAGAAAGTTACACAAGAGTAAAAGGCAAAGTAAGAAAGAAACAATGATGTATTGTTAATCCATTGGTTTGTTTACAAAAACATTACCCAATCAACCCCGAGATATAAATCACTTTTTTTTTTGTAAGTTGTGTTTTACGATATAAACAAAACAATAGAACGTTAAAACCTTTACAGAAGTAAGGAATTCCCAAAAGAAGAGAAACGCTGTGAAATTATGAAAACATTCTGTTTTTATTAATTTGTTTAATATTCATACTCAAATATTGACAAAATAATTATCACACTCTTGGGTTTTAGTAATATCCATAAAAAAAGGAAAAAAAAAATTCTCTTCGAGAAAAGCGAAAGTGAAAGTAAGGGAAAACGAAAAGAAAGACGAAAACAAGTAATTGTGTCGCGTCTCTGTCACTCACAAAATATAAACACCTGTACGATTTCTGCTTTCAAGGTAAAAGCACACATGGTGAACGTCTTTACTACAGATCAGAAAAGCAACTGACCAAAAGTAATTGACCAAAAGTAACAAACAAATAAAAAAAACAAAAAAAAAAAAACACACGCGTTAAAAAAAAAAACAAGGTAAGAGAACTGAAACAAATAATAATCAAAACAAAGCAATCATTTTTTTCATGTTTGGGTTACCACACTTAATTACCTAAACAAACAAAAACAAAGTTATTTTTTGTTTATTTCTTTCTTTCTTGATTGCAGACTCTTGAGCCGAGTTGGTTGCTTTGCTATTTCAATACATCTCTACGAACGTAAACAAGGATACAGTTGCTGCACAATTCGCTGTGAATGAACGAAGCTCCCCAAACCAGCACCAAGCTGGGCGCAACCTTACAACACAGACTAACCACATGTAAAAAAATTTAAAAATTATATATATATATATATATATATATATATATAGAAAGAGAGAGAGAGATCTATATAGATATATAGATAGGTAAATATATACGTATAAAGGCACAAAATAAGAAGGCACTTGTGGGTACAGCTCAGTGGTAAATAATCGGACTAAAGGCTGTCAGAACACGGGGTTTATTCCCAGTGCCAATTTGGTTAACAACAAAAAGAAATTAATATTTGACTGTATACCATAACAAAAAAGCTTGTATGGTCAAATAACCCTTTACAAACGCTGTGATATACATCGGAAATTACCCGTTTCTCTAAAAAAAGAATATATATAAAAAGAATCTCTTGTTTTAGAGCACCTACTACCACTACTACTACAACTACTAACGGAGATGATGTTTGTGTAAGAAGACAGAGGAAAGTGGAATACGCATAAAAATAAAGAGAGTACTGTACAGCTCAATACGGTGAGAACGCTTGGAATAACATCGGAATTTAAAGGTGACCAACTGCCGTTTGGATCGTGAAAAAATATTGTCTTGAATAATTATACTACTGCAAAGACCACGAAAAGGATATTTAAAGATTTCACTGCCCAGTTTTTTCGGCCGGATTCGGAAAATTTAAACCTAAATTCAGAGAAAGTTTCTTGGAACAAAAAAACTAAAAACAAAAACAAACAAACAAACAAACAAACAAAAAAAAAACAAATGACTTTACGGAATTTCAAAGTTTATTTTGTTCAGGCGTCCATTCCGTAAGACTTGTCGATCCGAACTCAGTTTTTCTCAAATATCAAAAAAAAAAAAATTTTTGATTCATCTGATGATTGTAAAATTTGAGAAAAAAAATTAAGTTTTAAAGTAAATCCCTATTACTAACACAATAATTAAATCAAGAGTAAAAATAAACATAATATATAATAAATAGTATCTTTATCGAGTCGCGAACTTTTAAATCATTTCCGTGGCTCAGTGGTACGCAGAACGAATAGTTATTACGTGATCTCGAGTTCCATCCCGAGAGTGATAAAAACACTTAATCAACTCAGTAAAGTGAAAGTATAGATCACAAACGATACTTTATTAACCATCGACTGTACATATTCTTCTTCCTTTATATTTTTAAATAAAAAAAATATATATCCGATAACTGATCGGGAGCAGAATAGCAACAAAGAATATTAAAATTGATCTCTAAGTGGCATGGCCAGTTGTATGTTCCCGTGGACACCGGTCAGCTACCCCGGGGTGCTGACTGTGAACGGGACATCCACAGGCCGAATTGGTATACCTTCCGATGCAACGACTAGTCGTCTCGGCTACCACCATCACCACCACCACCACCATCATCTCCACCGCATCCCCGGCGAAGGCAACCGGGACGCCTTGGCCCTAGCCGCGGGTGCGGAGGTCGGTGATCGTTCTGGCCTGGGGAGTGGAGGGGGCCCGGACGAGGATGTCATGACAACATCGGCCATGTCCAGCAGTGGTGATACGTCTCTAACAGGCGCCGCGGGAACTTCAGCCACTGCCGGCGCCGGCACCTCTTCTTCTTCATCGTCATCGTCGTCTTCATCTTCATCGTCGTCCTCATCTTCCACATCATCCTCTTCGTGTTCATCTTCGGCCACCGGCAACAACGCTTCGACCAGAGGGAGAGTTTTCTCAGTACCGATGGCAGCCACAGGAACCGCGACTTCAGTGGACTACAATCGGGGTGTTTCGGCCGCTACGGCGGCCGCGGCGGCTGCAGCAGCTGCAGCGGCGGCCGCCACCGCCGCCACCAACCTCTTCCCACCACCTCCGCCTCCACCACCACCGCCACCACCTCCGCCACCGCCGCCACCACCACAAGTGATGGTCCCGGGCGCACATTTTCGGAAGCTAACTATCACCACCTCGTCAACATCCTCCAGCAATGGTGCTGGCAATAGCAGTGGGGGACGTATGAATACCAACAGCTCAACCATAAGCATCACACGAACATCGGTTACGAATGGGGGAGGAGTGGGTGGAGGTGGAGGGTCTGGGGTTCCTTCTAATCAGAGAAGCCTGGCTAATGCTCATACCGGTAACAACAACAGCAACAACAATGTCATGAATCTCGATATGCAAAATTCAAGGCTTCTACCCCACGGGCCGCAGCCGCCTCCGCCACCGCCGCCGCCGCCGCCACCGCCACCACCCCCACCGCCCCAGTTACATCATCACCACCATCACTTGCACCATCACGAGGCGGGCCCATCTCCGGCCGACTATATGATGAGGGATGCGGTTCCTATGGCGCACCATCACCACCATTATTACCATCTCCACCCGAGCGGCTATGACAGCGGAAGGCTCGCCCCGTTGCCAGCGTCAACCACTTCGACATCTTATTGTGGCGCCCGACCGCAGGGCTATGCCCAAATATCGGACACACCAGGATTGCAAGTAAGTGATACAGTTTTAATCTCCTCAGATATTATTTCATGCTTGTTTTCTTTTCATTTGACTTTCTTTTTTACGTTTATGGATTCTAGCTTATCTATACTATTCTTCATATATATATTACTTATATATAGGTTTTCATATATTATTATTTTTTTCTATTTTATAATCTTATTGACACTTTATTTTAATTTCCAATGTTAAAATATTAATTTTGTAAGAAAATCTGACCATTTATATTATAGAAACTGAGATAACTCAATTAGGATTTCCTTTAAAAATTTACAATATTGTTAACTTTTCAGCTGATATTAACACACCCATATATATATATATATATATATATATATATATATATATATATATATATGCGGTGTATTTAGACAGCAAATATTTTGGGAATTTTGTTGAACAATACCAACAAGTTATGTATGTTTGGAAGTTCAGATTACATAAAACAACTTATTCGAAAAATTGAAAACACAGGATAGCTAGAACTTGTTGATATTATTCAACAAGACCTGTTTGATATATATATATATATATATATATATGGGGGGTGTACATATATATATATATATATATATATATATGATGAATGTGGAAACGTTTGTCACTTAACTGAGCAGTGTCATGGAGACTTCGAAGTTTTGTGAAGGCATCGTTTTGATGTCTTTCACTCGTCAAGGCTTAATTTCAAATTGCTACTGTGTTTTTTCTTACTTATATGAAGCTTGGTGTAATTTAATATTTTGGTATCGAAATGATTCTACAGGTTGTTAATTGTTTTTGATTGCTTTTGTTGAGTTGACGTCATTTTAATAACGCAACACTATATATATATATATATATGACAACACAAGAGTGAATTTTCATTTATACCCCACGTTTCATTCATTGAGGATTTACCTTTGATGAAATTCGATTTATAACAGGTTTTCCTCTTGTCTTTTCTTTATTTAATGTCGACTTTGCAGCTATATCTGTTTATACCTGAATTTTTACAGTAAGTTGCAGATAGATAGATAGATAGATAGATAGATAGATAGATAGATGCATTTTGTTTTTTTCTTTTGTTTTTTGTTTTTTTGTTTTTTTTTGTTTTTGTTTTTTTGAAGATGATTGAAGACTTTCATTTTTTTTTTAATCGTATCACCCCAAGCAAGGCGGTAACGCCACTGATGTGCAGGGGGCTACATAAAAGTGAGAAGATTAGAAAAGAGAAAACCGGAAACCGCATCCTAAACAGAAAACAAGGGATGAGCCTCTTCACCTGTTCAATAGATGTGGGCATGTGTGTATATGTATAAATAGAGTTCTTCACCTGCGAGCAGGTCAGGGTCCCCAACGTGGTCGATATCGACACCTGTTGAGGTGATTCGATAAATGCCTGGTGATGAAATGGCAGCCGTTAAATAGTGTTGACTTATGACAAAAACTCAACTATTTCTATTCAAATATCAATCTCCTTGCTACTGTAAATCAAACACAACCTTCCCAGTACGAATTTTAAGCAATTTAATAACAAATGAATGTTAACTTATTTGTTATTACAAATATTATTTATTAACAATTTCTTTTCTTCTTCTTTTATGATTATCATTACTGTTATTATTCAAATAAAGACGTCTAGTTAGAGAAGAGAAATAGAAATTGAAAAAGTAATAACAAACGTAAATGAATCTTATCGAGAAACAACAATGAAGGTTGGCTGTTTTGTTTTTATGGCATATCAACCTCGGTGGGTCATTTATTGCCAACTAACTTTTAATTTATTTATTGCTGGTAATACCTTAGATCCGAAGGCGAATTGGCATGGCAAAGGACGCGTTCCAGAAGATGAGCAAAATACTAACACACAGGAAGATCTCAATAGAAACGAAGAAAAGAGTGCTAGACTGCTACGTGATGTCAGTTCTTCAATACGGCTGTGAATGCTGGACAATATCATCGAAAATGAGGACAAAACTGGAAGCGGCCGAAATGTGGTTCTACAGAAGGATGCTACGGATATCGTGGACTGAGCATACAAGCAACGACGAAGTGTTAGAAAGAATGGCAACAAAAGGAAATTGATGCTGAGCATCAGGAAGAGACAACTGAAGTTCCTGGGACACGCAATGAGGAAGGAGAGCCTGGAGAACCTGATACTGACTGGACAGATAGAAGGAAGGAGAGACAGAGGAAGGCAGCGGATAACATATTTGCAGGGTCTGATCAGGTGGATGACGGAACGGGGGTTGCCAGGAGCAACAGGAGCAAACATACTAAGAGCCACAAGGGATAGGGAGACGTGGAGATCCATGATCGCCTACGTCCTGAAGGGACAGGGCACATAGAAGAAGAAGAAGAAGAAGAATACCTTTTTCTTTCAACAATTTTATTGTTGTTTTTATATAAGTTTTGTGCCTAGTAATACTTTTTTTCTTTTTGAGTATCAAGATTCATTGGGCTTTGTTTTTTAAGGGCAGGGTCCCCAAGTCATACCCTTGTTATTTAACCCATAAACTGGAGGGAAGGAACGGATTAATACCTTTCCCAAGGGTACCAGTGCTTAAGTGAATGTAGGGTATTCAACTGGAATTCGAACTCGGCTCACCGATTTCTCTTTCCGAGCCGATATCTACTGCACCACAACGCACATCCGTCACTAAACGCTTACAGTACCTAGTATTCCCAAGCGGTCACCCATCTAAGTACTGACCAGGCTCAACGTTGCTTGACTTCGGTGATCGAGCGAGAAAAGGTGTATTCAACGTGATATGGCCGTAAGCAACAATGAAGGAAAAGGCAAAGTAATTTCTTTGTATAAAGCATTTTTATTATTGATATACAAAATGCGGCAACAGTAAATCCCTGTTTTATTTACTAACTTTTATTTGTGTAGAAAATTTAAATTATAGTCACTCCGAAAACAACATAAGTTGTGGTGATTTTCTAAGGTTAGTTTAGAGACGAAACAATTCCTAAAGTGTGCGACATTCAATGAGAACTGAATTCACTTATTCATTTGTAAACGTTCTAGCGAGACAATCTTTCTTACATTACGTCGAAGCGCCGAAGTATGGTTTAATATGATTAACAGACTATTTAACATATTGAAACTTTTCCTTTCATGTCCAATACAATGCTAGAATCTTATCAGCAACACCTGTACAAACCATTTGACACATTTCTACATTAATTTCAGAAAATTTGTCAGGAATTGATTGTTTCGATTCAAGAACTGTTTTCAGTTTGAGCCTATAAACAAGACTATTTAGTACTCTTCAAAGGAAAAAGTCTGGTGATGTTAGATTCTGGTGATCGTGATGGCCATTTGTTTCACCACGTCACCCTATCCATCTCAGGTTTTTTGAGAGCCCCTAGTGTAGAATGATGTTTGAATGTGGACAGATTGTACTAAAAATCGTGAAAATGGTTTCAAAATCTAATAACAATTTCTTCAATATCGACAGTATTGCGTGGCTGGGTTCAGCTTGATCATTTCTTCGAATAGAACATTGTACAAAAGCAGTCTCGTTTGGTCCCTAGAGATATTATTTTTCAAGACGACATTAAACAAGATGTTTGTGAGTCACATTGATGCCTTTAAGTTACAGATCGCTTTATCTTTCTAGGCGAACGCGCGTAGAGCCATAGTTTTTCTTGTTTTGGGAGGGCAATGCATTAAGTGAAACATAGCAGGTACTTGCGAATTCGTCACCAGGCAAAAGGAGGATCTGTAACATGGTTGATACTGACTTGGCAGACCGGCTGCAGCCGCTCTCTCACCGGCGTGATGTGGCTTCCCTGTGCCTCTTCTACAAGTACTTTCATGGCTTCTGCTCCGATGAGCTTAGATCACAGGTGCCGCCTAAGCACGAATTTACACGAGATACTAGATTAGCAACTAGGTCCCACCCTTTTACAGTTAAACAAATAAGATGTAACCGTAAATTCTACTTCAACAGCTTCTTTTCTCGCGCTTCCCGCCTGTGGAACTCCCTTCCACAAGTCTGCTTTCCCGACAGTTACAATCTCCAGGTGTTTAAATGTAGGGTCAATAGACACCTCCTATCACACTAACTCCCAACTATTCTCAGAACACTCTCATCTACCCAACCCTCATTCTCGGTATCCTTACCCGCCTATCACCCACCCTCTGACATTTCCTATATTTAATCATCCTTTCTCCACTCTACGTAGCCCCCTGCGCAGTAGTGGCAGTGACATGCCTTGCTCAGAGTGAAACGCTTATAAAAGAAAAAAAAAAATTTTGTACGCCCTGAGGTCTGCGACAAAAGCTGTTCTGCCTGGGTTATTTCCACTATTTCTTGGAAACCTTTTTACATGTGTAAATGCACGCAATTACGTACGTGTAGACACAAAAGAGAATGTCATATCATATTAATATTTCATATATGTCAATATAATATTTTATATAATCTATAACGCGACTATTTTCCAGCGTGACTCTCCAGTGTGCATTATCGGAGAGGACATTGCAATCGGTATGCTGAATTCACATTTTGGCCGAAATTACTGCGATCACTTTCGCACAAATACTCGAAGGAAATGTATGAATCCATGTCTTCACCCATTCAACTATGGGTTAAATAACTAGCTCTCTAGCCATGGTTGGCGAGAGAAGGTTGTCTTTAAATTCGAAACTTGCTGTGCTTGGAACTAGCAACTTCAGAAAATGTAAACTGCCTTATTTCTTTGTCTATATTTCTGAGATGAGGTATTGCAATCATTTACACTGTCTACATTGTTTGGAATGTTGTCCTCATATTCCTTACCATATTCACGACGTTTCAGATGTTGTACGCTCCGGCCTTCTTCAGGTGATTGGAATTTCAAACTGAATCCTTTATTTCGTACACCAGAGGAGATTGTTTTCGTTCTACATGGCACGCTGTGAGTTCAATACCTAGCTTCAACAAAGGTGAGCAAAAACTTGGTAAGTCGAGTTAAAGGAAAATAACTAATACTGAGACATCCAGAAGAGACATGGCGCGTGGAAAGAGAACAATCTACTCCTATAGACGACATAAAAGGTTGTTCGAATTCACCTGAAAAAGACCGGAGTGTGCAACAGCTGAAACGTCGTGAACATGGCAATGAAAATGAGGATTACAGTCCGAACAATGTAAATAGTAAATTGCCTTCTTGCTACGAAAATCACAGTCGCAACACTAGCGTTGTGAGGCTTTGGTGCTATATTCCACATGAAGAGAGAAAGAGTTGTCTTTAAGAAGCGTAGATGAATGAAAAAAACTTAGGATGAAACAGGCTAGATGCTTTGTACTCATGGATCTGTCCTTCAGAAAAAAAAAGAAAAAAAAACTACCCAATTGCAATGAAGTGTGGCCAAGAGACTGAGCTTTATTTTCTATTACTATAAATTCCCGCATTCAGTGATCTATTTTCCTAACCAATCGAATAGTGGATTATCAGGGTACTATGCTTGGTTGTGGCAAATGGCCGTTGCTTGACGGCAATCATCTTTGCTGCATCACCGAATGAAACCCAAACTACCACCAATCACGATAAATGTATGTCTCTGCGGGAACGCAACCTGTCTTGAGAGACTATTGTGCCTTAAGCTCTCTCTCTTGGCCTCAAGTGGAATTCCTACATACGATCCATCGGTAAAGATGCAAGAAAAATTGTCTGTTTATTCCAGTTAGTTACCGAAATCAACGTGCTATTCTTTAGCTTTGCAAGCTCCAGATGAGGGATAAAATAGAGTACTGTTGTCATATTTGGGATGGTGCCCTTCAGTCCTCACTTTCCAGTATTGATAGTCCAAAAGTGTCTCAGAGTCCTTGTGGATGACAAATTATTTGCCACCCTCTAACCTCTTTTTTCACAGGCGGGATGTGGCAAACCTCTGACTGCTCTTTCGCTACTTCAATGGAAAGTGTGCGGCCGAACTGCATCCCTTGGCTCTGCCAGATCTAAACTTCAGGGCCAGGATCCGCCATACCCATCACATTGTAGAAAAGTACCCACATTTCGTTCGTATTCCATAGGTGGAAAGTAATTTTCACCCGAACAGCTTCTTCCTATGAACCACTGCTTTGTGGAAGTAACTCCCAAGAGGATGTTTTCCCAATCACTACAATGTTAACTTATTCAAGTGTAGGGTTAACTATTACCTTCCCCTCCTATCTACATAAACTGCCTCTTACCGTAACCCCCGGGTCTTTTACAGAGTTAAACTTACTGTAAAAAAAGTAATGTACAATAGGTTGTGGTGCAGTGGATATCGGCTTGGAACGAGAAATCGGAAAGCCGAGTTCGAATTCCAGTTGAATTCCTTGCATTCACTTACGCGTAAATACCCTTGGGAAAGGTATTAATTCGTCTCTTCCCTCCAGTTATGGGTTAAATAACAAGACAGATTGGGTTCTATAGCCTTGGTCGGCAACCTGTCTACCACAGAAAGCAATGGCAACCTACTGCGGGATAATCGTCTGCCCAGGCAGTCATGTCTCTTTCGAGACATGATCGTCCAAGCGTTTATCGCGTATGGCACTTAACTGACTGACAATAGGTTGAACTGTGTGAAATTTTAAGAATAGCCGTAAGTCAGTTACCTGATCCTTAAATTATTTGCATACAGACTAATACTCTCATTGGAGTTCTTAACGTAATTTTTCAACAGCTGTGGCCTCTGACGTTCTTCAGGTATTTGTCGATCAGCTAAGTGCATTAAAATATTGGTTTGTGGATATGGTGGAATAATAATTCTGAATTCAAACCCTCGAACTGGTTGTACAAGTTTAGAATTTGTAGAAGCAGTACTATCAATAAGTGGGCACTACTAAAAAAAAAACCCAAAGGAGTTATACAAAGATATATACGACGGAACAAAAACTAACCTCATAGAATAGATAAAGGGTTTAGATGGTAATCCCCTAAAAGTTACTCGGATCGACACACATCTGAAGAAGCCCGGAGAGTACAAAGGTTGGAACGCTATAATAACAACAAAGATGAAGATATTAGTCCGAATGTTGTTCTTCAATATATAGTGGATGATCGTAGCTTTGCTCAATTTACTATCCTTGGTAATAATCGGAAATGTCTTTTTTTATACCATAAATCCAACTACTCGTTCTACCATACATTCATCTGTCGAGTAGGTAGCCTACTGCTTACCTTTGGTCTTCGGTATATATTCTGTGGAGGCACGGTGAAGTAATGGATAGCAGCTAGGATTGAGAAATCGGAGAGTCGAGTACGAATTCCAGTCGGGTTCATTACATTCACATACGTGCATACGGTATGAAAGATGAATTGCAGCCGCTATATGAGAAGTAAAGCTATGAATTCAAACAAACCCGGATAGAGTCGGGCATCACCATACTATCTTGCCTAGAAAAAAAACACGACTGTGGCAGCAGTTTATGTGATGCACCTGCAATCATGATTGTGTTGACATCCTGTGAATGTCGATTTTTTAAGCCTTCCTTTCTCGCACAACAAATTTTACTTGACTCTTTCTGATACTAAGTCGTTTTGTTTACACTTTCTTTAAAAGTTTCTAGTGTTCCGTTCAAGATATTCTCAGCATCCTTCTACAGAACCACATTTCTGTTGCCTTCCGTTTTCTCTTCATCTTTGAGGTAATTGTCCAGCATTCGCTGCTATATAAGAGGATTGATATTACGTAATATGTCAGCACCCACTTTTTTTTTTGTCTGTAAGGAAAATTTCCTGTTTCTTAATACTTTACGTAGATTTGGGGAGGCATCTTCTTCTATTCCAATGCACCTACGAATTTTGGTCTCACCATTTTCATTCACTGATAAAGCAATTCCGAAATATTTCAACTTCTGTATTTGTGTGAATTTGATATCTCCAGTTAGTAGGTCACATTGTAGGTCGTTTCTCTTATATAGTACTATACGTACTTTAGGTTCTCTTACAATTGATAGTTGGTCCTTTCTTCTCGCGTTTATTAATTGTCTGGGAGATCCTTTAGTTTTCCTTCTGTGTCTAAAGTCAATACGATGTCATCTGCGTATATTATGTAGGTAGGTTCTCCTGCTCCCTAAAGATGGTCTCGCTGTATAGGTTGAATAAATCTGGTGACCAGACTCATCGTTGTCTTACGCCACTTTTTATTTTTATATAAAGTAAATAATAACTATTGATTACAGAATTTCATAATGACTTGATCTGTTGGATAGAACGATTCTTGCCTTCTTAATAGAAGATATAAATACAATCATAACTTAATCCGTACATGAACTCCACCGGTCGATTCCGTTTTCGTTTCCTTGCCATCTACACTAAATGTGACCATCCTTCTCAATTTCTCTGACGTCGAAAGAGAAATACTGGTGCTGATTTTCTAAGTCCGAAAGCATAGGTGCACCCAGTGAGGATTGAACTTACTACTCAGTTGTAACAGGTTTTAGCGAGCCAAGCTTGTTAACCATTACACCCCGTCGAGTTTCCCAAGAGAAATACTGGTGTATGGGAGCATATGAATGTGTGTGAAGCCAATTTGAATTCCAACCGAGGCTGCTGCGTTCACTTTCGTACAAATACCTTTGGAAAGGTATGACTGCGTCTCAGGGCAGACTGGGCTATCAAGATTAGGTTAGTACTACTCTAGGTGAGAAATAACTCTAAAGGCAGAACCGGTTGGACATGGAGCTAGAAAATGCACCTCGTAAAATCATACGGCCAACGCAGTCATTGGATGTGCGTTGTGGTGCAGTGGTTATCGGCTCAGAACGAAAATTCGGGGAGCCAAGTTCGTATTCCAGTTGAATTCCTTGTATTCACTTACGCGCAAATACCATTGGGAAAGGTATTAATCCGTCTCTTCCTTCCAGAATAACAGGACAAGCTGGGTTCTATAGCCTTAGCTGGCAATCAGTCTACCGCAGAAAGTAATGCCAATCTACTGCGGGATAACCTTCTGCCCAGTCAGTCATGTCTCTTTCCAGACATGATCGCCCAAGCGTATATCACGTATGGCACTTAACTGAAAATCATATTAAAAAAACACAACAGTAACACAGAGAAATGTGTATAGACTTAGAGCAAAACACGTTGAAACACTGACCTTGGTCTGATTACCGAAGTTAACTCTCGTTGAGCCTGGTATTGACCAGGCTCAACGAGAAATTCCAGGTGCTGCAAGCTTGGACGTGCCGATGGTGTAATGGATAATGGCTCGGAATTGAAATTCGAACAGCCGAGTTCTAATTCCTAGTCGGGTTCGTTATATTCACTCACGCACAAATCCCTCAGCTATGATTTTAATAGTAAGTCTTATATTAATAAAATCATTATGATATCAAAAAATTGTAAAAATCTAAAAATATTTTCTGGCTTTAAATATCATCTAAAATGTTGATCTAAACCTATTTATAAATGGAACTTTGTCTGTGTGTGTGTGTGTGTGTGTGTGTGTGTGTGTGTCCGTTACCTATAGACTCCGAAACGGCTGAACCGATTTTCTTGAGAATTTACACAGTTGTACTATAAGTGTCTGTGAGTGTTCTTAGCTAGGTTTTGTGTCGAGGTACCCCCGATAAGTATCGAAAATCGATAATTGAAAAAATCGGGTTATAGAAGGAGTGGTCCGATTTTAATCAAATTTGATACACACATAGTCAAAGACATAAGAAACGATATTCAGAAGTTTCAAGGTTGCAGTTCTTACAATAGTGCAGAAAAGCGATAATATATATATAAGGCAAGATGTTTGTGTGTGCGTCTGTTTATCTGTCTGTATGTCCTTTATACAAATTCACAATTTTTATCCGATTCTCACCAAACTTCACACAAATATTCTTTAGGCTGAGTCTGAGCTCCAGGACCATGAATTAGTTTTAAAGCTTTCATTACACCCGAGCAACGCCGGACTATACTGCTAGTAAACCATAAAAAAACAAAGCAATCAATCAATCAACCACAATTATACGCTTGAATCAATGTGTGTTTTAACAGTAGCTACACCTATCGTTTAGTAAACATAATGTCTAGAGGCGTGAGTTAACAGACTATTGCTGTCGTCTTGAGTTTGTGAGTTCAAGCCCTAGATACAGTAGTGGAATTAATACGTTCTCCTTTAGCAGGAATGAACAATAAACGGCATCACAGATACGAAAAAAATATTTAACTTATAAAATATATCAGGGAAAATAGTCGCAGCATGAGAATCTCCACAGAGCACTTAACATAAAAGCTTTACCAATAATAAACATGTATATATGTCCGTAAGCAGGTAAGATAAGACGCTGAATTTTTCTTTTTTAATTAATTAATTAATGTTACTTGTTCGCAGGGGATTACAGTGAGAGAAAAGACTGGATACAGCGGGTATTGAAAAAAGGATAAAAGATGAACGGGGTTCAAGAAGGTAGAAAATGTAAGTAAACAGAAGGGAGTTCCACAGTCGGGAATTGCGAGAAAAGAAACTATTAAGATAGAAGATGTAGTTACATTTAATTATTTCAACAGTAAAAGGGAAGAAACTAGCCACCAATCTAGTAGCACGCTTAAGTTCCTGTGGTTGGAGCACCAGGGGAAAAAAGCATATCATAGCAGTTGCCATGAAAATATTTATAGAAATAACAGAGGGAAACCACGCAACGTCGGTGAGAAAGTGACTGAAATCGAGATGCCAGGTCATGACCGATTAAATTGAAGATCCTTTATTTTGTCTAGAACCTCGGGATGAATAGCAGGAGCAGGAGCATTGCCAGATATGGCAATGATATTCAACGTACGGACGAATTGTAGATTTATAAATTTTGATTCTAATATATTAGTTTATAATGCGTTATAACTACCTGATTATCACTAAAAATGCATGAGGAGAAATCAAATTCGATAAAATCATTCATGAACTGAGACCGTCAACAGTACAGAAGGGCAAGGGTTTCTTTGTGAATTCATTTAGCAGTATAATTATATTCACACATAAGAACATGAACGTAAATAAACCCTCACTTATATAAGAGTGCGATGAAGGAGGAAATATTTTCGGCCCGTTACAATTCTCCAAATCAGTGTCCTGTTGTTGTATAGTCATTAAAATTCTTATACAGTATACATATATATATATAACGCAAATGCCTAAGTCCGAACTCTTTTCCTCTTTTCCTCTTTCCCTTTTCTTTCTTCTTATTTTTATTTTATTTTTTTATTCTATTTTCATTTTTATTTTTTATTTTTATCTTTCTCTTCAGTTAAAGAAAATGCTTATTCCGGAAAATTTTTTTTATACCAAATGGAAGGAATATTGTAAGGTCTGATGAAAGGAGCTAATTGGCTCATAGAATTGAACTATAGTTTATAACCACTTGAAATGACGTTTTGAGTTTCCCTTTATAAATATAATATTGCTCTGGATAACATCCACTGAGCTCTCTATATAGATATAACACTTAATATTTTATATTAAGTTAATCTTGTTGGATTATTCTCACCGTTTACGGACTAGACACACACACACACACACACATATATATATATATATATATATATATATATATATATATATATATATATATATATAGGAAAAACTACTAAAAAGTTGTAAGTTTAAAAATGTATTTTTTTGACAGTATTTATTTATTTTTATTATTATATTTGATATTTCAGACCTTCCTCGGCCTTTCATCAGAAACAAATGATTTTAAAATTTAAATTAGAAATATTTTCACGAGGAGCGTTCGTCCGAGAGATTGTTTCGGACGAACGCTCCTCGCGAAAACGCTTCCAATTTAAATTTTAAAATCATTTGTTTCTGATGAAAGGCCGAGGAAGGTCTGAAATATCAAATATAATAATAAAAATAAATAAATACTGTCAAAAAAATACATTTTTAAACTTACAACTTTTTAGTAGTTTTTCCTATATATATTATTAAGACAGTATACGTGGATCATCACTATATATATATATATATATATACACAGTACTGTGCAAAAGTATTAGGACAAGGACTATTTTATTTTTTATGAGGCATATTGACAGAAAATAAACAATTTAATTAAAGTAATTTTATTTGATTTTCTCAACAAATGTCTTAACAAGAAAAAATACTTGATAGAAAATAAATTTAATATTTAGTATAGTAGCCTTTTGCTTTGATCACAGCCTTCATTCTGTCAGGTATTGACATCACAAGCTTCTTCAATGTATCTAATGGTATCTCCTGCCAAGCAGCTTGTATTTGTTCCCAAAATGTGTTGTGCAAAATAACATTAGATTTATCAATTTTTTTTATCAAACATATCCGATAGATGTTCAATAGAGTAGTTTCAAAATAACTTGTTTAATAGAAAATAAGAAAAATTAAATATAACTTGTTTTTAATACATTTCTTTTACACCTAGTTTTAAATAATCAATATTTATTAGCAATTTACTTGGCTTTTCACCCTGTATTTGAATTTCAGTGAGGTTTATAGGAAAATCCCTCATGTCCTAATACTTTTGCATACTACCGGTGATGTGCAAAAGTGTTAGGACAGGGGTGATTTTAAACTTTATTTTGATGCCTCATAAAAGAAAAATAGTTCTTGCCCTAATACTTTTGCACAGTACTATATATATATATATATATATATATATATATATATATATATATATATAATTATTAACCAATTATATATATAAACTGTACGAAGTTTATGGTATGTTGTGTGTTTTTGTTTCAGACATTTTCATAATCTAGTTTAGTGGCAATGTGAGGAATGTTTGCATCCTGATATTCTTTGAAAAGCTGAACTTGAACAAAAAAATAAGAAAACAAAATGAATTTCGGACAGTTTGTCCACAATTTCGATCACAATATTCCACCCATTATTCTTGAAAATGACTGAGTCAAAAGTTAGTCAGTCAGTTAAGTGCCATACGTGATACACGCTTTGGGCGATCATGTCTCGAAAGGACGTAGAATCCAATCTCTTCTACTATTTAACCCATAGCTAGAGGGAGAAGAGGTGGATTAATATCTTTTCCAAGGGTATTTGCGTGTAAGTGGATACAGCGAATTCCACTGGAATTCGAACTAAGCTCTCCAGCTAAATTCGCTGCAGTCATTTACGTGCAAATATGCCTTAGGACAGGCGCGTAAAACGCGCTTTTCCAAAGGACATTAGTCAAAAGTGCCTGAACAAAAAAAAAAAAACAAGACAATATGAACTTCGGACAGTTCATCAACAATTTCTACTACAATATTCAAAACATACAATAAAATATTAAACAGGTCATGTCAGTTCTCTGCAATCAAACGTTTTTGGAGATTAATACTCTCTGCCTAAATATACTTTATTCATATATATATATATATATATATATATATATATATATATATATGTATATATATATTTATGGAGAGATTGTCACTTAACTGAGCAGAGTCATGCCGACTTCGAAGATTCATGAAGACGCCGTTATGATGTCCTCACTCGTCAGGGCTGAACTTCAATCTCTGACGAATGAGGACATCATAATGGTGCCTTCGCGAAACTTAAAAGTCGGCATGTCTCTGTTCAATTAAGTAACAAACTTCTCCACATTAATTCTATTAATGCTATATCTCTATCTCGATATCGAGCATTTTACGAGAAAATACTGCTTGCCATAATATCTTTTTTTATCAGTAAACCACTAAAAAACAACAATCTTGGCACTAAGCATTATCACAACTCAACATTATATATATATATATATATATATATATATATATATATATATATATATATATATCCAAATTAATAAGAACGAAGAAAATAATTGCAACATTCAAAATATTAATTTAAAACAGTGCTTAATATAAAAATAGAGCAATTACTATTTATTATTAATTATTACGTTAGAACATGTGAAAACTACAAACTACTACAAAATTGTACATTTTGTTTCGACATTGAAAGAACAACGTCTCATCAGATAGTTAATAATGATAGTAATTCATATCTTTATTAACTACCTGATAAGGCATTGTTGCTTCAATATCGAAACAAAATGTACAATTTTGTAGTAGCTTGTAGTTTTCACATGTTCTTACATAATAATTTATATATATATATATATATGTGTGTGTGTGTGTGTGTGTGTGTGTGTGTGTGTGTGAAATAAATTAAATTCAGCATATTTTAATTTAAACTTTATTTTTTAATTGATGCTCACATTTTGGTAAATGTTTTACTTTTATTATTTAACAGTATATTTATTTATTTGCATCTACCGGCCTGAATATTCGAGAAACCGTGTTAGTAAAATCGACACTCTTCGGCACTCTTCGGCATCTCCGAGTGGAAATCGTCGTTAGATTTGGCGTTGGATTTTCGTATCCTAACGTAAACGAAGATATATTTTCTTATTTGTTTAAATGTTTTAAGTTTTTTATTGATTTTTTTCTTTCATTTCATAGGGATAATTATATTTGAGAACGTTCCTTGTGGTGTATGTAAACAGATTTATTGCAACTAATAAACGCAGAAGATAAATTCATAAAACTTAAGAAAATTTTAGGTGAACTTCTTCTATGATCCGTGTTCCTTCAGGCAATCATAGCTTTTCCGTAAAATTTCTCATTCTAATTCTTAATTCATATTTCAGACTTTGTTTACAATGAAGTATTCTGTGGTCGAGTGGTAAAACACGTCAGATCTAACGACAGTTTGAATCCTGCCGGAAAATAGATATTTTCCTAACAAAATTTCTTGAATATACAGGCCAATGGATATTAAAAATGTATTGTTTAATTATAGAAAAAAAAACAGACTACCACTCAAATACAAGTATTCATTAAAAAATAATGTTCAAACAAATAAATATGTCGGTTAATACCAAATTCTTAAAATTTCATAACACACACACACACACACACACACATATATATATATATATATATATATATATATATATATATATAAAGGAAAACTCAACACATCATTTAGATTGGTTATAAATTATAATTAATTTCTATGAGCTAAATTAGTTCATTTCATCTAACCACTATATTCGTTCCGTTCGGTATAAATATTTTTCCGGAATAAACATTTCTTTAAAATGAAATGGAAAACAAGTAAAAAAAATTCAAAACCATGATCTTAGAGTTATCTCAGCTGGAGATCTCTATGCTGGTTCAGAAGAGGTCATCAATCTTGGATAGTGACCATAAACTCATTACACGTCCACTCACAAGCTTATGGATACGTATATAGTGTGGTCACTGACTTGACATCTATACCTATATACATACATATATAGCCTTCTTTCAAGCCCGTAGCATTTTGTACTACATCATCGTTTCCCAACATAGATGGACACCAAAGCAAAGAAACGAATTATTAATATTTTTGCGAACACATTAGAGTTTGAAATTACTTTTCTTAGTCACAATTTACCAAAGCATAATTTTTTTTAAGAATTAAAATTCGTTTAATTTGGGAAAAAGTCATAAATGCGACGCGTCCAATTATGAACAAACTCATTTTGTAGTAATTAACCGTGAGACTAGCTTATAAGCAATTTTTTTTTTATAATGCGACATTTCTTTCGTGGGTAGGCGGCAATGTCTTTCCATAGATTAATTTCTTTTATTATCTCTAAATTACCATAAAATCTTAGGAAATATAGTAGTGTGGTTTTCCGTTGCTTTCTCTTGATTGTCAATACAGTGTTATCCTTTTATTAAGCTGGTTGTAACCAAAGCTGGAGAGGCCAGTTATTAATCTATATTGATGGCAGCGGGTGCGAGACGAATTGTGCACCAGATTAACCCGTAATTTGAATTCGGTTTTCTAATTCCACCTTTCTACCGATACCCGTTACTCTACCCGCACATCCAATTTCTTCATGTTTAATAATTTTAGATTAGTTTGGCTCAAGGTTACAAATGTGGGGCACATGGTGAGGCTCAAACTTACTACAATAGTAATAGACTCGCTTCTTCGCTATTATTCCATTTTTCTTTTTAATGCCTTTTTTGGGGTTGCAAGTCATGCAGTTTTAAAAAAAACGTCTATTAAAAATATTTGCGCACTTATGTAAGCCAGTCATATGGCCTCTGTTTTTTATATGCTAAAATTCAGGGAATACAAGATTGAGAGCCACTTAAGGTAGGGCTTACTGTTTACAATTGTAATGGTATCGTTTATAAGACAATGACAAGTAGAGATGATTTTATTTTATTTATACTAATTTTCATCCAATCCAAGAACCTTTTTCAGGCATTTTCCAAAGGTAGTTCAAGCCGGGATTGCTTCCACAGGCCTATAACATAAAAAAAGTCACCTTCCTGTTAAATCAAACATGGAAAAATTTGAGACAAGATTACACGGTTGGAAGGCGAACGTCATAACCAGTCGTTTCCATTTGATTTTCTCATTTTTGCCATAATTCAAAATCTGCTTTTGTCGGTGGCATCGATAAAGTATGGAGTGATAGCGAATGCTGACGAAATCCAGAAAACGCACCGCAACCTCCCACCAAAAAAAAAAAAAAAAAAAAAATAGAGCTATCAAAACACCCACAATAAGTATATGTCGGAATTAATTCATGGATAAATGGCTTCACCTTCTAAAGACTGCTTTCCTAGCCATTATAGCCACACTAAATAAATTTTCGACAAGATAAAATCCTAAGCAGCCCGAAGAGAGCTAAGGGCACACTTGCATGTCGCTGGAAGTCGAGATAGGAACAATGTCGAGACGGCTCATCGGGCAATATACAACTGTGAGCGCGCAAAACACTAAAAAGATTATGTGTTGTTTCTAACCTCGAGGTGTCGAGTAAATCATGCATAAAAAACTGTAATAGTGTTTTTCTTTGTTCTAATTTTATCGTTTCACCCCAAGCAAGATAATACTGCCAGTGGGGCGCAGGGTTTTACATAACAAGAGAGTGAAGAGAAAGAGGAACAGGTATCGAAGAAAGGTTAAGAGAAGAATGGAAACACTGGTGTGAAGAGAGCTGCGTGAGAGTAGATTGAAAAAGGAGAACAAAATAAAGTGGGTGTCGGGGAAAGGATAAAAGTCAAGGAGATAAAAGATGGCAATTGACATTACATTTAAACTTTTGGAAGTTGTACCTATCAGAGAAGCAAATATACGGAAGAGAGTTCCACTGGCGAGAAGTGAGAGGAAAGAAGCTAATAAAGTAGAAGTTGAGTTATATCTGGTTAGTTTCACTGTAAAAGGGTGGGCCATAGTTGCCAGTCTAGTAGCTTGAGTAAATTTGTGCAGAGGGGGCACCAGGGAGCTAAGCTCGTCGGAGCAGGAACCGTGATATCATTTGTAGAACCACATCACACCGGTAAAAGAGTAACTGGAGTCTAGCTACCAGGTCGGGATCGATTACATAACAAAGTTTCTTTAGGATTTTGTCGAGAATCCAGAAACGAATAGCAGGAGCGCCCTACCCAATTTGACAGCAGTATTCAATGCACTGACGGGTGGTAGATTTTTATATCAACAAGATGGATTCAGACGAGAAAAACTTCCTGGACCAACACAGTGACCCGACCTACCTAGCAGCAGATTTAGCTATTGATTCAATGTAGTTATTCCATATTATATATATATATATAATATGGAATAACTACATATATAATAACTATATATATATATATATATATATATATATATATGGAATAACTATATATATATATATCAGGAATACCTAGTGAGCCAGAAAGACCTACCTAGGTTTCACCTAAACGAATCGTCAGGGAAAGCTGGGCAGCTTTTCCTGACGATCCGTTTAGGTGAAACCTAGGTTGATCTCTGGCTCACTAGGTATTCTTTACTTATTCCGTTCTACATAAGTATTGAGCGCTTTTTATTAGTTGATTACTTGTATCGGGGTTTTTCCTTTGGGCTACGTGCTGACTCGGTCCGAACCCTTTTGGCTGATGCTGATGTACTTAGCTCTTTCTTTGTTAAAACCGTTTTTTCCCTTCATCGTAGATTCGTGAAAGCTTTTTCGACACGAGTATAGTTATAATCTCTACAAGTTTATATTGCGTATCTAAAAGTGCTGTACATGTTTATTAACTTTTCCTCTTACTGGGAGTCTATATCAAAACCGTCAAATCAAATATCTCTAGCCAAGGAAGTTTTTAAATGAATTTCATTAAATTCTTTCATAATTTTAACAGCTTTTACTTTCACGTTCAATCACTGTGTCGACTTTTTTCGTCAAAATCAACATTTCAAATTTATATATCTAACGCTCGTCCATACATTGAATATTGCTGTCACATCTTGTCTACATATCTTAAGATTCTTGACCAAATCTAAAGAATTGACTGCAATGTTATTGGTTCTGACATGGCATCTCAAATTCTTTAATTTTCTCTCAGTTGTGATGTTTTCCTTGTTTCTGTTCTATAAATATATTCATGACAGCTGTTCTAATGATCACTCATTGTACTACTACAATCGCTTAAATTTAATCTTGATACTAGATTGGCAACTCGGTATCATCGTCTTACTCTTAAAATAGCGAAATACCACGGTAAGTTCTATTCTAATCGACTCTCTTCTTGCTCGTGAAACTCTTTTTCAGTTTTTGTTTCCTTGTCACCTAATCTTTTCTCATCACTAATGTTTTCTCACTCTCAGTAACCTTTTGCGTCTTAGTGGATTTATCGCCTTGCACCTTACCACGATGAGTTCCGTTTCACTAATAATCTATAACTAAAGTGCTAGACTAAATATGGTTTATATCTATTTTTTTTTTTTTTACTACTAGCGGATATTGGCTCGGGACGAGAAAAAGGAGGGCCGAGTTCGAATTCCAGTTGAATTCGTTGAATTCACTAACGCCCAAATACTATTGGAAAAGATATTCTCCCCCAGCTATGGGTTAAATAATAGGACAGATTGGGTTCTATAGCCTTAGCTTGCAACCAGTCTAATAATGGCGGGAAAATATTCCGCCTACTCAGTCATGGCACTTTCCAGACATGATCGCCCAAACATGTATCACGTATGGCTGATTTATGTGTCTACGACTGCAAACGCTCTATCTCCGAGAGCGAGCAATTTTGCCCCATAAATATAACATATTTTAAAGGGTACATAGATGCATACAAACGTATCGTTCAAACATATTTTATTAAATACTGCCGGCAAGGAACATTTAATTACTTTTTTATAATATTTTTCCAGCATAGGAATGTAAAATTAGCATAGGGTGTACAGAAATTGTTCATAATTTTTATTTTATTTTTTTTCACATATTTTGACTGTTACATTGTAATGTATATTTGTGTTGCTTTGAAAAGGAGCATTCATTCCAAGCCTTCAAGTGTTGCGCGTGGCTGTAATTTGCGAGAGCATTTCCATATTAAAAAAAAAAATTAACACACCATTTCCAACAAATAGATAAATAAATAAATAAAAATAATAAAATGCCAACACCAGAGTATATATATGTGTGTGTGTGTGTGTGTGTGGCAATTATTTTTCATTAAGATTTCTCGAATGCGCGGGCCGGCAGATGAGATGAAATAATATATATATATATATATATATATATATATAAAGGAAACTCAAATTTGAGTAAATTCTGTTTTAAATTATCAACCTGAATATGCGTGAAATCTTGTTAGAAAATATTCGTCTTTTGGAAAGGTTCGAACCCGCGTTTCTCTAGAGGAAGCCGTCATGAAGATCTGACGTGCCTTGATCGTTCAGCCATGTAGGACTATCTTGATAAAAAAAAAACCGAATATTACTTTTGAACACATTTTTCCTTATCCTTGAAATATGCCTATCTGTTCTGTTTTGTATTTTAACGTGAACAATGACAATTTATATGACAATTTATTTATTTATATATTTATATATATATATATATATATATATTTGTGTGTGTGTGTGTGTGTGCGCGCGCTCACGCGTCTGTGTGTGTATGTGAGCAAATATTCTCGGAGTGTATCCTTAGTAAGGACAAAATGAATAAAAAGAGACAAGAACAAAAACTATACTTAACCGATGCATTTCGTCTGATTGCCTTGATAACATCCCTCATAGAACGAAACGCGCCGGTTAATATAGTTTTCTTCTTTTTTTAATCATGTCACCCCGAGCAAGGCGGTAACGCCACTGATGTGCCGGGGGCTACGTAAGAGTGAAAAGATAAAAAGAGAGAAAGCCGGAAACCACATCCTAAACAGGGAACAAGGGATGAGCCTCTACACCTGTTCAATAGACGTGGGTGGAGTGTGAATCGGGCGGTAGTTTATGTTTCTTTGGTTGGTTTGATAGACAGTTTAAGACATTTTTCTGTTTTCCGAAGAAATTTAGAAGAAAATTTACTCGTAGTCTTCTTAGCGTCTTCATCTTTCATAATCCATGTTAATGTGTTTTATTTTTGTGTCTACGCGTATGCACTGTATTGCCTTTGGTATATTTCATGTGCCGCATCTTCATGCGTCGATGGGGTTGCGCTGTGTCGGTTTTTTCCAAGCATCACGTCTTCACGGATCAGGTTTTACTGTAGCATTGTTTCTATTTATAATATTCGTTTCGATTTTTTTTTCTATACCAAACGAAATCTTATTGTATTTTGACTGAAATCTTCTTGAAATTTTGTTGTTGGTGGTTTGTTTTTATGGTTTTTGACATATCAACAAGACCGGTACAAGGGTCCCGTGCTGCTACTCCCAATCCATGGTATGGAGATTCCCAAGTGGTATTCATATAAAATGCAAATTTTATTGTAATCTAATGTATGTACTATAATGGATCATATGCAATGTAAGTGAACAATTCAACTAGAAAACTTCAAAATAAATACAAATTAGGAACATGTCATAATAGATCATTCCATCTTAAATAAATCGATTATATTTTGCGGCAATTTTTAACAACTTCAAATTTTTCTTCTTAAAAAAAGTATAATAATTTTAACACATTCAACATTATGGGTAAAAAAATAACGAATTTTATATAGTGTTTTTTAGTCTAAGCATAAACAAAACAAATTCACCGATTTGGACACACACACACAAAAAAGTCTCCAGAATGACGTTATAATCTGCCAATATTTTTCATGTTTTTAATAGTCAGTTGTGTTTAATTTAATTTGTGACATATATAAATATAGGTCAGTCAGTTAAGTGCCATACGTGAAACAAGCTTGGGCGATCATGTCTCGAAAGATACATGACGCACTGGGCAGAACATTATCCCTCAATAAATTGCCATTGCTTTCTGCGGTAGACTGGTTGCCAGCCAAGGCTATAGAAGCCAATCTGTCCTATTATTTATATATTATAATTGGAAGGAAGAGATGAATTAAAACCTTTCCGGGGGTATTTGTGAGTAAGAGAATGCAAGGAATTCAACTGGAATTCGAACTCGGCTCCCCGATTTATCGTTCCGAGTCGATATCCACAGCACCATAACGCACATAAGTTGACAACTAGAAAATGTTACGATAGCGAGGGTCACAAACCACTGTCTGGGGGCACTAATCAGACTTATTTCCCAACCCGACCGAGTGGTTCAGAATAGTGCGAACAGTATAACTCTATGCAATTTTGGTTACTCTGACCCGTTTTCGATATCTTTAAATGCTCTATCTTCATCTATCTTCTACGTGCCTTGTCCCTTCAGGATGTAGGCGATCATGATCTTCCACTTTTCCCTATCCCTGGTGGCTCTTAGCACGCCTTCTCCTGTTACACCATGCAAACCTCGTTCCGTCATCCACCTGATTAGGTCCTTCAAAAATATCCGTTGCTTTCCCCTGTCTCTTTTTCCCTCTATCTGACCTGTTAGTCCTCTTTCCTCATTGCTTGTCCCAGGAACTTCAACTGTCTCTTCCTCATGCTCAGTATTAATTTCCTTTTTGTTTTCATCATTTCCAAGACCTCACCATTGCTCACATGCTCTATCCATGATATTCGCAGCATCCTTCTGTAGAACCACATTTCAGTTGCTTCAAGTTTTTCCTTCATCATTGATGGTATTGTCCAGCATTCATTGCTATATTGAAGGACGGACAGCACGTAGCAATCCAGTACCCTCTTCCTAGTTTCTAGTGAAAAAAATAAAAAACATTAAATAATATGTATGTTAATTCCTCAATCAATCAAATTAATACAGACTGCCTTTCAACTTCACATTTAATAATAACTAGCAGTATAGCCCGGCGTTGCTCGGGTGTAATGAAAACTTTAAACTAATCCATGGTCCTGAAGCTCAGACTCTTTGGACGTTGGCACGAAAGACTAAAAAGCAATAGTTGTTTCTAGTTAAAGCGAAACCGTAGACTGAAAGAAAAATGAATGGATTTAAGTCAGTTTTTGATTTCCTGGTATCGATATCAAATTTTGTGCATTATTGTAAGAACTGCAACCTCGAAACTTCTGAATATCGTTTCTTATGTCTTTGTCTATGAGTGTAACAAATTTGATTAAAATCGGACCACTCCTTCTATAACCCGATCTTTTCGATTATCGATTTTCGATATTTATCGGGGGTACCTCGACACAAAACCTAGATAAGAACACTCACAGACACTTATAGTACAACTGTGTAAATTCTCAAGAAAATCGGTTCAGCCGTTTCGGAGTCTATAGGTAACGGACACACACACACACACACACACACACACACACAGACAAAGTTCCATTTATAAATAAGTTTAGATATAAAAATAGTAGATATTTAAATACTGTACAAACAAATCTTAGAACAACATGATAATTGGAGTAGACAGACTAAACTATCGCCTGGTTTACACTCCACCCACGTCTATTGAACGGGTGAAGAGGCTCATCCCTTGTTTCCTGTTCAGGATGTGGTTTCCGGCTTTCTCTTTTCCAATCTTTTCACTCTTCCGTAGCCCCCTGCACGTCAGTGGCGTTACCGCCTTGCTCGGGGTGATATGATTAAAAAAAAAAAGCCGGATTAAAATCGTTCTTTACAGATGAAAGCGTAAGAGGTAAAAATTAGCTAAAAAAAGAGAAAGTCGACTTTTAAACAAAGAAACAAAGAAGCGGTACAAATAAACTTGAAACAAATATATTAGAATCAGAAAGGGTGACAGTTTGGGGTATTTTCAACAGAGCAATCAACGGTAATCTGCAACCCGAGGACAACATGCGGCCTGTTTGGCTTTTCTGAATGGAACGCCTAATTTATGCTTTTTTTTTTAAATCATATCACCCGGAGCAAGGCGGTAACGCCACTGATGTGCACGGGGCTACGCAAGAGTGAAAAGATTTGGAAAAGAGAAAGCCGGTAACCACATCCTAAACAGGGAACAAGAGATGAGCCTCTACACCTGTACAATAGACGTGGGTGGAGTGTGAACCGGGCGATAGTTTAGTCTATCTACTCCAATTGAAAAAAAAATAAAAATAAAAAATAAGAAAAAGAAAAGTGAAAAGATTGGAAAAGAGAAAGCCGGTAACCACATCCTAAACAGGGAACAAGAGATGAGCCTCTACACCTGTACAATAGACGTGGGTGGAGTGTGAACCGGGCGATAGTTTAGTCTATCTACTCCAATTGAAAAAAAAATAAAAATAAAAAATAAGAAAAAGAAAAGTGAAAAGATTGGAAAAGAGAAAGCCGGAAACCACATCCTAAACAGGGAAAAGGGGATGCTTATATAACTTTTCTTAACATTCTGTTTGTTTCACTTCGTTCTCACTTGTTCATTTTAAATTATGTAAACTTTTGTTGAAGGTAACAATTTCAGTATTTTAAATTATTGGCAATTTACCCTAAGAAAGGCCGTATGTGAAAATATCTTTTGCTTAAAAATAAAGAACGTTGATAAAATCATTTCTGGAGAAGAAATATATTTTTAAAATATTTTCGTATTGACGAATGAATAAATGAAAAACAAATCACTCAGAGCAACATATGTTAAGCACAGTATCACCAGTGATAATTTTATACTACACTCCAATTTCTTCATTATAAAACAACTATTTTCTCCTAATAAAAAAATAAACTTTTCCTTTTGTGTCTTCCGTCGCAAAAATGGCTGTCATACCTTCAGCAAAAAAATTACCGTTTTTTTTTGTTTTGTTTTTTTGTTTTTTTCCTGGTAGCTTTATGACTGTCTTGTTAGTAGATAATCATAGCGACCTAATAGGGGATTTTAAATTATCCCATCACTCATTACCAACCATGAATTCCAGTTGCAATATTAGTTATAACTGTTCCAGGAAATTCGCTCACCAAATAATGATGAGTTCAATTTCCAGTAACCAGCCGTCCTAACCTTAGGCTTATCTGAGTTTACACGAACCCGGGCGGACCTATGATCCGTGTAAACTATCGAATGAAAACTTGGACATCCAAAGAGCTCTACGCCGGCTCACTTAACTAGGACACAGTTGAGGTAGCTAGAACGTACCACCGAAACCGAGCTTCCCCTATTTGTTAAAATCCAGCGACCAGTAAGGGTTGCTCGTAACGGGGATAGACGATAATAATAATAATAATAATAATAATAATAATAATAATAATAATAACTTAATTCTATCCTCAACAATACAGTCAAATTTAGAAAATTAAATTAAAAGAAAAAACGCCAACTTCCTTAAGAGATATATGTAAACAGATTTATTTCAACTAATAACGCGGAAGAGAGATTCATAAAACTTAAGAAACTTTTAGGTGAACTTCCTCTGTGATCCGTGTTCCTTCAGGGCGCAGGCGATCATAGCCTTTCACATTTCTCTATCCTATGTCACACATTGCTATCTCTTGTCTCTCCTTCCCTCTATCCGTCCCGTGAGCATCAGATTCTCCAAACGCTTTTTCTCCATTACATGTCCCAGAAACTACAGCTGTTTTTCCTGATGTTAAGTATCAGTTTCCTTTTCGTGTCCATTCTCTTCAAAACCTCTCTGTTGCTCACGTGTTCTGTCCATGGTATCCTCAGCATCTCTCTGTAGAACCATATTTCGGTTGGTTCAAGTCTTTCTTTCATCTTTGATGAGATTTTCCAACATTCGCTGCCATATTAAAGGACAGACATCACATAATAACCCACTACTTTCTTCTTTGATTCCAGCGAAATCTTCCTGTCTCTCAATACTCTAATCAGCTTCTGGAATGGGTTCTTGGCGATGCCAATACGCCTTCGGATCTCAGTGTCATATTTACCGTCCTCTGTTAGAGCACTACCTAGGTAATTATTTCTGTACCTGCTTGCTCACCCCGGCGATTTTAACAGACATGTTAAAAGCTATAAAACTAACTTTCTGCTACATCACATAATTTTTTCAGATTCTTAATCCCGTATATCAGTCAGTTAAGTGCCATACGTGATACCAGCTTTGGGCGATCATGTTTCGGAAGAGACATGACTGACTTGGCAGAAGATTATCCTGCAGTAAGTTGCCATTACTTTCTGCGGTAGACTTGTTGCTAACCAAGGCTACAGAACCCAATCTTTCCTGCTATTTAACCCATAGTTGGAGGGAGAAGCGACGGATTATTACCTCTCCCAAGGGAAAAGGTATTAATCTATAATAATTAATATATAACATATCTAAAACTCTAAACAAACTGATCCTAACAAAATATACAGCGTTCGTTTTCCTAACAAATTAATTGGCTTCTTACTTTCTAATAAACCGCACAATAATACCCTATCTTCGCTTGACATTAAAAGTCTGTTTACAAATGCCACTATAAAAACCCATAGAGATAATAATAAAGAAGCCTATATAATAACGCCTAATATACAAAAAATATTGCATAAATTTATATTATCTTGCACGACACAAGTACTGTTTAGGTAATTTTTACACATAGACTGACGGTGTAGCTATGGGTTCACCACTTAACCTCACATTAGTTAATTTCTTTATGACCCAAACAGAAAACAAAGTCTTTAATAATTTTTTCAAACCCTCTATATATTCCAATATAATGACGATACTTTTGTATTGACGGAAAACAGAAACAAAATAAAAATAAAATTCAAACATCGTTCTACATTTCACTTATGAAGTCCACATTAAAAAATAGAATCCCTTACCTTGACATTCTAGTAGATGCGAACAGTGGGAATTTTATTACATCACTATTATAAAAAGATTTGTCTTCCTAATTATAAAAGAGAATGTTATCTCATTTAAAAAATAGTAGTTATAAAAAAACATAATTAACCTTGCGAAAATGATTTCTTAAGATACATTATTCTATAACGAATTAAGGAACATAAAACAAACACTTAGTAACAACAATTTCTCAAATTATATTGTTGATGAAGTTAAAAAAAAGTGGCATAAACAATCATCTTGATATAAAGACACCATTAAATTATTTCATTGTAACAAAATACCTCCTAATTATGAACAATATGAAAGAAAAACATTGCAAATATAATCGGTTATATACCATCGACTTTAACAAATTTATACGAATTTTCATTTAATATAAATAATTTAAAGCGTCTAATCGAATTATTACCAATAATTCAGTGCCTCAAGGATCTAGCTTATATATTAAAAAAATAAATTGTTTATTAATTTTCGTGTCCTTTGAGAGATCGCATCTCCAATATTATTAAAAAAAAAACAAGTAACGTAATTACATTCTTCGCATACACTACACTCTCTCGAAACTTATTGCAAATAGTGCAGATATCGATCATAAGATAACATAAGACACATTTTAATAAATAACACTAAAATATTATACACAAACCACTGTAAAAAATAAAAAAGGCTTCAAGATTCTAGAAGCTACTATAATATTTTTCTTTGCCATGATTTTCCCGGAAGCCACTTGGTGTGGACGGTTACAAATTAAGGGGCACAATTTACAGGGATATGCTTGAAAAATAACGGTTAACCCTAGACTTAAACAAATTAAACTTGTGGTGATCAGGGAAGCATCCTATTAGGAGTCGGTTCGACAGAGTAGCGGTTCGCAGGAACAAACTACTCGAGTGAAACTTAGGTCTCACATGACGGAATGCAAAGGGGGTGTGGGTAGTTCGCTACAATGTGCGTAGCGTGGCGAGTCTTAGCCAATTAAAACTAATGAAAACAAGGAATGTAGTTCCTCCGAACACTTTCAATGGGAAACGCGATAGAGTAGCAAGAGTATTACGACGTTTTATCTGTTGGAAAGTGGTTGTATGGAGGAAAATAATTCGTTTTCCGAGCGGTTAACTCACACCTTGTCCATATATAAAATTAAGTGCCAAAAAATGTACAGTCATCACACCCCCCCACACACACACACAGATATAGAAATGGACCCAACCTGATAAAAATGGTTTGGTCTGTGGTTCTTTGATTGTGTTATGTTTGCAATGACCATCCAGTCAGTCAGTTAATTGCCACACGTGATACATGCTTCGACGATCATGTCGCTTTCGAGACATGACTGCCTAGACAGAAGATTTACCATTGTAGGTTGCTATTACTTTTTGTGGTAGTCTAGTTGATAATCAAGGCTATAAAGTCCAATATGTGCTGCTATTCAGCCTGGAAAGCCAAGAGATGGATTAATACTTTTCCCAAGTGTATTTGTGCTTAAGTGAATGAAACGAATTCGACTAGATTCGAACTCGACTCTCCGATTTCTCAATACGAGCTGATATCCAATGCACCTCAATATACATCCTAATCATTAGTAAAACTGTAATGTACCTTGATAAGAGTGTTTTACAAGAATGTTATTGTAATTCATATAGCACGTAAGAAGTAAAGAACCGTAAGAAATAAAGAGTTATTATATATATGTGACAGTGTAGTAGTGATGATTTTCTAAGAGCAGCTTAGATGTAGCACAAGGCCGAAATTATGGGGCACTCAGTGAGGATCGAAATCACTATTCAGTTTTAACGCTTCTAGCGAAATAAGATTGCTAGCCATTACACCACTTCGAGGTGTCCACATGGTAATTTTCTAAGCGCAGCCTAGATGTAGCACAAGGCCGCAGCTTTGATGTGACACAAGGCCGAATGTATGGGGCACCCGTGAGAATCGAACTCACTACTTATTTGTAATGATTCTAACGAGACATGCTTGCTAACCATTACGCCACGTCGACAGCAGCCAATAAATACGGGCAGAATTAACACCGTTTGACTGAGGAATACCTAGAACACAGTCTCTCTCTCTCTCTCTCTCTCTCTCTCTCTCTCTCTCAGCATTATGTAATCCCTCCCCTAGTTCTAAAGATACCTGGCCCTTCTGGACCTGCCTGTATCGCCTCAGAACAGCTGTTGGTGGCTGCAGAACCCACCTTCAGAAACGGAAATATACAACCATGAGTGATCCCAACTACTAATCCGGGCAATCACAAACTATGGAGCATCTTCTAGTTTACCCCAATCTTGAACATTCATTCACCCTTAACGCAAAGCCATATATGCAACACTGGATGGGTGTGGTTTAGCGATTCGATAATCAGAAGAAACCGAAGAATAATTATTCCGGCCCGACGGAGATGTCATTTTATTTTCCAGGTAGTAAATTCTCGATGTATTTATTGGGCAACAACAACAAAATCATATCAGGAGTATGTAACTTCAACAAATCATATCCGAGTTCAATGTTGGGGCCGCTATTCCATCAGTCCACGCACTGTAATTGGTACATTATATTCATTATATTACGGCGTCGACTAACAGGGGTACTATGATTAACACTATGACTATATTCTCATTGAACCGTGAAAAACTGACAGCAAGGTATTAGTTAGTCAGTCGAGTCATGTTACTCATTCTTTTGTTCAGACTGTCGAGTTCGTATATGGAGGAGACCGTAAGAGATAATGGACTCATCCTGTAAATTTAGAATGTTATCATACCTCTAAAACAATTATTACCAGCATGAACGGTAATGTTCTCTTGGATGACTCCTAAGTCTATGGGTAAATATTAAAACTATAACTATGGGTTGGTATAAAGATTAAAAGGGACTTTTTTCAACTTGATTAGGCTAATAAACAACATTTTAAATGCGCATTGTTAGTTTTCTTGTTTATATAGTCACATCTTGTTTAGATATTCATTTTTTATATGGTCACATTTTGTTTAGTCACATTTTATACAGTCACATTTTATACAGTCACATTTTATACAGTCACATTTTGTTTAGATATTCATTTTTTATATGGTCACATTTTGTTTAGATATTCATTTTTTATATGGTCCCATTTTGTTTAGTCACATTTTATACAGTCACATTTTGTTTAGATATTCATTTTTTATATGGTCACATTTTGTTTAGATATTCATTTTTTATATGGTCACATTTTGTTTAGATATTCATTTTTTATATGGTCACATTTTGCTTAGTCACATTTTATACATTCACATTTTGTTTAGATATTCACATTTTATATGGTCACATTTTGTTTAGTCATATTTTGTTTAGTCACATTTTATACAGTCACATTTTGTTTAGATATTCATTTTTTATATGGTCACATTTTGTTTGGATATTCATTTTTATATGGTTACATTTTGTTTAGTCACATTTTATACAGTCACATTTTTTTTAGATATTCACAGAAGTCAGATTTTGTTTAGATATTCGCATTTTACAGTCACATTTTGTAAATCACAAGATTTACTCTCCGGCTCAATAACTGAATTAAGCAGCTAACTAGACGCACATACTCAACGGGAAAAGGAAAACTTGCAGTATTAATAGTTTTGAAGCAGTATGGAGATGGTTAAAGTTTATTGAATTGGCCTTGTGTCAAACATAACCGAACTCCCTACAACTTAGGATTATCAGAAGGTTGGAGATTGGAATGTGTGGAAGATTAAAAGTATACCTTTTATATTTTTAAATAGAAATTTATTAATAAAAAAGAATAAGATAAATTGGTAGACGTTAAACGTTCCAAGCGAAATGGTATTAAGAGGTTAAGGGTATCAAGAGTTCATTGTAATGTTCGTAGTAGTCCTTGCAAGAGTGAGTTGATATGTACGTAAGCAGGAACTTATGTATGTGTGTATGTATGGACGTTTAGTGTTGGGTAGGCTTGTCTTTGATGTTATCGCTTAAGGTGAATGATGAAAAGGAAGGAGGTGAGAGGTGAGAGAAAGATAGAGACAATAATAATAACAATCGCTTGACGTTTGTCAAGGGTACGTGTTAATGACGCTCATCTTAACTCTCTGACGACGGCCGATTTTGCTCTGTCTTTTATTTAGTTTGTGGGTCATTTGTGAATTCACTCCCGGGCGTGATTCTGGCCTTTCTATTTTGTTTTTAGATGTTTCCTAGTTGTCTATTAGCCGAAAAACATTTCGCATCGAGGTGTGAAATTTCGCTAGTTTTATGTGTACTAAGCATAGTTTGTAAATTCAAGAAAATTCGTTTATTTCTAGCAAAATCAATGAGTCAGTGCTTAACACTTGAATTTTTAAATCTAGAACTTGTTTTGTTCACTACAGAAAGTTTTTGTGTGTCGATCAAAATCTCCATGTGATGTTCAATTGAACATCATACGTGCCTTTTTTTTTTTGTTGTTCTGTCAAAATATCCGAACAAGTAAAATTTCGGCAGTTTTCATGACCACAGAAAAAAAAATGTATCGAAAGGACAGTTATTTCGTTGACATCACTATTATTATATACATATAATGTCTATTTAGAAGATTATAGAAATATATGAACAAAATACAAGGAGATATTTATTTACTTTTTATAAAGATTCATTGCATCGATTTTATATATATGTTTAAAAAAGAAATCTTTTCCTTCAAAAATATATTTAAAAATTAGTAAATTATCAAAATGTGTAAAACGAAGAAATGCTAACTTATTTTATTGAATTTATCTGTTGAGAGCAAATGAAAGAAATGCCTGGGAAATGCATCGCCGTTAATCAACAACTTAAGTTTAAATCTTGTTCACAGGCATAGATCTGTCACGTTCATGGAGAGAGAAACAATAGCAAGGCAGTCTCGGCTCAGTTCATTAAGGAGACAATAGCGAGGCAGAGTCGGCTCAGTTCATATTCTTTGCTAATAGTTATTAAACTTTACTACCAGCGTCTATTGAACAGGTGTAGAGGCTCGTCCCTTGTTCCCTGTTTAGGATGTGGTTTCCGGCTTTCTCTTTTCCAATCTTTTTACTCTTTTCTTTTTCTTTTTTTTTTTTTTCAATTGGAGTAGATAGATTAAACTATCGCCTGGTTCACACTCCATCCACGTCTATTGAACAGGTGTAGAGGCTCATCCCTTGATCCTTGTTTAGGATGTGGTTTCCGGCTTTCTCTTTTCCAATCTTTTCACTCTTACGTAGCCCTCTGCACATCAGTGGCGTTACCGCCTTGCTCGGGGTGATATGATTAAAAAAAAAGTTATAAAAGCTATTGTCACGTGCTTGCACGTTAACAGTGTCTTATTAATTTAATTTATTTTTTTGTAAAATTATGTCGTCGAGTAGTGAAGAATGTATATATCCTCTCTATTATAATAAATCTTCTCTATTATAATAACCGTTATATATTTATTTGTGTGCGTGTGTGTATATATATATATATATATTTAATTTTTGTTTGTTCAATTAAAAATAATGTTTAAACAAATAATTTCAATATGTCAGTTGTTAAACCATTTCGTTAATCTTTGGGATTTTCCGTAACATTGTCTGTTTACATTTGTTGATATTACGATACATTTTAGAGCAGACTTTGGTATCATTCGTGGTCTAAGACGCACCTGCTCAAAATTTATCGTAAATAATCAGGCCAGTAGAAATAAATATACTGTTTAATTTAAAACAGAATATCTACTCAAATACGAGTATCGATTAAAAATAATGTTCAAACAAATAATTACAATATATATATATATATATATATATATATATATATATATATATATATATATATATATATATATTTCACTTCTTTTACGCTCAGAAGTTTGGAATGTTTTAGATATTTTTTTTCTTATGTCTTGATGTAAGATAATTAATAGTAGGCACATCAATATTTAAAATTTAAAACACAAAATTAAAAACACAAAATTAAAATTTAAAACGGCAAAATTTAAACACAAGTTTCTCGTTTTTTATTTTGTTTTTTATTTTGTGGAGGAAAGTACCAATTTCATATATACTTCAAATTCCATATATACATTTCGGAGGAATATCTATATGGAATACTTCTAATTCCATATATATATTCCATATATATATGGAATTAAATTGTTGTCGTTATTTTAGGCGGCATATCGATATAAATATTTTGCACGGACCCACGCGTATTTTATAATTTTCTAAATATAAACTTATTCTTGTAAACAAACAATCTAATGAATAAATAGTGTTTAATATCTTTGTTGTTAATACTTAAGAATAAAGAAAATGTATGAATTCGCTTTCATATGCTTAGGGCTAATTAAAATTGTATTAATTTTTTTTAACAATAAACATTGTCGAGGGCATCGAAAGAGCATATAATAATGGCGGTGTCAAGAGAACACCCGTCCCTTTGACACACCATATTTTTTTTGTTTGTTTTTGCGGGCACGAACTCTAAGTATTGCCCAAATTTTATTATTAACTGTTTGGTCTTTTTAAGTTTTTGATATGATTATGTGGCAAACAAATCAACACTATACGCCTACAACGTTAAGACCGCGAGCGAACAACAGTATAAATAAAGTATTCAGTTCAAGAAGGTATTTTCCGCCATGTATGTGAAAACTAGTTAAGTATAAGTTTAGGCGTTTGTATGTTAAATTAGATGCTTTTTAGCTTCATTAAAAAATGAGTGGTTTTATGTCAAATAGATCACAAGTTATAGTGTTTCGAAAGTCGGCAAAATTTAAACACAAATTTCTCGTTTTTTATTTTGTTTTTTATTTTTCGGAGGAAAGTACCAATTCCATATATACTTCAAATTCCATATATACATTTCGGAGGAATATCTATATGGAATACTTCTAATTCCATATATATATTCCATATATATATGGAATTAAATACTTCTAATTCCATATATATATTCCATATATATATGGAATTAAATACTTCTAATTCCATATATATATTCCAGGAGGGAAGTACCTTCTAATTCCTCATATATACTTATTAAATCTTAATGCAGATGTCACCATATGTTGCTTCAAATTGAAATTGTCCTTTTGCTCTTCGTTACACCAAGGCTGATGAAAAATATAACTACCTCTTTTTGTATGATTTATTTTATTGTTTCGACAGTAAAGTAATTAAGAATGGTTTGCCAAAAATCCTCTCTTTACTTACTAAGTTTCCCTTCATCTCACTCGGAGGTTATCCACCAAACGACTGATCAGATGGAGCGCGGTTTAATTTCGTTAACGAGACGAGAACTGATGTTTTTTTTGATTTGACGATAAGGCAATATACTCACTCGTCCACTCACTTATGAATCAATTACCGTGACTTGGCGACGCAGAGATGTGATTTTGTTTTTTTTTTACAGTCAGCGTATCTTTGGGATATATATATATATATATATATATATATATATATATATATATATTCTTTCTTTATGAAATTTAAATAAAATTTAAATAAAATGTCTAAGGATCTTCAATGTTATTAAAAATCGATGTATTTTCTATTTTCTAGGTTTTCTTTTTTAAGGTTATTTTGAATCGTTTTTAAACTAATACTGAAGTTAAGAAATAATATAAAACTTGGGGGAAGACCATACATCAGTAAAATAGAAAACAGGCATAAGGAACATAGCACATACACACACAAAAATACAATACAGGAAGATAGGCTCAACATTATCCCAAAATATAGGCCCAAAAATTATCAAAAAACAAAAACAATATTATTAGCAAAATAATTCTAAAGAAAGAAATTCCGTTGGCCTTTAATCAAACATGTGTAACGAAAGATTGTTAACCGAATAAAACCAACTCAAACTTATACAATTTTCCTAATTTCTTAAATCCCGCCATAGTAGTAACCTTTAATATATATATATATATCTATATATATATATATATTCATCCGCAGACAAATCTGTTTCGCTGTATCACAGCTCATCAGTACGGTTAGACATCCGATTGCTATTAACCCAGGATTGAAACCCGACTGAATTGTCGTCAGTGTCGATTCTACCTCTGACCTACGGGCGCTCGGTAGAAGGAGGCAGACTTTTAGCGTATGATGTATCAGAGGCCAGTAACCAGAGTGCTCTAATTCGTTCTGAATGAGCGATGCGTAGATGCTAGAGTAGCTACTGTTTTTCAAAGTCTACCATTCTTCCAGGGTGTGAGAGCGTAAATAGTCATCCGCAGATAGATCTGTTTCGCTGTATCACAGCTCAACAGTACGGTTAGACATCCGATTGCTTTTTACCCAGGATTGAAACCCGGCGATTTTACCTCTGAGCTATAGGCGCTCGGTAGAAGGAGTCAGACTTTAAGTGTATGATGTATCATAGGCCAGTAACCAGCGTGCTCTAATTCATTACTGATTGAGCGATGCGTGTATATATATATATATACGTGTGCGTGTGTGTGTGTATTACACAAGTTCTAATGAAAGGGATCTACATAAAATAAGGATCAAATACGTTATAAGTTTAACCTGTTGAAAAAAAATTAAACCCTCTCAAAATTTTTTTGAAGGACACGAGTATATGTTTTTCTTAAAACGATACGTGTCGATTCTTTTTCTAAAAAATGTTTAAATTAATTAAATAAATCAAGTGTTAGTGCTGGTTTCTTAGCATTGTTTTAGAAGTTTCAGGGAAAGTGCGTTTAACTGTACTTACTATGTTAATATTGTGTTAAACAAGTCTTCCGGGTAGATTGGAAATCAGCATCCAAAATCCTGAAGTTTAAAAAGTGATCTCAACAACCATATCAGAACCTTTTAAAATGTTTTCTAAATTGGTATTTTATTATTATCCCTGAAGGTTATGCTATTTTGATTAAAAAGGCCGAAGCGTAAAACAGCCGAAACGTTGTGACTATGACAACAAAGATAAAGACCGAACAATGTAAATAATTGTAATACATCATCTCGGAAATAGACGAAATTTAAAAAGGATGTATTTCAAAAGAAATAAAATTAATTTCCATGGTTTTAATTTAATTTTAAGAGGAAAAAAACTTTAATTTCAAGATCATTAAAATGCATCAAAACAGGAATTATTTATATTTGTATATATTAAGTCAGTTGATTTTTCATTTAAACTTTTTTACTCACATGGGGGAATAATCTTTACTTAATTCATAAAAATGAACATCTACGCATCATTCATTCAGCAATGAATTAGAACACTCTCAGCTATTGGGCGTGTGTAATGATAATGTACACGTTAAAAAGTTTTTAACGTGTACATTATCATTACACACGCCCCTTAAAATTAAATTAAAACTATGGAAATTAATTTAATTTCTTTTGAAATACATCCTTTTTAAATTTCGTCTATTTCCGAAATTATATTGTGAAATATATCTATCTATGATTTTAACGCAACTATAACTAACTTTGACATTGTTTTGTGGAATATTTTTAGTGTGGGTGAATGGTAGAAATATTTATGAATTAAGTTAAGGATAAGTTTACCAATGTTAGTTTGGACGTTACGACTGAAGGGCGGGTTAAACCAAATAATGTTACGTTTACGTGATTTCTGTTTATTTCTGCCTACCTTGTTTTTAATGGAGTATTCTAAACTAGTGTTGAGCTTACATTTTTTTAAAGCATTTTATGTATTTAACTTTAGAATTGTCAAAAATTTCAATACAGCTCTGTTTATACATTACGCACTGTTTTATTAACACCTGCATAATAATACTATACAGGTGCACCCTCATATGTATATTTATTAATTTACGTTAATATATATATATATCAGTCAGTTAAGTGCCATACGTGATGCACGCTTGGGCGATCATGTCTCGAAAGAGAAATGACTGACTGGGCAGAAGATTATCCCGCAATAAGTTACCATTGCTTTCTGCGGTAGACTGGTTGCCAGCCAAGGCTATAGAACCCAATCTGTCCTATTATTTATATATTATAACTGGAAGGAAGAGGTGGATTAAAACCTTTCTGAGAGTATTTGTGCGTAAGTGAATGCAAGGAATTCAACTGGAATTCGAACTCGGCTCCCCGATTTATAGTTCCGAGTAGATATCCACAGCACTATAACGCACATAAGTAGACAACTAGAAAATGTTACGATAGCGAGGGTCACAAACCACTGTCTGGGGGCACTAATCAGACTTATTCTCCAACCCGACCGAGTGGTTCAGAATAGTGCGAACAGTATAACTCTATGCAATTTTGGTTACTCTGACCCGTTTTCGATATCTTTAAATGCTCTATCTTCACCTATCTTCTACGTGCCTTGTCCCTTCAGGACGTAGGCGATCATGGCCTTCCACTTTTCCCTATCCCTGTTGGCTCTGAGTACACCTTCTCCTGTTACACCATGCAATCCTCGTTCCGTCATCCACCAGAACCCAATCTGTCCTATTATTTAACCCATAACTTGGGGGAAGAGAGGGAATAATACTTTTCCCAAGGGTATTTGTGTGTAAGTGAATGCAAGGAATTCAACTGGAATTCGAACTCCCGATCTCTCCTTCCAAGTGGAAGGGACGAGAAATATTACATTCAGTCAGTCAGTTAAGTGCCATGCTCGATATACGCTTGGGCGATCATGTCTCGAAAGAGACATGACTGACTGGACAGAAGATTATCCCGCAGTAGGTTGCCATTGCTTTCTGCGGCAGACTGGTTGCCGACCAAGGCTATAGAACCCAATCTGTCCTATTATTTAACCCATAACTGGAGGGAAGAGACGGATTAATACCTTTCCCAAGGGTATTTGCGCGTAAGTGAATGCAAGGAATTCAACTGGAATTCGAACTCGGTTCTCCGATTTCTCGTTCCGAGCCGATATCCACTGCGCCACAACGCACATACTTTCCAAAAAAAAATAAATAAATAAATAAAATGCACTTCTTTTTTTTTTTATATCATTTCATCTCAAACAAGGAGATATTGCGACTAAGACGTAAGGGGTTACTGGGTGTAGAAGAGAATAAGAAAACTTTAGTGAGTAGAATGCGCAACAAAAGAATAAGTGATTGACATCACATTTACATTATTGAAGATTGTAGGTTGTGGTTCCAGTTGAATTCGTTGCATTTACGCACAAATACCCTTGTGAAAGGCATTAATCCGTCGCTTCTTTCTCCAGATATGGTTTAAATAGCAAGACAGATCGGGTTCTATAGCCTTGGTTGGCAACCAGTCAACCGCAGAAAGCAATGGCAACCTACAGCTGGACAATCTTCTGCTCAGTCAGGCATGTCTCTTTCGAAGCGTGTATCACTTACTAACTGGCTGAGGTAGCAGCGAAACAAGACACCGGAAGAGAGTTCCACAGGAGAGAAGTGAGAGAAAATAAACTATTAGAATAGAACTTATGGTTACATTTAGCTAATTCAACTGTAAAATTATTAGACGTAGTTACCAATCTAGTAATTTGCTTCAATTTATGTGATTGAGGTAACAAGGGTGAGAGCTCACGAGAAAAACTGCCGTAAAAATATTTATAAACAAGACAGAAGTCAGCCACGTCACGGCGTTGGGAAAGTGACTGAAGCCGAGATTTCAGGTCAGAACCGATAACATTACAGAATCTTCTTTGGATTTTGTCGATAATCTATCTAAACTTATTTATAAATGGAACTTTGTCTCTGTGTGTGTGTGTGTGTGTGTGTGTGTGTGTGTGTGTGTGTGTGTGTGTGTGTGTGTGTGTGTGTGTCCGTCCGTTACCTATAGACTCCGAAACGGTTGAACCGATTTTCTTGAAAATTTACACAGTTGTACTATAAGCGCCTGCGAGTGTTCTTATCTACTTTTGTGTCGAGGTACCCTCGATAAATATCGAAAATCGATATAATCGAAAAAATCGGGTTATAGAAGGAGTGGTCCGATTTTCATCAAAATTTGACACACTCATAGACAAAGACATAAAAAACGATATTCAGAAGTTTCAAGGTTGCAGTCCTTACAATAGTGCAGAAAATCCATAATATATATATATATATATATATATATATATATATATATATATATATATATATAAGGCAAGATGTTTGTGTGTGTCTGTTTATCTGCCTGTATTTTTTTCAGCCCTTTTAATTTAGCTTTTGCTTCGGGTTTGGCTCTAAGTAGGTATAATTGTACTTCTTGGTCTCAGCCATGATACCATTTACTCAGAGGACGTATTTAGCCTTCAAAATTCAGTTTACGACGAAAAAAACTTATTTGATATCGATACCAGGAAATCAAAAACTGACTTACATCCATTCATTTTTCTTTCAGTCTACGGTTTTGCTTTAACTGGAAACAACTATTGCTTTTTAGTCTTTCGCACCAACGTCCAAAGAGTCTGAGCTTCAGGAACATGGATTAGTTTTAAAGCTTTCATTACACCGGAACAACACCGGAATATATTGCTAGTTTATAGATATATAGAAGAAGCATTATACCAGATATGGCAGCTATAATTATTTGGTATTTGTAAAAGAATATATCATGTTCGGGTAACAGTTATCAGCGTGGAAAATGAAATCGATTTGCTGAGTTCGATTTCCGCTCGATTCTGTTTCGTTCATTTCATGCTTGAGTGTCCTTGGAAAACGTATGGATCCATCTTCCTCCAACTATGGGCTAAATTGTTTGCCAGACAGGACAACCATAATGCGGTAACTAGTGTAGGAGAAAGAAAATTCTGAATTCCCAAATCAGTCTGAAGGGCTCCATCAGACTATCTTGCTGCGGTACATGATGTGCCATTACAACGTTAATAAAGACCAGATAGTGTCTTTTGCATTCTTTCCACGCGGTCAAAACGGAATAGTTCATTATTTATAAAGTATTGGCTGGGCGTAATGGTCGTGCTATCTAACGGAGGGAGGTTGAGTTATAATAGGATAATGTCAGATTTTTTAAAGCCATTATTTGAAGTTGCTTTATGTTTCGGGAACGAAAAAATGTTATCTATATATATAAAAGGCAATCTGTGAGTTTGTGTGTGACTGTTCCCTATGCACGCCTACATTTTTTAAGCTACGCTATTCATACTTCCTAGGGACACATATCTACAGGGAAGCCAGGTCGACACATACTTTTTGAGTTTAAGTTCAGCAATTTTCCCTTTCGTACTTTTTGGCGAATGAATTTGATTCTTTACATTTACTCCGTAAAACATCTAAGATCTAAGATGGTTGTTAAATTACGTCACAGAAATTAAATCACACGTGTCAAACGAGACTAAAATATTTTTTATTAAAAAAAAATTAGCCTTTATATTTAATTTTTATTCCAACGTTTTAAAAATTCATTTGATCAACAAAAAGATTTGAATATTTTCCCCGTAATTTTTGAAACAAAAGAAATAATAATAATAATAAAAAAAAATTCACCAAAAACAAAATATGTAAAAAAATGTGGCAATGGTTAATTTAATTTTTTAATTTTTTTTTTCAGATTTAATATTTTATACTTCAGAAAATAAAATTAAAAAAATAAAGCTTTTTTTTTTCGCTAAATATTTCATGCAAGAAACCAACTGTTTGTAATTAGTGTGGCATTAATGTAACTTTTTCCTCTAAAATTAAATGTCTACATTTATAAATATTGTTCGAAAATTTCTAAACTGAAAGAGTAATAGTTTTTATATTTCTAATTTCAGTAAAACAAAATAAATAATTTGTATTTTTATGTTAAATTCATTTAGTCCAAAAAAAATGTAAATATTTTCCCCCGTAATTTTGAAACAAAAACAAACGCAATGTTGTTTACAATGTCACACAAAACATCAAATCATGTTTACGCAAAACAAAAGAAAATAGATTTTTTTAATGGAATTTTTTAACAATTTTGAAACAAGAATTTTTTATATAATTATTTTTTTATATAACCGAACTTCAAAGGAATTTATCCATTTAATATTATAAACATTATTGCATCACGAGATTTGATGTTTGTGTGAGTATTTTCAATATTGCGTTCCAAGTAATTTAGCACTTTATACTCCGTTCGCATACTGCTGCAACATGCATTCAATGCCTTCTTCTTAATGCTGAAAATGGTTACTAACAGCCTCAGTTCTCCTTTCCAACTTTCAATAAAGGATTTCCATCTACTCCTCTCATTGGCATCTTCTACTACTAAAATGTTCTGAGTTGCACGAGCAAAGCCGGGCTATGATGCTAGTCAGATATAAACTTCGAAAGGTCCCAACAAAAGATTTCTATTTTTTTTCAAATAAGGTAACAGCTTTTCTTTATTATAATAACTTGGTTGAACATGCTTGGCTTGACAGTGATACCACGTATTAAAACGGAATTACAGTTTCGATTCCTGTAGAGAAGCATGTTTCCTTTAGTGAGATTATCGATCTCTGGGGGGGGGGGTCAGTTGGTTTTAGTTTTACTGTCATATAAAAATTCGGATGTCTACTCAGATACGTGTGTGAACTGAATATAACATTTTCTTTTTTTTTTTGCGGGAGGTCTATCTTAATATATCTTCTACCCAGGTGCAGCGCGGAGGTCTACCATACCCCACGCCTCTCGTAGCCGTCAGGTCAGGTAAGGTCTTACATGGATATTTATATCTTTTCTCAACACGCTATAGTCGAAACAGGAGGTAGACATCACGCTATATTAGCTCCCATTCTTTGTTGTTGTTGTTTTGTTTTTTTAATCGTTTCACCCCAAGCAAGGCGGTAACGCCACTGATGCGCAGGGGTTAGGGGGGCTACATAAGAGAAAAAGATTAGATAGGAGGAGAGTAAAGAGAAAGACGAACCAGTTACTACAGTAGGTGTCAGAAAAGGGACAAAAAATGGCGGGGATTCACAGTTGCAAAGGTAGAGAGAAAAGTAAAGATATACAGGGTGGTGTAGAAAGAACTGGTGTCAAGTGGTTTAAAGATGGGTATTGACATTGCATTTAAATTCGTGGAGGTTGTAGCCGTCAGGAAAGCAAAAATCTTTTTTTCTTTTTTTTTAATAATTTCATCCCCAAACAAGGCAATAAAGACACTAGGGGTTACTGATTGTGTGAAATTATGGAAAAAAGAAAAGATTATTAATGAGAGAAAACAATAAAAGAACAGGAATTAAGAAGACAGAAGATAACGACTAATAATACATTTAAATTTTTGAAGCTTAAAGCGGACTGAAAAGCAAAAAGGCCGGAAGAGAGTTCAACAAGTTCTTTCGTGAGTCTTCCTTACAGTGATACAAGTCTACAGAAGTAGAGTACCACTTGAAGACTGCCCAGTGAAACCTAGAATATAAAGATGACTTGCTTTTGTGCAATGGAATATATATAATCAGGAAATAGAGAAAACTGAAGGTGTTATGATGACAGATTCTATCATTCAGATCAGAGTTTTTCAAAATACGTGTCCCGACCATTCAGTGGGTCGCTAAATAAATGAAATGAGTCGCAACAAAAAAGAAAAATTACGCAAGTGAGAGCAAAGTGCAGAATATAAACAACTCTAAATGTGGCACAGCATTTGTAAATCATTACTTGTTTTTCACAGAGATAAAATCATATATATATATATTTTTTTTTTAATCGTATCACCCCGAGCAAGGCGGTAACGCCACTGATGCGCAAGGGGCTATGTAATAGTGAGAAGATTGAAAAAGAGAAAGCCGGAAACCACATCCTAAACAGGGAACAAGGGATGAGCCTCTTAACCTGTTCAATAGACGTGGGTGGAGTGTGAACAGGGCGATAGATAGATCTATCTACTCCAATTGAGAAAAAAAAAAACAAAGTGAGAAGATTGGAAAAGAGAAAGCCGGAAACCACATCCTAAACAGGCAACAAGGGATGAGCCTCTTAACCTGTTCAATAATATATATATATATACTAGAAGTATAGCCCAGCGTTGCTCGGGTGTAATGAAAGGTTTAAAACTAATCCATGGTCCTGGAGCTCAGACTCAGTCTAAAGAATATTTGTGTGAAGTTTGGTGAGAATCGGATAAAAATTGTGGATTTGTATAAAGGACATACAGACAGATAAACAGACACACACACAAACATCATGCCTTTTATATATATATATTATCGATTGTCTGCACTATTGCAAGAACTGCAAGCTTGAAACTTCTGAATGTCGTTTCCTATGTCTTTGTCTAAGAGGGTTTCAAATTTGATTAAAATCGGATCACACCTTCTATAACCCGATTTTTTCGATTATCGATTTTCGATATTTATCGGGGGTACCTCGACACAAAACCTAGCTAAGAACACTCGCATACGCTTATAGTACAACTGTGTAAATTTTCAAGAAAATCGGTTCAGCCGTTTTGGAGTTTATAGGTAACGGACACACACACACACACAAAGACAAAGTTCCATGTATAAATAAGTTTAATGTAAATTCAGATAAAACTTATTGGGGAAATAGCCATTTTCAACAAGTCACTTTAAGGCATGCATTCTTCGACCCCTGAGAATGAAAATTCTAAGCCCAGAGATTAGTTTAGGTAAAGGAAGGGGTTGGGATGTATTGGTTTTTCTTTGGTTGGCAGGGGAACAGAGCCAGCAGTAATACTTTCTAGTAGTGGGAGGTATGTGGCCTTACCCTAGGGTTAGTGGTGTGATGTGGTGTGTAGGTAATAGCTAGGTCAATTTAAAAAAAAAAACATTTGGCAATCTTTTAATTGGTCGATTTGCCAGGAAGGTAACTTCTTGATATTATTAGTCTAGAGAAGGCGATCCCAGTGTGCAACACCTTTGAAATGTGTCTGAAAGCCAAACAACGGGTTGACCCAAGCTTTGTGAGTGACTTCAAGCCTTGTGAGTGACTTTGAGTAGACGACTCTCTTTGAGGAGCCGTCGATGGTTGTGCTAGCTTGAAGACAAAAGTCATCGTGACTGAGGGTTTGAGCGTCCTGGCCTTGTTCAGACTGTTGATCACGCTAGTTAACGCGCTCTCTCCTAGAAACTGTAACTAAGGTCTGCTCAGTATAGTTGCAGTATAAACCACAGGCGGGCTCCGTAGGTGTTAAACAAACACAAGCGTGTCTGAGACGGCGTATGCAATGTGGATTAGCTAGCTACCATAGTAGACTCCTTGAATACGAGTCGCTAGCCATTATATATTCTTGTGTCCTATCAAGTGTTCACTTGATTAGATACAGGAAGTGCCAAAATAAAATAGCTACTTTTGTAGGAATATTATAGCATACTTATGTTATAAATTTTAAATAAATACTATTTGCTCTACTTTGTATTGAACACTTTTTTTAAGAATAGTGGTTTTTGGATACGGAATTTTATTTTTATTCAATTCATACCTATCCTATACTTGGAGATTATATATATATATATATAACGTAGAACACTTGTGTATATTATCCAGGTAAATTCAGATAGAGACGAACTCAAAAGAACTCAATGTTAAATTCATTTATTTAATTTAACAGAGTAATATAATTTAGAAAAATTTTTTGATATACTACAATTTCAATGGGTAATACATATTTCACCGCACAATGATGTTAATAATGCGGCTCGTCAGACCCAAGTGGTACAACAGTTGATCTTTGAAATATCCCCACAAAAAATGTTTATTCTAAATATGGACATGTGAGCGTCTGGAAAAAAAAAATTTGTTGGGGGGGGATATTTCGAAGATCAACTGTTGTACCACTTGGGTCTGACGAACCGCATTATTAACATCACTCTGGGGTGAAATATTTATTACCCATTGAAATTGTAGTATATCAAATTTTTTTCTAAAATATATATATATATATATATATATATATATATAGTCTGTCCTCATTGAATTTATATACCTTGTTTTGGGTGAAGAACAATGAGAAATTTCTACTGCTGAGAAATAAGGGTAATTTATTAAAATTTTACAACTACTTGAGTGAACTAGGATTTTCTACTTTAACTCAATTTAAGACGAAGGACAGAAACAGGCTCACCACTGCACTTGATATGCGTGTCACTTTGTCTTCCTGTGATTACAATTCGAATCTGCTGCTTATGTACAAACAAGAACACCCATCTCATTAAATGATTTTTTTTTTCAAATATTATGTGTCGGAATTTCCTTTAAATTTGTTTTATTAAAAGTAATTTTATATTAATACAAATAGATAAATACAAACAGATACATGCAATTCCAATATGTGCGGATCATCAAAAATATGCATCATATAATTTCGATTCTAAATAAATGAACCTAGTGAACTAAGTTTTGTATTTATTACACGTAGATGCAATGGGTGGCAATGCAAAATGTGATTCTTAGTGTGAGCCGCAGTAAAAAAAAAAAAAAAAGTTTGTAAAACGCTGATTTAGACTAGTGTTTTATTGTTTTTTGTTTTTTTTGTTTTTTTTCTCAGTCCTCGTGCTGACAGCTATGAACAAGGTGTTGTTTTAAAATTCATTTTAAAACAAAGATTTAATTTCCGTTGATATGCTCATAAAAATATTTATATATGATTTTTATTTAAAACAGTATCATTTATGTATTTGAATATTTGGTTCAAATGTCAAGCTATTAATCTAAATTATACATATCAGCTAAATGACGAATTTTATGCATTAATCCTAAGTGTATTTATGTGTGTTTTTTTATTAAAACAGTATTTTTGTATTCAAGATCTCTTTTTAAAATATTAAGCACTTTTAAATTGTATATATCTTGATATTTAGACCAACTAAATATTAAAATAATACATTAAACATGAAAATTACATAAAATTGTTTTATTTTGAAAAATAAATGCAGGATTTTATTTAGATATAAAAAATTATATTAGAATATTTTATAAAATGTTACTAATAACTGTTAAAAAATGTAAATAAAAAATAAGTTATTCAACGGTGATATAGTCATTCAAGGTTGATGTTAACATTAAAATTAGCTTTTAAAATAATTTAAAGAGCACGTTTCATTGTGCAAACTTTCTTTTAACTTTCTTTTAATTTTTAAAAATAAATTTTTTATAAAAATTTATAAATTATTAATACATTTGACAAAAATCAGATCAAAAGATTCAGCGACAATCATTTTATCCTTCGTTTTCAATGAAATAACTTAAATAAAAAATACATATATTTGATTAAAAACACGAAATGTTTCCTTTAAGAATACGAATAAGTTTAATTTTAGAACAGAAAATTACATTTTAAAATCTTTAAAAATAGCTTGAATTTAAGAAAATTAATAAAAATTAATGAAATATTTTAATTGATCTATTATCCGTTTATAAAAAAATTGATTAAAAAATTTAATCAAAACGGGTTTTTAAAATTTAACTTCATTTTAAATACAAATTAAAAACTTAAATAATTCAATTTTCTTTCAAACTTTCATGAGAAAAAAGTGTTATTCTTTCAAATGAAAAAAAATTTTAAAACTTTTTGCAAGAAAAAATAATGAAATATATACTGAAATTTAGTAAGAAAAATATAATTAGTTTTAAGAACAAAAAAGTTAAACATATGAAAAAAAAAAATACTTTCCTTAGAAAGGAAAAGAATTTTTTAAATTATTACGAATGAAAAAAAAAAAAAAAAAGAAAATGAAAAACGTGAAACCGCATATCGTAATTTTATCAAATGTTCTTAATAGTATTCGGGTGGAGTGGGGAAATAATTTTTATGCCAAATCAAAAAACTTTCGGAATTTCACAAATTAAAAACAGTAATATTTTGTAACTAAGTTTTATTTTTCAGATGAACACCTTCAGCCAATTTTTCTTTTTTCTGTTCGACCAAATTATTAAATTGCTTCCGGTGATTACCATCATCCGTGTTTGCAACATAGCTTTTTATAATACAAATATGTTTACATGGGGCGTGTTCGTCACCCAGAAGTAATTAATTTAGTCCCAGCAACTCATTAAGATTAGTTCGTTAATTTACTGTAATTAATTCTTTTATGTTTTCTTAACTCACTCCTTCGTCGTTAGAACCTAACACGCCATGCCCGGGAAAGGTTCTCCCATCCTTTCTATTGTTAAACACAACATGGCGGCCCGTTGTTTTTATCTCATTCTCGGCGGGTGACGCGACTGGTAACACGGGAAACTTTTTTTCTTTTTTTTTTTTCATGTTACTCTTCTGTTACAGACGCCAGGTTCGATTTTGCTTTGTGTTGTTTCTGTTGTCATGCTACGTTCTTAATTTGAAAGACTCGGGTTTAAGCCTAGGAGCGGATATCAAATTCATGATGAAATCGTTTACACGCCCGCAAACGTATTGCTTTTCTCTCCACAGAGTGGATGGTAACACTAGCTGCAAATATAAATTAATAAAACTAATTTCCAATCAAATAGTTTCTGTATCAGAGACTGGAATTTTTTATTTTATTTATTTATTTATTTATTTCCAGGTGCAGCTTTATTTCTTTATTTTAGAAAATAAAATAAGATTTCAATTTATCTATGCTGTGGTTTATAGGCACCTCGATATGGTGTAATGGTTAACAAGCTTGACGTGCTAGAATCATTACGATTGAGTAGTGAGTTCATTCCTCAATGGTTACCCCATACTTTCGGCTTAAAAACTCGCTTAAAAACTCAGTTAGTTAAGCGCCATACGTGATACACGCTTGGGCGATCATGTCTTGAAAGAGACATGACTGATTGGCAGATTATCCCGCAGTAGTTTGCCATTGCTTTCTGCGGTAGACTGGTTGCCGACCAAGGCTATAGAACCCAATCTGTCCTGCTATTTAACCCATAACTGGAAGGAAGAGACGGATTAATACCTTTCCCAAGACTATTTGCGCGTAAGTGAATAGAATGGATTCAACTGAAATTCGAACTCGGCTCCCCGATTTCACGTTCCGAGTCGATATACCACAACGCACATAGAGTGGTAAGGATTGCTATAGTTTGATACCAAACTCTTCTGATAGATTTTAGTAGTTACTGTTGTAATCGTGTACGAGGCTTAAGAAGCAGTTTGCAATAAAATAAAAAGTTGTGGGAAAGGCGTGCTAAATCATAAATTTAATTTTAAAATTTGTCTGATAATTTCAAAAAATTAAAATTTGTTTACATATATTCAGTCAGTTAAGTGCCATACACGATTAGGCGATCATGTCTCTTGCGTTCCCCGACTGTTTGGGCAGAAGATTTTCCCCCAGTAGGTTTTTGCAGGTTTCAGGCACTTTGACGAGGAGTAATGATAAGCAAGCTTCTCGCACTCTATCAGATTACGCCTAGATAGTCAGTTATGGCCTTAACGGGTGCCCCATACGTGTAACGCACCTTAAGCTACGCTTGCAAAGTCAACATTTCCTGGAAGAGATCAATATATTTTTTTCCCACATATACGACTTTTTTATGTGTCGTGTTATTTCAGGACACGGGAAATCATAGCACTCCACATCTTCCTGTCCTGTGTAGCTCTTAATAAATTTGTCTTTTTGTTACTTCATCCAAACCTTGTTATACCATCTATTTGCTCAGGCTAATCATGCGTTGCTTTCCTCCCATATCTCTGAACAGGTGTCTGCAACAGGTGTTGGCTATCAGCCCTAGCAGACAGGTGTGCACGTATAATGTGAGTAGACGATCATTTTATACACACGCACATACTTATATATATACGCATGGGGTGTAGATATAAAAGAATCCTATACATACAGTGGTAGGATAACTCTCTAAGAGAGCTCTAAATACGTATATATATATATAGTCATCAGCAGACAGATTTGTTTCGCAGCTCATCAGTACAGTTAGACAGTCGATTGCTTTTTACCCAGGATAGAAACCCGACCGAATTGGCGTCAGTCGGCGATTCTACCTCTGAGCTATGGATGCTAAGTAGAAGGAGGCAGACTTTTTAGCGTGTACATTATCATTGTACACACGCACAATAGCTGAGAGTGTTCTAATTCAATGCTGAATGAACGATACGTTGATACTAGAGTAGCTACTGTTTTTCAAAGTCTACCATTCTTCCACAGTGCTCAATCAAGGTGTGAGAGCGTAAATAGTCATCCGCAGACAGATCTGTTTCGCTGTATCACAGCATATATATATATATATATATATATATATATATATATATATGCTGTTTGAACATTATTATATATATATATATATATATATATATAATAATGTTCAAACAATTCATTTCATACATAAATATATATATCTATAAATATATAGGTATATATATATATATATATATATATATATATATATATATCTACAAATGTATATGTATATAAATATATATATATGTATGTAAATATATATGTATATATATATATATAAATATATATGTATATAAATATATATATGCATATAAATATGTATATAAATATATATGTATACATAAATATATATATATATATATATATATATATATATATGTATATAAATATCTATCTATCTATATATATATATATATATATATATATATATATACTGCACAGTATAGGAGGGTCAGAAAAGGGCAACGTTTGTGAGAAAAAAGTACCATGGCGCAATTTACTCCGGTAGAAGTTTGGAAACGACATGCGGTACTACATGACATTAGCGTCGAAGGCTTGAATAAGAAAATTTCAGTGTGTGTGGGTATCAATCAATGTAGAGGATTCGGAAAGAGTTGGATAAGTGTAATGGTGATTACGAAGGAAACGGTAGCTCTCATCACACGCTCTTATCGTTCTGATAAAGAACCCCGAATTTTTGGAGAGGTCCTTAGACTCAATCCAGTGGCCTACATCAAGGGCCATGAGATGGTTGTGCTGCCCTGGGTCAAGTGGGTTGCTGTTGGAAGACCCTATGTCTAGCAACAGAACTCTGCACCATGTCACACAAGCAGGGGAACCTATTCATGGCTATCAGACAATTTCTGTGACCACATTACCCCTTACATATGGCTACCTTACTCCACAAACTGAAAGCCCTTAATTTTTGTGTTGGTTGCAGTTGAGCGAGAGCCCAACTAAACAGTATTCACGAATTTAAACAAGGAAACCGCTCCAAAGAGATGCAAGAGATTCCGTTGTTGATGGCAATGGCGATTTTATTGAATACATTTACTTTTTAGTATTTGAAAATATTTTTATGTAATGTTGGTAAATATATCGTTTAAAATGAGATGTCAGTGTTATTTTCATTTTCGAGTGAGTTAGACGACAAATTATCCATCGCGCCCAGTATATGAAAAAATATCATTTTAAATGCTATATTTATCGGTTTAATTTCTTAATATCGCGGATAAAACGTTTGTAAATACTCAATGTTCACACACACACATACACACACACACACACACACACATATATATATATATAGTGTATCAGATAATTTTCTAAACATATATAAAACCGCATTTCATATTTAAGACTTGCGTCTGCTATTCTATGATTGTTATCGCCTCATAGCAATGTTTTATGTCAACACAAGAAAATACCATCTTTGATGATGGACGTATTTATGTTAGCGTCCCTGTAACCTCTCTGAAGATGGCTCATGTGAGCCGAAAGCTTAGAACCACCATAATAAAAAATACCCTAATGTTGGACAATTTTTATCTTTATTTTTACCTGAAATAAAAGTCAAAATACGATGATTAAACATAATAGACATTCATTATCTGTTATATTTAATAATACATGTTTAGAATATATATATTTAACAATACATATATTAAACATATACTGTTAAATATAACAGACAATGAATATGTATATAGCCGTTCGTAGACAGTTCTGTTTCGCTGGAATCACAGGTCATCTGTACGGTGAGACAGCCGATTGCTTTTTACCCAGGACTGAAACCCGACCGCATTGACATCAGTCGGCGATTCTACCTCTGAGCTACGGGGGCGCTCGTTAGAAGGAAACTAACTTTTTAGCGTGTATATTATTATTATGTATGTATGTATAGATATTGTAAACATATATTGTTAAATATAACAATGAATGTATATTGTGTTTAATCACGAGCCGTTCTAAACATCTAGCTACAATAGCAAGATAGATGTTAAATACGTTCACGGTAATTGTTCAGATGAGCTCTTCTCTGTGGCACCAGGCCATTTTTTTTAATTTAAACACATTACTAGATTGGCCACTTAATAATTTACAGTTGCGTTGGTTAGTTGCGGCCGTAAATTCTATGCTAGCAGTTTCTTTTCTCCTACTTTTCCGGCTCCATGATTTCCAGGTAACATTAATCTTCCAAAATTTAAATGCAATGGCAATCGCTATCTTCTGTCCTCCTGATTACTCTTTTTATTCTCGCTCATTAGTAATACTTTCTGTTTTTAATTCGTCCATACCCAGTAACCCCTTGTGACTTAGTGGTTTTTACTGCTTTGCATGAAGTGAACTCGATTAAAGAATACATATATATATATATATATATATATATATATATATATATATAGGCGGAAGAGTCATCATCATTTTCGTATATAGATTGTAACATTTTAAAATAAAACATGCAAAATTACGAACAGCCATATTTGGTATGGTCACAGATTTTGAGAATGGCCGAAATCAACAGATCGGAAAAATCTGGACAATACCGACACTCATTAAATCCAGACAGGCTTTCTTTCGTATGTAAACAAGAAATATTAATTAAAAAAATGCGTCAGTGCTTTTTAACAAAACATGCATTATGGAAGGGTAGCTTGTAAAACACAAACATACATATTCATAAACACAAACGCAAATACACACACACACACACACACACACACACATATATATATATATATATATATATATATATATATATATATATGCGATTGTATATATTTAGGTATAATGAGTAATACTAATAAACAATTGACAATGTAAAATAAAGATTGTTTGTCAAGTAACTACAGCATATTGTTCGCCAGAAGTGATATAAAAACATTTTTCGTGTGTGTGTGTGTGTGTATACTGATGAAATTTGCCGATATATACATATATATATATATATATATATATATATATATATATATATATATATATATAATGGAAGTTTCATTACAAATGACATACATATTATTACTGTTTTGATTTCTGTCATTTTTCATATGATCTTACGATTTTTTTCTTTTCGGACATAAATTATATAAAAATTGTCAAAATGTTTTGTTTTCCAAGCGCTTTCGGCTATACTTTTAGCCATTATCGAGGAGAGGGTGAATTTTATTTTCCGTGTGACTGTATTTTTGTTGTGTTTATGTAAGTGTGTATAGTTCTGTATATGTATTATATTCCGAACATTGTAAGCATGTTGCGGCCGTGTTCATAGTTAATACTATTAAGTGTTGGATTTTTCTTTTTTTATTAATAATGCTTCCACTCTTTGAGTTTTTTTTTTTTTTTTTTTGTATGTCTGTGATGCTATTATATTTGTATTATCAAAAAGTATATTACGGATAGAATTTGGTTGGTTATCCTTTGTGTTTAAATCAGATCGAATTGAATTATGGTCTAAAAGGTGCAAGGTGAGTCTTCTTTTCAAACACGTGATAGTGTGTCTAATGTAATTATTTACTAATTTGGATTGATCAAAAACACAGTTTTTCAAGGGACATGTAAGTTCGTAAATAATATTGGTTCTCGGTAGTTTAGATCGTGCCAGTGAATTATTATTTTTTAAGATGAGGCTAAGAAACTTAAACTTTCTATTACAGATAATTAATTTAATTCAAGTAAAAAGGAGTTGCATATTAGAAAAAAAATCCTAAGATCGCATGAAAAATTAGATAAAAGATTAATCATAATAACTTGTGTATCATTTTTAATGAAACTTGCATAAAATATATAAACACAAATACCCACACAAATATATATATATATATATATATATATATATATATATACACACACATATATATATATATATATATATATGTGTGTGTGTGTGTGTGTTTATATATATTCACCCAAATTGTCTGGAGATCGCCTAAGCGTGAAACTCGAGTTACGACTAGAGCTATCCTTTCATAGTATTTAACGTCTACCCGATTTATCGTTCGAGTCGATATCGATATTCACTGCACCACAACGCACATCCTGTCCCATTATTGATAAGCTTACTGTAGTATTTCCACTTTATCTTCTTCTTTGTGAATCTGTTAGATCGTGCGCACCAGATCGCATAAAAATCGCCAAGGGAAATTACCTCATTGTGGCAACTGTCATATTGAAGAAGATATCTATCAATGTTGGAGGTCCATAACGCGAATGAACGTTCTAAAATTATGAATAAACTATATTAAAAACTTGTGTATATTTCGCATGTTGCAACACAACCAACCACGGTTTTTCTTTATACAATTTTTCTGGATCAAACTTCGGCGTTTTTATATTTAAATGCAATGTCAATACCCATCTCTTAACCACTTGACTCTAGTTCTTTCTACATAACCCTGTATATCTTTACCTTTCTCTCTACCTTTGCAACTGTCATCACACCTGTATTCCCGTCCTTCTATTGCTCCTTTCTAACTAGTTCGTCTTTCTCTTCACTCTCCTCCTATCTAATCTTTTTACTCTTATGTAGCCCCCTGCACATCAGTGGCGTTACCGCCTTTCTTGGAGTGAAACGATTAAAAAAAAAATTAACCGCCAAAGCGAGCGTCAACATGTCCTGCGAAATAGTAGAAATAGTGGCGATTCTACGAGGGGGGGATAGAAGGGTCCAAGTACACCTCTCAGAATTTTGACTGCCCCTTCGGGCTGGTTCCCCCACTAGCCCCCGTAAAATCGCCACTGCATCTGGGATGTATAATGAGGCAAAAGAGGATACCGAATTTAACAACCACGCGATATAATGATCAAATAAAGATAAGGGGAAATTTACCGTTTGTGTGACTAGTTGATAGCATAAGGTTTAAGAGAGACGGTAAAATATTTAGTTATTTAAAGCAACAAAAGAGGACGATGTCGAGAGTCGTTTTCGGCCAAATCCTGAACATTCAAAGTTATGTAAATGAAAAAAGTTGTAATTCAATTAATGCCCTACACTTTTAGCTCTGTGCCAGATTAGACACTTGAGCTACGTTGGCAAACATCATCATCAACAACAACATCTTCATCATTCTATGACCAAGTGTGGCCGGAGGGTCGTTGCGCAATTGATCACTTAACTAGTTTCAACCGCAGATCTGGTTTGAAAGCCAGAGAAGCTTGTATTCATACGTAGTTCCTTGAGCGTGTAGACCTAGTAGTGCCCATTCCTCACCTGTCTAAACTATAGCCAATAACATCCAACTTATAAGGTTCATCTTGGTCTCGTACACAGACAATGCCGTGTCATCTCAACATTGGCTGTATGCAAGCTAGACAAATGTTGACCCTACAAGAAGTTTTATCCGTCTTATTTTTAATCTTGAATATATATATATATATATATATATTAGTCATCCACATACAAGCCTGTTTCGCTGCATCACAGCTCATCAGTGTTGTTAGATCCACTATTTAAAGTGATATATATATATATATATATATATATATATATATATATATATATATATATCACTTTAAATAGTGGATCTAACGACATTTTCTCCTGCAAAGTCAGACGCAGATTTGAATGCTGAATTTTTCTTTAATAAAATTTCTTACTATTACTAAAATATTAAAAAAAAAAAAACGAAGCCTCTACTCAAATATAGGTATCCACTAAAAAGTATGTCGGATTAATAAATAAAAATCCATTATTTCGTTAAACACACACATAAACACACACACACACACACACACACACACACACACACACACACATATATATATATATATATATATATATATATAAGTGGTCATTCAAGTCCACATCCAGTGGCGACAGTCTGCTTCATGCTTATGCGCAATCTTTAGGTGTATAAACATGAAGCAGGCTGTCGCCGCTGGGTGTTGACTTCAATGTTCATATTTATATTTACATACGCCCTATCTATCCCTGATCATATTGAGAACTTTGAACCAAGAATATAGTATATTTTAAAATTATATATAATATCGTCTGACTCGTTTCGTCCGATATGACGTCACAGAACTAAAATTATATTTAAGTTGTACACGTAGGAGAAGAAACGATGAAATTTTAAGTTCTTATATTTTATTTCGTTTTTTTTTTGGTTTTTTTTATATTTGTTTTGGATACATAATCTGGGCAATTTCATTCAGTTTGTTTCTTTTTATGATTTTATTAAGTATCCCACTTTTGACAATAGAAGATCTGTCAAGAAAGGGCAAATGTTCTTACACGCGAATTCACAGTGGATGGTCTAGCGATTAAAGTACTTTCCATACACTTTTTTCCAATTTGTCATTAGTTTTCCTAATAAAGTTTATAAACCAGTTTTTGCCTATATATATATATATATATATATATATATATATATACTAGCAGTATAGCCCGGTGTTGTTCGGGATTGCATTAAAGCTAATCCATGATCTTGGAGCTCAGACTCTTTGGATGTTGGCACGAAAGACTAAAAAGCAATAGTTGTTTCCAGTTAAAGCGAATCCGTAGACTGAAAGAAAAAATGAATGGATGTAAGTCAAATTTTGATTTCCTGCTATCGATATCAAATAAGATTTTTCGTCGTAAACTAAATTTTGAAGGCTAAATACGTCCTCTGAGTAAATGGTATCATGGCTGAGACTAAGAACTACAATTATACCTACTTAGAGCCAAACCCGAAGCAAAACTAAAATAAAAGGGCTGAAAAAAAAAAAAATACAAACATACAGGCAGATAAACAGGCACACACACAAATATCTTGCCTTTTATATATATATATATATATTATCGATTTTCTGCACTATTGTAAGAACTGCAACCTTGAAACTTCTGAATATCGTTTCTCATGTCTTTGTCTATGAGTGTATCAAATTTGATTAAAATCGGACCACTCCTTCTATAACCCGATTTTTTCGATTATCGATTTTCTATATTTATCGGGGGTACCTCGACACAAAACCTAGCTAAGAACACTCGCAGACGCTTATTGTACAACTGTGTAAATTTTCAAGAAAATCGGTTCAGCCGTTTCGGAGTTTATAGGTAACGGGCACACACACACACACACACACACACACACACACACACACACAGACAAAGTTCCATTTATAAATAAGTTTATATATATATATATATATATATAACTGGTTAATAATTATATATATATATATATATATATATAATTATTAACAAGTTATATATATATATATATATGTATGTTTTTCTTGTGTTTGGTTCCGTTTGGGGTTTTTCTTTACTGCGGAGTATTGAATGTTTTGTTCTTGTTCCGCGGGTTTCTTTTTTTTTCTCCCCATTTATCTGACGTCTTAGTACACCGGATTGTAACGGATTTAGGTTCTGTTTGTTAATGGTTTTTTCGGAGGTTTATTATAGTATAAATTTACGGCCTGCATACTTACAGAGTCTATTTAGTTATTATTATATATATATATATATATATATATATATATATATACCAGCCAAATATCATTGTGAAAATAAGTATTTTAGTACCATGCTCGACAATGTCAAAAAATGAATGTTGTCGGGATGGTAATAGAAGTTGAACGTCTCCGTCAATAACCCATAATAGTTTGCCTCTTAATAGCTGAGCGAAATTCTGTATGGCGTCTAAAATAAACCTGAATATAAGGGAAAATTTCGTAAATAAGTTCCTCCGTGCGAAAAATAACATTACGCCAATTATCACTCATCAATGCTTACTGAACGTTTAAGAGACCAAGCAGTAGATATGATTGTTTTTTGTTTTTGTTGTTTTGTTTTTTTGTTTTTTTTTTAATCATTTCGCCCCAAGCAAGGCGTTAATGCCACTGATGTACAGGACATTACATAAGAGAGTTGAAGTATTAGGCAGGAGGAGAGTGAAGAGATAGACGAACCAGCTATAGTGGGTGAAAGAGAAAGAGCAAGAGAAGGATTTGAACGCAAGAGTGAAGACAGTTGAGAAGGTAGAGAGAAAGGAAAAGAACAAGATAGACGAGGTGATGTAGAAAGGAATGAAGAGATGGAAATTGACTTTGGATTTAAATTCATGGAGGTTATAGCCGTCAGGAAAGCAAGTAGATGGAAGGGAATTCCACAGACGGGAAGCGCGAGAAAAGAAGCGGTGGAGTAAAATTGTCGCCTGCATTTGGTTGATCTAACTGTAAATGACTGAGACCTTGTTGCTAATCTGGTTGCCCGAGTAAATACTTGTGGAAGGGGTACCAGTGACTCAAAGTCATCAGAGCAGAAGCCATGAAAATATGTATAGAAGTGACAGAGGGAAGACACATCCCGACGATGAGAAAGTGGCTGGAGTCGAGCTGTAATCACATTAGTTTTTTGCGGTGGCGATTTCTGTGAAAAGTTGGATTGCTTCTGCTGGCACACATTTTTACAAACGTAGGTTTTGTACATTGCTGGCTAAAATGCATAAGCAAACGATCCCGATTTTGACCTGTGTACAGTCATGTAGATGCGAGTGTGTAGCAGATATTCAGCGAAAACGTTCAGTTTTCAGTCGTCTTCTGCAAGTGTCTGCGCATTAGACGCTGACTTGAACTGCGATAAGATTCAATCTGATGATTTCAGTAGGAAAAAGTGCCATGCTGTGGGGATGAGAACACGCTTCTTTTGTTCAATTAGAGCAAAAGGGACACGACTTTATATATATATATATATATATATATATATATATATTAAAAAAAAATAAAATAGAATAAAAAAAGAGACTTGCCTGTTTTCCTCAACAAACCCTCCCTGGTGAGTTTGCATGTAACTCTACTGTTATAAATGCGGATATTTTTTCAGCGGTCCAAAATTATATCTGAAAACTGCCGTGTGTGCATTAAAATCAGATTCTTTTTTAAGTGCCATATCCCAGGACTTAAACGATATTGTCCCTCCACAAATACTTTTATTGCCTTCTCCACAACTTTTCATTACAGAAGTATTCTCCTAAACTGGCTATCATCCAAGGCTAAAAGACAAAACCAAATTTACTTTGCTATTTAGCCCATAGCAAGGGGAAGAGAACAAGTGTTCATACCTTTCCTCAGGGCCTTTAGTCGAAAGTGGGCACAACAAAGCCGAAAATGTGAACACGGCCGGTTGATTCCACTTTCACCATTGATAATCGACAAGCTACCCACACATATACCCACCGAAAAATACAGACATATAATAGCCTTATGTTGTATGCATATAACCGTAGTTGCGCGCGTGTGTGTGTGTGTGTACGTTTATGTACGTCTGTTTATATTTGAGTTTGAATAAACATCAGAGCATATCCGTTCCAGAACATTTCAGATACGAGTGTAGATACGCAATTTAGCCAAATCTGACACAAGGCCACGAGAAAAAAGATATCGAATAGAGCTCGATGTCATTCAAAATAATATTCAAGATTAACTGACTACCTTCAGTTTTTCAGCAGATATCCGAAGCAGATATCTACTAAGGTCGGATATTAAATGAGGGAAACCCGAAATTACACATAATATCTCGTGAGATCAATTTACGTTCCCATAACATGGTAGACATGTTTGGGTTATGTGTGTGCGCGAGCGTGTATACAGCGTGCGATGAGTAAATTTTCACCATATTATATTTTTGATTTTGTCAACTGTAAAGTATAGTAGGGTCAGTTGGGCACCGTGAGAAAAAAACACCATGATGCAATTCAGTCCTCCAGAAATAAGAAAACAGCATGCTGTACTGCTTGTCATTCGCGCCGGATGCTCTAAAACAAACATTTCAGAGTGTTTGGGTATATATAAGACTCATTCGTGCTCCAAAGCGATTGATATAAATAATTTAAAGTCGCGTGAATGTCCTTACACTCAATCAGTTTATTGCTGTACGTGATACACGCTTGTGCTTTCATGTCTCGAAAGAGACATGATTGTCTAGACAGAAGATTTTCCAGCAGTAGTTTACTATTACTTTCTGCCAACCAAGTCTACAGAACTCAGCCTGTCCTTTTATAGTTCTGGAGCGGGATGGATTAATACCTTTCCCAAAGGTATTTGTGCATAAGTAAATGAAACAAATTCGACTGGAATTCGAACTCGGCTCTCCGATTTCCTATTCGGAGCCGATATCCATTACATCACACTACGCACATCCTTACAGTCAGTCAGTTAAGTGCCATACTTGATACGCGCTTGGGCGGTCATGTCCCGAAAAAGACATGACTGAATGGGTAGAAGATTTTCCCGCACTAGATTACCATTACTTTCTGCGGTAGACTGGTTGCCAACCAAGGCTATAGAGCCCAATATGTCCTGTTATTTGTACCATAGCTGGAGGGAAGAGACAGATTAATACTTTTCCCAAGGGTAGTTTCTTGTAAGTGAATGCTAGGAATTCAACTTTGAACTCGGCTCTCCGATTTCGCGGTCCGAGTCGATATCCATTGGACCACAACGCACATCCTTACAGTAAATATCTAAAAAGACGAGACTAAAAAAAATGGAGCTCAGTTGAACATTTGCTAGTAAAATAATTACAAAGCAAAGATAGGCTTCGAGGGTTGCACTTATATGCATGCATGTGTTTTCAATCTTGTGCACGTGATTGTGCATGTATTTTCTACTTGTGCTCTCTCTCTCTCTCTCTCACACACACACACACACACACACACATATATATATATATATATATATATATAACCAGAGTGCCTCTTACTCAAATCAAATTCAGAGTTTCTATTACATAAATGTGTTTGCAATAAGGACCTTCCCTGATCTCTACCTACAGGCTTATACTTCAACCATTGATTCACGCCCACAATTTCGGTGATATGCACATCCGTGTGAATGAACGTTATGTCTTGCCCGCAGCTCTTTATTGCATATTAGTAAAATTGACAGTTGCGCCGAGGCCAAACGTCGGATTATTTGAATCTACCCTGAATACCGTCCTTTATACCGGGTGAATACACTGTAAGCGCAGAATAAATAAGGAGCCACTGGCCAAGGAGGATGCTCATAAGATTTTAAAAGAAAACTGTACCCAACACAACACCGCGTCTCCGGCGCTTCTGTAGGCATCATAGTGTTTTATCTGCCTGCATAAAGACCTACCCTTAATGCAGGTTAGCGAACGTACCCAACAAGTCTTTATACACCCCTATGAAAGATTAAATTAAGTAAATATCAAACACAATGCCTCCCTATTTATCTTTTTCTTCTACTTCTTTTTTCTATCTATCTATCTATCTATTTATCTATCTATCTATCTATCTATCTATCTATCTATCTATCTATCTATCTATCTATCGATCTATCTATCGATCTATCTATCTATCTCAGTCTGTTCATATCTATCTATCTATCTATCTATCTATCTATCTATCTATCTATCAGTCTGTTCAAATCTATCTATCTATCTATCTATCTATCTATCTATCTTATTCTGTTCATATCTATCTATCTATCTGTCTATCTATCTATCTGTCTATCTATCTTATTCTGTTCATATCTATCTATCTATCTATCTATCTATCTATCTATCTATCTATCTATCTATCTATCTATGCTGGCTTGTTCATATCTATCTATCTATCTATCTATCTATCTATCTATCTATCTCAGTCTGTTCATATCTATCTATCTATCTATCTATCTATCTATCTATCTATCTATCTATCTGTCTGTCTATCTATCTTATTCTGTTCATATCTATCTATCTATCTATCTATCTATCTATGCTGGCTTGTTCATATCTATCTATCTATCTATCTATCTATCTATCTATCTATCTATCTATCTATCTATGCTGGCTTGTTCATATCTATCTATCTATCTATCTATCTATCTATCTATCTATCTATCTATCTATCTAAACAGAAATCAGGCACCCCGACGTGGTGAAATGGTTAACAAGCTTATCTCGCTAGAGCCTATTACAACTGAGTAGTGAGTTTAAGCATCAGTGGATGCCGTATCTAAGGACACTATGTGGAGATAATGAAACAAAGTTGAAAAGGTTCTACAGACAACATCATTCGTCTCCTTTTGATAGACGTCCATGTAAAGATAGGGAATTTTTGAGGAAGAGGTAATAGATTGTCTTATCACTTGCTGAAAAATCTCTATTTTTCCCTCTATTATGTCTCATACAGCTCTGTGTTAACTTGCTTTAGCGATTATCGTTGGTATTATATATGATCTATCTATCTAGCTAGCTAGCTAGCTTAGTCTGTTTAAATCTATCTATCTATCTATCTATCTATCTATCTATCTATCTATCTATCTATCTGGCAGATAGTTTGAGTTTGCATTTAAAATTATACATTTGTTTTACGCGCTTATTCTAATAACATATATCTACCAATTTATTTTGATATTAACATTATTCATGACCTTTTAACAGTCGACTTGTAAAGCTGTTATTTCGTCTGATCCATTTCTTTCTTTTATTATATATATATATATATATATATATATATATATATATATTGTAACAAAGTTATAGAACACGTAGGTTTTTTTACCTAATGTTCATGCATTTACTTTTATAAAGAGTGCTCGATACAACGTAGAGCATTATATTGTAATGGTTGTTACAATGGTTTATAAATTCACTACACAAAAAATTTTCGCGTTTCGAAGCTGCTACGTGCGCTTCTCATCGGGTGATAAGTTGAAATGCTTTTCAACTTATCACCCGATGAGAACGCACGTAGCAGCTTCGAAATGCGAAAATATTTGTCTAATGATACTATGAATTTATAAACCATTGTAACAACCATTACAATATATATATATATATTTTTTTTTTCTAAAAATATGCTGTTAAATATAAGAGACAATGAATGTCTTATGTTTAATCATGAGCCGTTCTAAACGTCGTATTTTTGCTTTAATTTCAGTTGAAAATAAAGTCAAAAATTCTCCAACATTTGAATAATTATTTATTAGTTTCCTTCTAAGCTTTCGGCTAACATGAGCCATCTTCAGAGAGGTCGTTCAAACTGAAATATTATAAAATCCACCATCACCGACGATTTTATTTTGTGTTGACATAAAACTCCGCTTGGCAACGGCAATAGTTACCAAAAATAATAAACGCAGTTCTTAAGTTTGCGATGCGGTTTTATGACGTCACACCGCGGGATAGCGCGAAATGACAACAAAACCATGTAGTCAAATGCAATGTAATATGTTATTTCCTGTTTTAAAGTTGATTTTATTGAGTGTTGGTTGTTTTGATTTGATGTACATGGCCTCCAATATCTGCAGGTTCCCCTTACTGTGTGTATGAGTAAGGATCACCGTATTGTTGACCAAAATCTGTCTGATATTACCTACATGTTTATGTTTTTCAGAGAAATGTTGTTTAATAGTACTCTGATCAGAAAGATGACATGTAAGTCTACGGGAGAGCGTGGTTGTAGTAAAACCAATATATGTACTAGGTTTTTGATTAGTATCAGAGATGCAATCTCTGAATGGGCATGTAAATTGGTACACTACATTGGTTTTTTGTAGAGAATTTAGTTTAGTGCTTGTTGGGTTATTATAGACTATATATATATATATATATATATATATAAATATAGTGTATCGATATATATATATATATTTAGTGTATCGAGGCAGCAAATAATTTTCTAAACATATACTGTTAAGTATAAGAGACAATGAATGTCTATTATGTTTAATCATGAGCCGTTCTAAACATCATATTTTGGCTTTAATTTCAGGTGAAAATAAAGACAAAAATTCTCCAATATTTGGATAATTTTTATTAAGTTGATTCTAAGCTTTCAGCATCATGATGCATACAAACATGCTACTCTCCCATCAATTAATATTAAACCCACTATATTCAGTAACTATTATTAGCATGCACCACACAAGTACCCTTTCACGATCCCTTAGGTAATGTTTATACTCAAATAGATGGTATTACGATGGGATCTTCTTTAGGTCCCCACTTTTCTAATTATTATATGGCAAATTTGGAAAATAAAATAATTACTGACAACAATAAACCATCTATATATGTAAGATACATCGATGACATCTTCATTTTAGCTAAGAATATCGATCAAATTACACAACTTAAAAACAAATTTGAAAGTCATTCTGTCCTCAAATTTACATTAGAAGTTAATATCAATAACAAAATCCCATTCCTTGATGTATTCATTGATTCCAGTACACATAGATTTACTACTTCTCTATATCGGAAACCAACTGGCATAAATTCGTGTCTTCTTAATTATAATAGTGAATGCCCCCAACGATATAAGTTAGCTGTTATAAAAAGCTTACTTCAACGCACACAAATGATATCTTCTTCCAAATTCATATTTTATAAAGAATTACACAACATTAATCAAACACTTGTCAATAATGGATTTCCTAACTCCGTTATTGATCAACAAATTAAAATGTATCTCAACAAACTTAACAATAGCTCTAACAACATTGATAATATTAATAATAATGGTTTACATCAAAATAAACATTACACTATTAACTTATACTATTGCAACCAAATACATAATAATTGCAAATGAAAAAACTCTCAAAAACATAATACGTAAAAATGCTAAACCAGTGGATAGTAATAATCAAATTAAACTCATCATATATTATAAAAAATTCAAAACAATAAGCACTAAACTAAATTCTCTACAAAAAACCCAATGTAGTGTATCAATTTACTCGCCCGTTCAGAGATTGTTATTTTATTGTATTTCTTTTCACTTCTGTCACCGAAGTGGCAAACTTACAAGTTCCGAGAGCAAAAAAATCTGCCACGTTTTTTCTTTTATTCTTTTTTATTTCTTTCTTTTTCCTTACCCTTACTTCTGTTTTTTATACACACACAAATAAATTTATTTTTCTATAAAGTTTTGTTATGGCTGATGGGATGAGTGTTAAATTCACTTGTTGAAATGTCCATCCGATTTTGGAAAATTTTAATTTTTTTATGTTATAAATATTGGCTCTGTAAATAAATAAATGTAATTACATTGAGCCCTCTGGTGGGATCAGTTTTAATATTTAACATTAATAGGATCCGTTCAAGACGTTTCTTTCGGATTTATAACCAATATATACGAACCTTTCAGAGTATTTGGTGTCAATTTGAGGACTAACTCTGATCATTCTGATAAGAAAAGTATTCCTGAATTTTGTGGGGAGAGTCTAAGACTCAACACGGAAACTTACATCAAGTGTCTTTAGGTGGTAATGCGGTCCTGGGTCAAGAGAGTGGCTGCTAGATGACTATGTCTGGCAACAGGACTCTGTGCCTCGCTACACAACATGGAGAACTCACTCATGGCTGTCAAACAATTTCT
>JBBBDQ010000887.1:3337500-3392500 GCA_037127315.1 Ascarosepion bandense | reverse complement strand
TATATTTTAGAACATGTACATAATTTTTCTATATATATCCACGACAAAGTTACGTTTGTTTCAACATTGAAACTTCAATGTCTCATCAGGAAGTTTCAATGTCGAAATAAACGTACCTTTGTCGTGGATATATATAGAAAAAATATGTACATGTTCTAAAATATAATTTATAATAAATATTCACAGCTCTATATATTATATATCGAGCACTGTTTTAAATTAATGTTTTGGACGTTGTAAGAATTCTTTCTTCGTTCTGCATTCGCTCGGATATATATATATATATATATATATATATATATATATATATATTTATTATGAATTATATTTTAGAACATGTACAGAATTTTTTTTATATATCCACTACAAATAGTACATTTGTTTCGACATTGAAACTACAATGTTTCATCAGGCAGTGTGGACAGGAATGGAAAGCCTCTTTTCTTATATTTGGTCAGCTGTGTGTGGGATGTTGGTGGGGGTTAGTGATAAGGGAATAAGTCTTGTGGATTGACCGTTAGAATTTTGAAGAAAGTGGTGTGGGTAGTGAATATGGTTGATTAATGAGAGTCTCTGAGTTTTGTAGACAGATATATATATATATATATATATATATGTGTGAAGAATATTAAATTGGAGGAACATTATTAATAAAGAACGATTTTGCCAGAAACGTGTTAAAAGTATAAATCTTTTAAAATTGTTATTTCACGGGGATTTAAAATAGACCACTCTTAAATCTTCTTCTATGTGCCGTGTCTCTTTAGGACGTAGGCGATAATAGCCTTCCACATCTCCCTATCCCTGGCAGCTTTTAGCACGCTTTCTCCTGTTACCCCACCCAAAACCCGCTCTGCCATCCACTTGCTCAAGCCCGTCAATATGTTACGCGTTGCTTTCCCCAGTTTTGCTTTCCCTCAGTGTGATCTATGAGTATCATATTTTCCAAGCCCTCCTTCCTCATTACATGTTCAGGAACTTTAGCCGTATTTTCCTTATTTTAAGTATTAGTTTTCTTTTCGTTTCCATCTCTCACATGTTCGGTCTGTGGTATCCTTAGGACCCTTATGTAGATCCACATTTCGGTTGATTCAAGTCTATCCTTCATCTTTGAGGAGATTGTCGAGCATTCACCATCATATTAAAGAACAGACATCAAAAATATATGAGTATCAGTGTGTTTCTGCATTTTCACGCGTGTGTGCCTTAATGCTATTATCATTACTCATATCATAATAATTCTTTTTAATCATTTCGCCCCAAACAAGGCATTCTACTGCCACTGTTGCGCAGGGGGGGTTACATAGGCGAAAGTGATGAGAAAGTGGGGTTAGTTATAGGAAATGTCAGGAGGATGGTAATAGACGGATGAGAATACAGAGAATGGGGGTAGAGTAGATGGAGAAAAGAGCTTGTGAGAATGGATGCGAGTTAGTGTGATAAGCGGTGTCTATGGACCTTACATTTAAACTCCTGGAGATTGTAGCTGTCGGGGAAGCAAGTATATGGAAGGGAATTTCACAGGCGGGAAGTGTGTGAAAAAAAGCTGTTAGAGCAGAAATTGCAGTTACATTTTATCGGTTTCACTCTAAAAGTGTTGGACCTAGCTGCTAATCTAGTAGCTCGTGCAAATTCATACATAGTGGGCACCAGTGATCTAAGTTCATTAGAGCAGAAGCCGTGAAAGTATTTATAGAACATTACAGATTCTCCGTTGGATCTTTTCAAGAACCCTGAGGTGAATAGCAGGGGCACCCGACCAGATGTGGCAGCAATATTCAATGCACGGGCGGATGGTAGATTTATATATGTGCAGGATGAACTCAGACAGGAAAAGCTTCCTGCACAGTGAACCAACCTTCTTAGCAGCGGATTTAACAATGGATTCGATATAGTCATTCCACTTGAGATTATATAATATACATACATATGCATTTATTATTTAAAATATACGCGTTCGTGTGAACTTGAACTCGTGGATCACTAGTGTGTGATTGATGATCCCAGCTTTATGCGTTTAGCCAATCTGCTAACTCAAGGAAAACAAAATGTAACTACTGAAATAAAAATACATTTACAAGACGTCCTGATGATGCGTAAAAGTCTTTTAACATTGCAAATAACTAACAGAACAAATAGAATGATTTGAACTTAGGATCAACTCCCATTATCTATTTACTTGCGTTCAATGTCGCAAATCCTTTAAAAGATTTTTGATATGTTACCTCAGTGTCTTTTTTAAATATGTACTCTTTTTTTCTTCGGGTTTCTTACTCAAATAAAAACGACAAATTACATTTTTAGGGCTCTCAGTCAGAAGGAAATTAATATTGAGCATCAGGAAGAGACAACTGAAGTTCCTGGGACATGCAATGAGGAAAGAGGGCTTGTAGAATCTGATACTAACAGGCCAGATAGAGGAAAAAAGAGACAGGGGAAAGCAACGGATAACTTATTTGAAGGGCCTGATCAGGTGGATGACAGAACGGGGGTTGAGAAACGTTACAAGAGAAAGCGTTCTAAGAGCCCCCAGGGATAGCGAAACGTGGAAGGCTATGATTGCCTACGTCCTGAAAGAACAAGGCACATAGAAGAAGAGAAGATGTCAGCAGTCAAAAATCTGTTTAAAAAAAATTCTATTGTTTAAATAGTTGACAGATATCAAATCTAATTCCAAACGAACGCCAAATAATGGCCGAGCTTCTGAACAGTAATAAAGTTACGAGGGGTGTGGAACGCCATAATTTTTGGTTAGAAAAAATCATAATTTGATTTAGCGAGCGATAATGAGAAATCGGAAAGCGGAATTTAAATTCCATTTGAATTAATTGCATTCACTTACGCACAAATAACCCTTAGGAAAAGTATTAATTCATCTTTTCTCCCACCAGCTATGGGTTAAATAACAGAACAGTTTGTATTTTATAGTCTCGGTTGGCAACCAGTCTAACGCAGAAAGGAAAGGTAAAAAACTACAAGAGAATCTTCTACTTAGTCAGTCATAGATCGAAATTGATATGATCGCCCATAATTTTTGAACCACGCTTATTACTGTCAATAATTTTCATGGTAGGAGGCATGAAAAGTATTTGTCACTAAATCCAAGTGCTCACAAAAGCACTGAGATGTGGGATTTTTCTCTATTAATGCTGTTTCCAGGTTTAGGGTTAGATATATTAGAGTTAGGGTTAGGGCTGGAGTTTTTAAAAAAAATCTATTAAAGAAAGATGCAGAAACAGTGCCAACATTGTCCTGGTTTTTTGTTCCCGGAATTTTTTTTTTCTCATGCGATGTTTTTTCACTTGGATTCGGACCAGCTACATCAGATTTTGATATCTTTTATTTTCTCCTAAGTTTGATTAGAAATTATAATTTCTTCAAACGCCCTAATTTTTATACACCCGGCTTTATATGGGTTCTAGCAGTATAGCCCGGCGTTGCTCGGGTGTAATGAAAGCCTTAAAACTAATCCATGGACCTTGAGCTCAGACTCTTTGGACGTTGGCACGAAAGACTAAAAGGCAATACTTGTTTTCAGTTAAAGCAAAACCGTAGACTGAAAGAAAAATGAATGGATGTAAGTCAAATTTTTGATTTCCTGGTATCAATATGAAATAAGTTTTTTTCGTCGTGAACTGAATTTTGAAGGCTAAATAAGTCCTCTGAGTAAATGGTATCATGGCTGAGACTAAGAACTACAAGCCAAACCTCGAAGCAAAAACTAAAATAAAAGGGCTGAAAAAAATACAGATATACAGGCAGATATGTTACCTCAGTGTCTTTCCATATACACACACACACACACACAAATATCTTGCCTTTTATATATATATATATATTAACGATTTTCTGCACTATTGTAAGAACTGCAACCTTGAAACTTCTGAATATCGTTTTTGTCTATGAGTGTATCAAATTTGATTAAAATCGGACCATTTCTTCTATAACCAGCTTTTTTCGGTCATCGATTTTCGATATTTATCGGGGGTACCTCGACACAAAACCTAGCTAAGAACACTCGCAGACGCTTATAGTACAACTGTGTAAATTTTCAAGAAAATCGGTTCAGCCGTTTCGGAGTCTATAGGTAACGGACACACACACACACACACACACACACACACACACACACACACACACACACACACACAAAGTTCCATTTATAAATAAGTTTAGATAATGATTTCCCAGTAACCTCTACTGAAAATACAAACTAAAATCTGTGTAATTAGTATCTAAATTATTATCTTATTATTTTGTATCATGAAGTCTTTTTAAAAGAAACCCAATGTGTTTATGTGTGGTCTAGTAACCATTAAAATAGACTTTATTTAATTCTAGTACTATGTTCGGCAGTAAATACATTAGACAGCATTTTTTTATCGTAGAGTAAGAAAGGAAAACATGATAAACTGTTATAAATACGAGAAAGAAAATGGGGAAAAGCTGATCGGTCTTTATTCTTCACTCTTCAGAGCTCAATCGGAGACAAAACAGCGGTGTACAATTAATTTTTGTAGCGTTTCAAAGGATTGAGCTTCGTATGAACCACTTGATTATTTTATACGGTGCACCCTCCCTATTTTGTTTTATTATTGTTTTTTATTTTTGTAAGGTTAGAAGTTGAAGTTTCTGTTTACGAAACGACCGCTTCAGTTCTTTTTACTCTCTCTCTCTCTCTCTCTCTCTCTCTCTCTCTCTCTCTCTCTCTTTTGTCCGTAGGAATCACGTACGAACAAGAAGTCGACAAAACAAAGAACTGGTCAACCTTCATTTGATTATCAATTATATTTCATACTTCAAATATAAAAAAATTTACATAGACATTTTTTTTTTCAAATCAGTTTTGCTTTTGAAAATATTACTTTTTATTGGTCAATCTTTATTTATTCTATCAATTGATGAGAATAAACTGTGCTTAATACAATAGAAATGTATTCAAATTGCACACTCGTAAAATGTACAGAGAAATATCTCGGTAGTAAAGAAAACGTGTGCATGGCGTTAGAATCAATGTCGATGAAACAGCTGCGATTGACAAAAGACAGAAAACACACGACAAGATAAAACGAGGGGGACATTTACAATAGATAAAGGAACAAACCGAGGAAGGCAAAAGAAAGTTAGAAAGTAAGGAGAGAAAGAACAATTTATGAGAGAGGGAGAAATAGAGCAAGATAAAGAGAAGTAGGCTGCGGAGTGATATATTCCCGAATGGTAGAGTAAGAAATAGAATAGAAATTAAACAAAATGAAAAAGAAGAAAAATATGGGAGAAATACAAAGAAGAAACGTTAAAAGAACACATGAAAATCATTAGAGTCGATTTATAACAGAGGACAGAAAGAGCAAGAGTGAAATTTGAAAGCGCAAAAGATGCCTTCCAAAAGCTAAGCAAAGTATTAAGAAACAGAAAAAAATTGTTAAAAACAAAGAAAAAAGTACTGGACTATTTAGATGATATCAGTTCTCATATATGGCAGTGAATGTTGAACAATTTCTTCACAGCTGAAGAAAACACTTGAAACAACAGATATGTAGTTCTACAGAAGGCTGCTGAGAATATCATGGACCAAACAGGTCAACAATGACGAAGTGTTAGAGATAATGGAAACAAAATGTATATTTAAATTTAACACCAGGAAAAAGCAGTTAAAATTTCTGGGGCAATGAATGAGAAAAGAGGGCTTGGAAAATTTGATATTCGCAAGGTTTAGGAGCGATAACAAGAAGATAGCATTTATTAAGAGCTACATAGAACAGGAAAATGCGGAGAGGCATGATCGTCAGCGGTCTGAAGGTGGGGAAAAAAGCAAAGCACAAATCAAAGAGATGAAACACAGAGAGAGCGGGGATAGAAGAGAGTAGAATGGTAAGAAAAGATAGAGTAGAATTATAGAAAAGTTTTATAGAAAAGTCAAGATAAGCGTACAGGGCCGTAGCTGATGCTAAAAAACACCGGGCACAGAGAAAATTGCCCGGATTTATTAGTTGACAATGTGATGACGTCATCAGTGTCATCCGTTTCTTGAAACTGATTTTTGCGGATTTTTTCGGCTATTCCAAACTAGACACAGAACGTGAACTAAAGCAGGAAATCGGGTTCGGACTTTCTGAGTATAACCAGTCTTTTCTCTCAAAATTAATAAATAAACAAACAGATTTTTACTGCGTTCATTCGGATGTTTTCTTCGTTTTTCTTTCTTTCTTTCTTTCTTTCTTTCTTTCTTCGTGAATTGTTTAGCTTGATTTCTGACGAAGACATCTTTCCTCGCCCGGATTTTCACTATGATTGCACGGATCGGCCCGGACCCGTGCCCGGTGTGCCCGGTAATCAGATACGGCCATGAGTGTCGAGTAAAAAAAGCACAGAATTTCTAAGCAGCATAAAAAGAAAGAGGAAAAATTATTATTTGAGGTGTACATTCCCCCGTGAGATATTCACGGAATTTAGATAAGCCAGGCAAAGTACCACTATAAAAATGCTCTTAGTGCAGCTCCAATATCCAACACATGTGAATGGTCTACGTCAGGAGTCGGTAACCTTTTGCTAACTGTGTCGACTTAGTGTTTTAAAATCATTCAGAATAACAACAGCATACGTATTTTTATACAAGTCAAAGTCAATATAAAATGCAATAGTTGTTTCCAGTTAAAGCGAAACCACAGACTAAAAGAAAAATAAATGGATGTAAGTCAAATTTTGATTTCTTGGTATCGATATCAAATAAGTTTTTTCATCGTCAACTGAATTTTGAAGGCTAAATAAGTCCTCTGAGTAAATGGTATCATGGCTGAGACTAAGAACTACAATTATACCTACTTAGGAGCAAAAACTAAAATAAAAGGGCTGAAAAAAATACAGACATACAAGCAGATACACAGACACACACACAAATATCTTGCCTTTTATATATATTATCGATTTTCTGCATTATTGTAAGAACTACAGCCTTGAAACTTCTGAATATCGTTTCTTATGTCTTTGTCTATGAGTGTATCAAATTTGATTAAAATCGGGCCACTCCTTCCATAACCCGATTTTTCGATTATCGATTTTCTATATTTATCGGGAGTACCTCGACACAAAACCTAGCTAAGAACATTCGCAGACGCTTATAGTACAACTGTGTAAATTTTCAAGAAAATCGGTTCAGCCGTTTCGGAGTGTATAGGTAACGGACACACACAGACACACACACACACACACACACACAAAGTTCCATTTATAAATCAGTTTAGATATAGTAATATATACAATAATATGTAAACCACATTAATTGAAATTAACTGTTTTTAAAAGTTTTTTTTAAAGTTATTCTTATTAATGGGAGACTTGCCCTTGCATGGTCTTAGCCAATTGCTCAACAAACTTTGTTTGGGTTGTATACAATTTTCCAATTGTTCAGGTGATAAGGCATTTTCTTTGTGTACTTATCACTGCTTTCATGTGAGAGAAAATTTGCTCACAGGAATAAGATGAACCAAAAGCCTTAGTGCAAAAATAATTTTCTTCAAACAGATGAAAGATCTCGGGAGGGATGTCCAACAGTTGAAAATAGCGGTAGACTTTTCTAAATTTTTGTATTCCAAAGACTTCCTTAATTCAACAAATCGTGTCATTGGAAATTTCTTGGTGTGCCGCGTGTGGCACTTGTGCCGAAGGTTACCGACCACTGGTCTATGTGACGCTTTTGTTAAACATCTCATTGTATCCGAAACAAGTTCCATACTTAGACACTCATGTGTATATCACCTTGATTCTAAACATTTTATATGAGTGGTTCACAATTTTCAATCTTTTGTGTCTTACACAACTTTCTTTTAATTCCCACCTGGCGTCTTTTGAAGCGATACATTGAAAATTTGAATATTTTGGACCGTCTGCGCACAAGTTTGATCCAAATATTCAAAAACTTTTTTTCGAAAATTGTAAATATGCACGAAAATATTAACATATTAACCATATATATATATATATATATATATATATATATATATATATATATATATATATACTTTTATGAGTCATCAAAATAAAGTTTAAAATCACCCCTGTCTTAACACTTTTGCACACTACCGGTAGCGTGCAAAAGTATTAGGACAGGGGTGATGTTCCTAAAAACCTCACAGAAATTCAAATGCAGGCTGAAAAGCCAAGTAAATTGCTAATAAATATTGATTATTTAATACTAGGTGTAAAAGAAATGTATTAAAAAGCAGTTATATTTAATTTTTCCTATTTTCTATTAAACAAGTTATTTTGAAACTACACATTATTCTATTATTCTTGGATATGACTGACTTTTTCCTGATTCCCAGCTCTCGAATTGATAGATCTAATGTTATTTTGCAAGACACACTTTGAGAACAAATACAAGCTGCTTGGCAGGAGATACCATTAGATACATTGAAGAACTTGTGATGTCAATGCCTGACAGAATGAAGGCTATGATCAAAGTAAAAGGCTATTATAATAAATATTAAATTTATTTTGTAACAAGTATTTTCTTGTTAAAGTATTTGCTGAGTAAATCAAATAAAATTACTTTAAATTGTTTATTTTCTGTCAATATGCCTCATAAAAGATAAAATAGTTTTTGCTCTAATACTTATGCACAGTATTGTGTATATATATATATTAGTCATCCACATACAAGCCTGTTTCGCTGGATCACAGCTGATCAGTGTGACTAGATTCACCCACTTGCTTCTGGCCGGGATCGAAACTCGACCGATATGGTGTCAGTCGGAGTCGCTACACCCTAAGCCATAGGCACATAGAACCAGAGAAAGGAAATTTTAACGTTTTGTAAATAAGTAGTGTATACACACGCCAGTCACCGAAAGAACTCAATTCATTTCGGAAGAGTCATGCATATAGCAGAAGTGGATTTGTTTTTAAAATGTTCTCCAGAGAGCTCAATCGTAATAAGAGCATAATATATTAGTCATCCACACACACACACACACACACACACACACACACACACACACACACACACACACACATATATATATATATATATATATATATATAGTGTGTGTGACTGAAAAATAACTTCTTATTTTATGTATCAGTGGCCAGCCAGGAATCCAGACGTAACACTCTGTGACTTTTTTCTTTGGGGTTGGCTAACGAAGTAAGTCTACTATGCCATATCGATACTTTGGAACAATTTCAAGGGCGAATACAAGAAGTTATGTCTTCCATTCTACAAGAGTTTTTGGGGAAATCATCTGACGCAATTTCTTGGTGACTTAAGTAGCTGGTAGTGTAATCTTGTGTCGATATCAAATTTTAAATAAAAACTCATGCTAAACCCTTTTTCCTCAAATCTATTTGTTGTAAAAATTATAGTTAACTAATAAATTTTAAGTATTTTAAAAGAGTAGCTACTTTTCAATTACCCTCTATATACTCGTTTCCGAGTATGTGTGTCAGTAGGGGCGGCTAACCAGTGTATGTTGTGCAGATGCTCACTCAATCACATTTTTTTGTTCAACACCCGCACAACCAACCTGTAGTTTATACTGCAACTATGCTAAGTGGGCTTTAGTTGCAGATATTTAGATGAAATGCATAATCTGGCGTACACAATAGTTTTAATGAAACCAGTACATTCAAACCCTCAACCCTCCGGTCACGATGACTTGTGACTTCATGCTAGTACCACGACGAGGTATGGCGATAGTCAAGTAAACTTGAATAGTGCCTTTAAGCACATATTTTTCTCTGATTCTCGAAAGAGGTACATCTTCTCAGTTTCCTAACCTAACATAAACAAGGTCATTTGTTAAAAAAGGGATAAATATTTTTTTTATACCAAACAGTCGACGCACCCTGTGGTCGATAGTTCTAAAGCACGCTAGATCTTTTGACGTTTTACCCGAGTGGGACGAAGGTTCTAATTATCCCGGAAAGTGAATGTTTTTCCCTAATAAGATTTCTTGAATATTCAGGCCGGTAGACGAAAATAAATAATTATAACGTTTATTAAAAAAAACTGAGCGTCTACTCAAATACGAGTATCCACTACAAAAAAAAAAAGTTTAGCAATAAAAACTATTAGAATAATAAAGTTCAGCTCTTGCTTTAGAAACATATATATATTTGTCATCCCCATACAAGCACGTTTCGCAGTATAAGAGCTCATCAGTGTAGCTAGATATCTACTTGCTTCTGGTCGGGATCAAAACTCGACCGATTTGGTGTCAGTCGGAGTATCTACTCTATGATCAATAGGCGCAAGGAATGATAGAAAGGAAATTTTAGTGCTAGTCACCGGAATAACTCAATTCATTGCTAAAGAGTAACGCGTATATATATATATATATATATATATATATATATATATATATATATATATGTATATATATATCCATTTCTAAAGAAACTCAACACTATATATATAGAGAGAAAGTGTATTGAGTTGTGATGATGTTTAGCGCCAATTCTGTTGATTGTTCAGTGATTTTACTGATAAAATGTATTTTGGCAAGCAGGTTTCTTATCGTAAAGTTAAAGTGCTTCATATCGGGGTGGAGATAGAACGTTGATAAGCACGAAGTGTATGTCATTTTAACTGAGCAGGTTCATGCCGACTTAAAAGTTTCGCGATGACGCCGTTATGATATTCTCATTTGCCAACCCTAAGGAGTGAGGACATCATCACGGTGCCGTGACGAAACTTTGAAGTCAGTATGAACCTGGTCAGTTAAAGTGACAGACTCTTCGTGTTTATATCTATCTATCTATCTATCTATCTATCTATCTATCTATATATATATATATATATATATACAAATGAATAAGGTACGAAGAAAATCATTGCAACGTTCAAAACTTAATTTAAAACGGTGCTCATAATAAAAATAGGGCAATGAATATAAATTATTAATTATACATTAGAACTTGAGCAAACTAGTAAAAAATTGTACATTTTGTTTTGACATTGAAAGAACAATGTCTCATAAGGTAGTTCACTATTAACTATGTGATGAGAGATTATTCTTTCAATGTCGAAACAAAATGTACAATTTTTTAGTAGTTTGTAGATGCCTTAATGTAATATATATATATATATATATATATATATATATATATATATATAAAGTAATAAATAATATATATATATATATATATAGAAAGTAATATATATATATATATATATATATATATATATATATATATATATAGTGGCAATAAAGTCACTATACAGTAACTTAAATAACAATAAGTTAAAACCAAGCAATTAATCAACAGTTGAAGAATTTATTATTAAATAATTTTTCCGGTTAATTCTGGTTAATAACAATAAAGTGGTATGGTAAACAATAGCAAATTAATTACCGATTTTTCAAACTGCAATATATGTATATAAGCAAGTATATGATAGGTATGGATAGAATAAAATTTGATAAAAATTTGATAAAAGACAAGTAGTGTCGAAACAAAATAGCTACTTTTGTAGTGATATTATATTTATGTTATAATTTCTGAATATATATATATATATATATATCGAGAGTGTATATATGAATATTGATCCATAATTGATAGGAAAGTTGGAGCCTTTCTCTGTAGTCATGACCGGCTTCAGTATCTCTTCTACCTTATTCACATTTTACTGGACTCAACGTATTGATCCGAAGCGAGGGTTAGGGTTACTGAGTGCAGAGCAGATCATATATACGTGTGTCACTGCGTCTATAGATACAAAGGTTGTTTGCCCTGACTATTTTATTTTATTTTATTTTTTTACATTCGACACTTCGCTGATGTCTCCCCATTCGACATATTTATTACTATGGAACATCTGTGTCGGCCTTTCTATATGTGCAAGTGTGCGCATGAACGTTTATATGTTTGTGCGTGTGAATAAATATGTACGTGTATGTGTGTGTAAATATGTGTGTGTTGAGAGTGCAGTCATGTAAGTATAAGTGTATAGCTTGAACATAAATATATACTTATGTGATTGCATCTGAGCATATATGAATATGAATATCTTTATATAATTATACGTGTGTCTTTCTAGTAGGGAGCGGGGTTTAAAGGAATTCAAGGAATCATCAGTTCACACACACACACACACACACACACACACACATATATATATATATATATATATATATATATATATATATATATATGTATGTATGTATTCTTCATTTGTAAACGAGTTATTACGCGACCTAGGTTTCTACCATCTGGTGTCTTCAGGCGATTTGCAATAACGTTCTACAATATAATTTTATTGAACACTTTTTAATACAAATATGCATTGGTCTAATTTTATTGTGACCAAAAACTAGGTAATTAAACAATCAATCATCAAGTCATCAGCAGGCAGATCTGTTTCGCTGTATCACAGCTCATCAGTACGGTTAGACATCCGGTTGCTTTTTGAATCGTCAGTCGGCGATTCTACCTCTGAGCTTGAAGGAGGCGGACTTTTTAGCGTGTATATTATCATTATACATGCCCAATATCTGACAGTGTTCTAATTCATTGATGAATGAATGATGCGTAAATGCTAGAGTAGCTACTGTTTTGCAAAGTCTACCATTTTTCCAGAGTGCTAAGTCTTAAATATTCAGACAGATCTGTTTCGCTGTATCACAGCTCATCAGTACGTTTAGATTGAAACCCTCGTCAGTCGGCGATTCTACCTCTGAGCTATGGGCGCTCGCTTGAAGGGGGCAGACATTTTAGCGTTATCATCATCGTTATTATCATTATACACGCCCATACATTTTAAAGAAGGGATCATGTTTTATTAATGTATTATAGCTTGGTGTGGTAATGCTAACTTGTTTATATATATATATATATATATATATATATATATATATATATATATATATATATATTGTCATCCGCAGACAGATCTGTTTCACCGTATCACAGCTCATCAGTACGGTGGGACTCCGATTGCTTTTATTACCCAGGATTGAAACCCGACCGAAATGGCGTCACTCTACCCCTGGACTATGGGCGTTCGGTGGAAATAGGCAGACTTTTTAGCGCATATCATTATACGCACCCAATAGCTAGAGCGCTCTAATTCATTTCACTGAATGAACGATGCGTACATGCCAGAGTAGCTACTGTTTATCAAAGTCTACTATTTTTCCCGAGTGCTCAAGCCGTATCACAGCTCATCAGTACGGTTAGACTCCGATTGCTTTTATTATCCAGGATTGAAACCCGACCGAAATGGCGTCAATCGACGACTCTACCCCTGGAAGTAGGCAGACTTTTTAGCGCATATCATTATACGCGCCCAATATATATATATATATATATATATATATATATATATATATATATATATATATATATTGGTTTGAACATTATTTTTTATGGATACTCGTATTTGAGTAGATAGTCTGATTTTTTTTCCCCCATTAGAAAAATATCTATCTTCCGGCAGATTTAATATATACTATGTCTGTCATAAAATATTTAATATACGAAAATAATAAAAATAATTAAATTTCACCCACGAAAATTTTATAGATTTCCTTTTTTGAAATTTCTGATGAAGTCATGATTGAGTTCTCCGGCAATAAAATATCCGTAGAAATTCGCATCAATAAATATTTGAATTTAAAAACTTTAAAAAAAGGAATGCAATAACAATGATAATGATCGTCGTTGTTTCAAGAAGTACGTACAAATGAAAAGATTTGAAATTGACTTTTTCCATTTCACCTTAACAGTTGTTAAACACTTCTGTCTTCATATCTTTCTTTTATTCATCTTCTCACTGAAACCACGTGATCAAAACGGAGGAGTCTATTATTCATGAGGTATTGACAGGAAACTTTAAACATTTCTATGTTGCCTTCTTTCTTTCATTTTCTCACCGAAATCAAGTAGTGTCTCCCCACCCCCATTTCCATGCAATCAAATTAGAATCATCAATTATTATGGAGGTATTGGCAGGACATAATAATAATAGTAGCCGCAATTTCCAAGTTAATATCTTGCATAATAGTACGAATCGAAAATGTAAATCTTTGGCAAATTTATTGAAACTATTGATCTTCTTATCACATGATGTTCAGTACTTACACTCAATGAGTATAAAAACCGTTATGACATTGTAGGTCAGTATCTGCATTAGAAAATTTACTACCAAGAAAACAGCTGCATTTTTAAAAAATAATCGTTTCATCCAAGCAAGGCATTACTGCCACTAGTGCGCAAGGGGGTTACATAAAAGGAGAGTGAAGAAAAAGAGGAACAGGTCACAGAGGGTGTTGTAGAATGGGTAAGAGGAGGATGGAAACACTGGTGTGAAGAGAGCTGCATGAGAGCAGAACGGAAACGGAGAAGAATAAGAAGCATGGAGTGTCGGGGGAAGGAAACGAGTCAAGGAGACAAGAGATGGGAATTGACGTTGCATTTAAAATCTTGGAGATTGTAGCTTTCAGGGAAGCAAGGGAAAAGAAGGCGTTAGAGTAGAAATTGCGGTTACTTTTGATCGTTTTCTCTATTTGCCAGTCTAGTAGCTCGAGTAAATTCGTGTAGAGAGGAAACCAGGGAGCTAAGCTTGTCGGAGCAGAAGCCGTGAAAATATTTGTAGAAGAAACAGTGTATGAACATCATCCTGAAACTGTAGTTGAAGAAGCAGATGTTACCATCATCCGGGATTTTTTTTTCTATCAACACAGATTGAACAATACAAGCAAATCAGCCAGACATGATTATCAAAGACAGGAAAGAAAAAGATTTCACACAGATGGACATGAGTAGACCAAATGGGAAACAGAAAACAGAAAACAGAAGAAATAGACGGATTAATACCTGTGCAGTGGATATCGACTCGGAACGACAAATCGGGAAGCCGAGATCAAATTCCAGTTGAATTCTTTGTATTCACTTACACATAGATACCCGTGGGAAAGCTATTAATCCGTCTCTACCCTCCAGTTATGGGTTAAATAATAGGACAGATTGGGTTCAATAGCCTTGGCTGACAACCAGTCTACCGCAGAAAGCAATGGCAACCTACTGCGGGATAATCTTCTGCTCAGTCAGTCATGTCTCTTTGGAGACATGATCGCCAAAAGCGTGTATCACATATGGCACTTAACTGACTGACCCTTGGCGTGGGATAATGTTTAGCTAGGCTTGTTTTCTAGTCATTACTACTGAATACTGAGCTCGGCCCACACTGGCTACAAAAGCACAATATTAAAAAAAGAAGAAAAATTGATTTGTCATAAACAATTATAAGCAAATTTTTATCTATGCATAATCGTCATTTTTTAGCATTGCTTTTCTTTCAGGTTTGTGGTTTCAACACATTTTTCCACAAATTTTGGTCTTATGTTGTGAATATTCTTCTACTGGCACGTCAGTTGTAATGGGCGGTTAGATCGTCCGCGTGTCGAAATGTTTCGATCTCACCGTGGTCGTCTTGTGAAGAAGGATGATTTTTTTAATAATAGAAGCGCGGTGCCTGAAAGTTATACCCACAGGTTGATCAAAGCATTGCGAGTAAAACTGGGTAGATGAAATTGTTTAGAAACTGAAATCACAACGCAACACTTCATGAATAGATAAAATGTATTATATTTCGGTTGGCAAGCTCTCTAGAAATGGTCTTTCGATAAAAAAAAAAAATTACCGGACCCCACCCCAACAGTCTGGTTAATCACAAGGATGTACAAAAAAAAAAATTACAATCACTGCTTTTGCTTTTCTATAAAATTTTCCTATAATATTTTTCTATAATATTCTTATAATATAAAATACATTGAGGCTGATCGGTAACGCAACCTGTTCTCCCCTTCGTAATAATGAAATTTCCCGAGACTTTTCTATGTTTAGTCAGCACTTGACACTGGTAAATGAATATCTTATTGCATCTTTTATTTCTTTTGTTGTGCGTTAAATTTCATTTTTATGTTTCTGATTTTAAAAAAAATCAATCCATCTTTTCTCCATCCAACTATGCGTTGAACAACAGGACGGATTGACTTCTATAGCATTAAATGGTAACCAATCTACTGCAACAAGTAATGGCAACCTACTGTCCAGTCATTCATACATCGAAAGAGGCATGATAGCCCAAGCGTGTATCACCTATAGCACAACTATACAAATCTCTCTCTCTCTCTCTCTCTCTCTATATATATATATATATATATATATATATATTGTAAGAGGGGCAAACGTTGATCCGAAACACGAAAATTTTTGTGTAGTGATACTATGCTTTTATAAACCATTGTAACAAACATTACAATATAAAGCTCTACGTTGCATCGAGCACTCTTTATAAAAGTAAATGCATGAACAGTGGGTTTAAAACCAACGTGTTCCATAACTTTCTTACAATATATATATATATATATATATATATATATATATATATATGAGAGAGAGACAGACAGGGATAGTCAGTTAAGTGTTATATATATATATATATATATCCGAGTGACTACAGAACGAAGAATTCTTACCACGTCCAAAACATTAATTTAAAACAGTGCTTGATATATAATATATAGAGCTGTGAATATTTATTATAAATTATATTTTAGAACATACATAATTATTCTATATATAAGCGCTATGAAGGTACGCTCGTTTCGACATTGAAACCTCAATGGCTAATCAGGCGGTGTGGAAATCCTTTTTCTTTATATTTATTTAGTTTTGTTCGAATGTTGGTGGGGGTTAGTTATAGGGGGATGGGTCTTTGACCGTTGGAATTTTAGAAGAAATTGTTTTGTTAGAGGTGTTGGTGGGGGTTAGCGATAGGGGAATAAGTCTGTGACCGTTGGAATTTTTTGAGAGGGTGTTTCTTAAGTGGTTGATTAATGAGAGTCTTTGATTCTAGACAGTTGTAAGTTTTAATTATTTATTGGCTAGACTATATCTTTATGGATTTCTTAGAAGAGCCGATAATAGTTGGCGTGGATATTTTTTTATTTATTTTTATTTAAGCAGAGTCTTTATAATTAATGTAAGTTTGCATGTTTAATCTTAACTTTGAATTTAGGGAATATGTTTTTTGTATTAAATATTAAATATTTGATTTTTAATTGGATCATAGTTTGGAAACCGTTTTCTCTATTAAATTTTTAATTTTAAATTTCTATTCTTATATCTAGTCAATATATGATTCATCTAATTATGGTTATGTTTATGGTTATTAACCTTACTCCAATTATGGTTATGATTATTAACTTTACTCTAACTATGGTTATGGTTATTAACCTTACTCTAATTATGGTTATTAACCTTACTTTATAATTAATATCAATTAATACTAATTATAGTTATTAACTTTAATTTATAATTAATATTAAAACTTAGTTTAGAATTTAGTAATCTGATATTATTATAGAATTTATATATATATATATATATATATATATATATATATATATATATGGGGTCCTAGTTGTGGCTCTTGTAGTATTTTTTTTTTTTAGCATGATTGTAATGTTAGCTCTCTTATGTGCTTGCAGTTTACTGTGGTTTCATGCCTCTGTTTTAAAAGCTTGTTACTGTTCATATATTTAAGGATCTCAATTTTTTCTTGATGACAGAGGAAACATGGTTCCTTTATAGATTTAGCTGTACTTGCTTGTTTAAGGATTTTCCATTTAACTCTAGGCGTTTTAATTTCGTCTTTTAACTTCCAAAAGTATTTGGAGAGAGATGTCATGTTTTGTTTTTCTTTGTTATTGAAGGATGAGAGGTGATTGTAAAATCGCTTTTTAAATACGTTCATGGTATTTCCGATATACATTTTTCATCCTTAGGATTCTCCATGGATGAGATCGAACACATATATATCAGGGATTTCGTTAAACATTTATTGGTCATGGGGCATTGGTTTGGGTTTCTACAGTTACAGAGGTTGTTATTATTGGGCGGACTGGTATTAGTGTTGGAGTTATTTTTGTTGTGTGCTTTTCATATTTTGTTGTTATGTACTTTAATTATTTTTATAGATTATTGAAGCAGCAATAGCTTAGTTTATTTATATTTTTATTGAATATTTTATTTAGAGGGTTATTTTTGAGGAAATGCTTATCTATTAGTTGAAGAAATTTATGTCCCAGCTTGAAGTTAATTGATTGATTAAAAGGAGGGTTATACCATATGATTTTTCGGTTTCTATTTTTGCTTTTTGAACTTCTGAATTTTTCCACAAAGCTGATTTTTGATGATTGATAGCCGCTATCCTTAAGGATTTTATCGTAAATTACCTTGTGTTTATCAAATATTTCTTTACTAGATGAGTGTGTGTTAATGCGGCGTTCTATGGTGGGTGGCTAGAGTTGGGATTTATATATATTGGGTTTGCATTGTTCTTCATGTAAAGTTGGAAAGTGTTCGATACTAAGTCTAATGTTGTGTCTAAGAAGTCTACTTGCTTGATGTTGGGGTTAATCACTACGTTAAGACCAAAGGATTTAAAGACTCTATGAATTAATTTTCTAGTTCTATCGACCTTACCTCCAGTAGATTCATTTATTATCATGAGTCCGTCATATCTATATAGTCCTATATTGTTCGTATCGATTTCTTTATGCGCAGTGAGGTTGTACAACAGGAATAACCCCACCAGATCAGAAGATTCTGCAGAATCCAGGGCTCCCATGGATAAATCAAAATTAGCCGTTGAATTTTTAGTCCACTGTTCGTTGTTGTGGATGAGAACTGATTTTCTACAGTACAGTTTGCGCGTTAAATCTCTTTCATCACTTTTCGTTGGTCAAATTCTTTTTTACACTGACATGCGAAATTTGATTTCGTGTTTATACTTCATAATTGTTTTCAACGATTTTGATTAAATTCAGTTCTTTTTGTTGTTTTTGGAATACTATTTTTTACAACGGTTAATTATTTTTATTTTTTTTGCATTTGAATTTCGTGTGTCTGTGTGTGTATTGGGTTTTCATGTTGTTTTGTTGAGTAAAGGCTTGTATTATTTTACAAAATATTTCTTCCTGCATCATGAGAGTGTCATTATCTGCATTAGTGACTACCGCCAAAACGTAGTGGTTTTTCTCAAACTGCTTACCTTATGATTTCAGATTATGCACTATCCCCGAAAAACCATAACCAAATCCTCTCAGCATAATTGCTGTATAAGCTACAAGTGGCTTCTAGGACGTTGTGTGTGACGAAAAAACTGCAAATATTTATCTCATCAAACTGACAAGAAGGACGTTCATATATGAGTTTAGGTAATAATGGTACAGCTAAAATGGCACAAGTAGAAAAACGGACAAAATGACACAAGTGACAAACTTTTTAAAATTGGGAAAAATGGCACAAGTAAAAAAAAAAAAAAAGAAAAAATTAAGTTTATTGAAATATACACTTTTGTTCAAAATAGTTGCTTTTAAATGAAATCTAATTTGTTTAAAATATCAAAAATAGACCTTTAATTTAATTTTTAATATTGGCAAAATTATAATTGCTTTTCCTCCAGTTGTTAATATAAATTCTTGCATTTAAATTTTATATGAAACAATTAGGATAAAACCAAATATGTTCTTATATGAGCTCTTTTTACCGGTGCCATTTTACGTAGCATTACTGCCAGTGCCGTTATTACCATTCAACACTCTTAATATTAATGGGTTATTTTGTCTTTTCCCGCAAGCAAATAATTGTAAAAAAGCATTATTTAAAATAATTTCACCCCAATCAAGGCAATAAAAACACTAAGATGCAAAGGGGTTATTGGGTGTGAGGAAATATGAAAGAAAGAAAACAATATTAAGGAAAATGTAAAAGAACAGGAATAAAGAAAATATTAACAAAAAACATTGCTTTTGCATTTACTTTTTTGAAGATCAAAGTTGACAGGAAAGCAAGAAACCAGAACAGTTCCACAAGCGAGAAATACTAGTGAAAAAACTGTTAGCATAGAACCTACAATTACATCTAGCCATTTCAACAATAAAATGAGGAGAACTTACCGCCTGTATACTAGTACTCTTCAATTTATAGACTATAAACAAAAGAGGAAAGTTCATCAAATCAATTACAATGAAAATATTTTATATATATTTGATAGGCTTTAACACATAAAGAAGAAAGAAGAAGATGGATTTTTGGGTGTCAGTGAGAGTGAGGGAAGGGGAAGAGATAAAGAAGGTAGCGAAGACGGAGGAAAGAGACAGACAAACGGGCATGTTCGTTATTGCAGTGAACCGTGATTTGACTTTGATGTCACCATTGTATCAAAATGCTGAATGGCCGGTCATATAATAAAATACCACATTTCTCCTTTAAGTTATTGACTGTGTTCTCCTCTTCTAAAATTAAACTTTTAAACTTTCTTTTTAATTTAGAATTAAAAAGAAAGTTTAAAAGTTTAATTTTAGAAGAGGAGAACACAGTCAATAAGGGATAGAGAGAGAGACTTTCAGGTGCCTTTTTAGTTCGATTGATGACAACGAAATTCACACATACGAATAAAGTAGATCCTCATTGCGATCTTTCTTTCTATCTGTGCTTGTGGTTCGTACTGTACCCTCGATTGTGTTTATATGTCAAAAGAGACATGACTGACTGGGCAGAAAATTATCCCGCAGTAGGTTGCCATTGGTTTCTGCAATAGTCTGGTTGCCAGCCACGTCTATAGATCCCTATATTATTTAATCCATAACTGGAGGGAGGAAACGGATTAATACCTTTCCCAAGTGTATTTGTGTGTAAGTGAATGCAAGGAATTCGGCTGGAATTTGAACTCGGCACACCGATTTTTCATTCCAAGTTCATATTCACTGTACGACAACGAACATCCGTGCACCACAACGTACATGTATATGTTATAATACAGCCTTAATCACCGAACAATTGTCGCTTTTAATTTATCTCCGTTGGAGCTTGAAATATGGGTTCAGAAGGAACGACGGTTCGTCCATCAAAACATCAACGCTTAACGTCACTATATTACCGACAGTTTATATTTAAATAAGATGGTAACTGGACCCAGTAGACAAAAACTCACCCTCTTATACTAAAAGTGAACAAAATCCCAGTCTGATAAATAATGTTAAGTCAATCAGTCAATTTAGTGTCCTACGTGACACACGCTTAGACGATCATGTCTCTTTCGATCTATGACAAACTAAGCAGAAGATTTTCCCGTAATAGATTATAATTTCTTTTTGTTTTAGACCGATTGCCAACCAAAATCATAAAACCCAATCTGTCTTGTATTTTAACCTATAGCCAAATGTAATTGGAATTCGAAAATGGCTCTTCGATTTCTCAATCCGAGCCGATATCCACTGCACCACGACGAAGTACCCGACAGCGAAAGATCTTTTTTGCACATACAAGTATTGAATATTGGCATTTTGTCCTGATTCGCATAAAATACGTATTTAAAAGCAAGCGATATTTGAATTTAACGTATGTTTTAAAATTGAAGAACTTTTGTAGAAGTTATTATTTCAGGTTTGATTCCAAGTTAGTAGATTAAATTTAATATTGCCAATAAAGTTTCGTTGCTGTATTTGAAACCGAATATAAATCAGCCATATTTACAAATCTGCCAACACAACGTAATTTTTTATTACAAAAATTTTTCAATCATGAATTGTAATTTACTGAATCTTTACTTGAGTAAAATTAACTCATTTAAAGATTGATTAATGTTAATTAAAATATATATTACTTTTAGTTTAAATTATTACAGGAAAGCGTTTTTAACAAGGAACTATTTTTATCATGTGTTTACATGTCTGTTGATAACCTGATGTTTGCAAGATTTATGAAAGGGATAAATTCTTGTAGTAAAATGACATAACGAATACAACGTTAACACCTTTCCTTAGACAAGATTTTAACTAGCCACTAATCTTTAAAATATTAAACATTTTAAGCATTCTAATATTTTATTGCATTTTAGGTACTTTTTCTCACTTTCAAATATGCTTGTTGAGAAAATAAACTTTAAGTATACTATAGTTACCACTGTCATTTTCTGACAATGTCGTATATAGACATCAATATTTACAAAATCGGTACGTACATACACAAAAATTCAAAACTAGCGATCGCTGAATTGTATTAAATCTTTTTAAGAAAGTTATTTTATTTATTGTTACCCAAACGATACAAAATATTGCAGAATTTATATGTTTGTAAATTATTTTAATCAAAATTTAAAAAATGAAAGATATTTCTTGTAAAAAATTATTATTCATCGGAAAGAATATTTTTCTCAAAACAGTGTCCGTAATTAATATATCTCATTTATAAAACCAATAAAAGCTTTTCTAATTAAATACTGTTTTAGTTTTATTTCGTGTTTCGAGTGTAACGTTGAGTCTCTTCAGGCAAATAAATTTGTGACTTTACATATCGAGATATGTTTGTTTTCTGATGGCCAAAATATCGTTTTTATATGCAGATTAGTGGTGTGCAGCTAAGAAAGTTCATATGCGTGTCTGTTTGTCGTTTTTTTGTTTGTTTTTGTTTGTTTTTGTTTTTTCACACTCGCACGTTAAGTTTTTTCCGTGACATTTCGTTGGTCAAATTTTTGTTTACATTGACATGCGAAATTTAATTTCGTCTTTATACTTCAAAATTGTTTTCACCGATTTTGATTAAATTCTGTTCTTTTTATTGTTTTTGGAACACTATTTTTTGCAACAGTTCGTGATTTTTTTTTTTTTTCGCATTTGAATTTCGTGTGTCTGTGTGTGTATTGGGTTTTTATGTTGTTTTATTGAGTAAAGGCTTGTATTATTTTACAAAATATTTCTTCCTGCATTATGAGAGTGTCATTATCTGCATTTTGTTAGATACTCTGAATTTACTTCCATTACATTCGTGTAAACGTTGGGAGACGTACATTTTCCTGTTATTGGCTCGTCTGTTACTTCTATGCAGGGCTTGCATTTAACTAGCACCATTGTTAAATATATGAAAACTATGCCACGGATTATCCAAAGTCTTTTGCGAGTTAAATGTTGTAGAAATGCACGGAAGCATTCAATTGTTATGCTTGCACGAAGTCACAAATTATAGTGACTACCGCCAAAATGCAGTGGTTTTGCTCAAACTGCTTAGCTTATGATTCCAGATTATGCACTTTCCCCGGAAACTATAACCAAATTTCGCTCAGCAAAATTTCAGTATAAGCAACAAGTGGGTTCTGGGACGTTGTCTGCGACGAATAACTGCAAATATTTATCTCATTGAAATGACAAGAAGGAAGGCACAAAACCAGAAGAGTTCCACAAGCGAGCAATGCGAGTGAATGCATTATAAGCATAGAACTTACAGCTACATCGAGCCATTTCAACAATAAGATGAGGAGACCTTACCGCCAGTATACTAGTACTCATAATTTCATAGACTATAAACAACAGAGAAAAGTTTATCGAATCAATTACCATGAAAATATTTATAGAAGAGATACAGAAGATTTTTTGTTTTTTGTTTTTTGTTTTTTTTGTATATTTAATTTTTATCTAAAAAGTAATTTTAATTTATAAACTTCATTTATTTAAACATTTTATAAAATCTTTTAGAAAGGGTTTATTTCAGTCAGTTAAGTGATATACGTAAAACACGTTTCGGCAATCATGTCTCGAAAGACACATGACTAATTGGGCATATGATTATCCCGCAATAGGTTGCCATTGCTTTCTGCGGTAGACTGGTTGCCAGCCAAGTCTATAGAACCCATTCCTTCCTGTTATTTATCCCATAACTGGAGGAAAGAGATAGATTAATAGTTTTCCCAAAGTTTTTTGCGCGTAAGTGAATGCAATGGATTCAACTGGAATTCGAACTCGGCTCCCCGTTTGTCATTTCGAATCAATATCCACTGCATCACAACGGACATCCTTGCCCAGGCAGTAATGTCTCTTTCGAGACATAATCGCCCAAGTTTATTTGTTTTTATAAACAAATAGTTTTTATGCTTTATGGAATATTTTTCGACTATCCTAGCAAGTAAATATATGATATCTGAGAGTATTTTCTAAAAAAATTCTGGAATTGTAGCTTAGAGAATATAATACTCACGGGTCATATAGAAGGAAAGAGAGACAGGAAAAAGCAACACTAGTGTGTTCTAGGACGTTGTCTGCGACGAAAAAAATTGAAAATATTGATCTCATCGAAATGACAAGAAGGACGTTCATATATGAGTTTAGGTAATAATGGTACAGCTAAAATGGCACAAGTAGAAAAACGGACAAAATGACACAAGTGACAAACTTTTTAAAATTGGGAAAAATGGCACAAGTAAAAAAAAAAAGAAAGAAAAAAATTAAGTTTATTGAAATATACACTTTTGTTCAAAATAGTTGCTTTTAAATGAAATCTAATTTGTTTAAAATATCAAAAATAGACCTTTAATTTAATTTTTAATATTGGCAAAATTATAATTGCTTTTCCTCCAGTTGTTAATATAAATTCTTGCATTTAAATTTTATATGAAACAATTAGGATAAAACCAAATATGTTCTTATATGAGCTCTTTTTACCGGTGCCATTTTACGTAGCATTACTGCCAGTGCCGTTATTACCATTCAACACTCTTAATATTAATGGGTTATTTTGTCTTTTCCCGCAAGCAAATAATTGTAAAAAAGCATTATTTAAAATAATTTCACCCCAATCAAGGCAATAAAAACACTAAGATGCAAAGGGGTTATTGGGTGTGAGGAAATATGAAAAAAAGAAACCAATATTAAGGAAAATGCAAAAGAATAGGAATAAAGAAAATATGAACAAAAAACATTGACTTTGCATTTACTTTTTTGAAGATCAAAGTTGAATAGAAAACTAGGAACCGGAAGAGTTCCACAAGCGCGAAAAATACGAGTGAAGAAACGGTTAGCATAGAACTTACAGCTACTTCTAACCGTTTCAACAATAAAATGAGGACACCTTACCGCCAATCTAGCAGTAATCTTAAAATTATAGCTATAAACATAAGGTGAAAGTTCATCAAATTAATTACAGTGAAATTATATGATACGTATTTGACATAAAGAAGAAAGAATTTCATGGATTTGAGTGTCAGTGAGAGTGAGGAAAGGGGAAGAGATAAAGAAAATAGCGAAGACGGAGGAAAGCGACAGACAAACGGGCATGTTCGTTGATGCTGTGAACCGTGAATTGATTTTGAAGTCTCCATTGTATCAAAATGCTGAAAGATAAAAATAAAATATCAGATCTCTCCTTTTATTTGAGAACTTTTTCCCTTGACGAAAATTAACCTTTTAAACTTTCTTTTTAATCCTAGAATTAAAAAGAAAGTTTGAAAGGTTAATTTTAGAAGATGAAAACACAGTCAATAAGGGATAGAGAGAAAGACACAGAGAGAGATAGACTTTTAGGTGCCTTGGTCGTCGCGACTGATGACAATGGAATTCACATATGAAGGAAACAGATCCTGAAGGCGATCTTTGCTTTTCTTTTTCTTTCTGTCGGTGCTAGTGGTTTGTACTGTACGCTCGATTGTGTTTATATGTAAGTTAGTAAAGTGCTAGACAAGATACACGCTTTGGGCGATCATGTCTCAAAAGAGAAAATTATGCCGCCGCAGTAGGTTGCAATTGGTTTTTGCAGTAGACTGGTTGCCAGCCAAGGTTATAGCACCCAATCTGTCCTATTATTTAACCTATAACTGGAGGGAGGAGACGGATTAATACCTTTCCTGAGGGTATTTGTGCGTAAGTGAATGCAAGGAATTCAACTGGGATTTGAACTCGGCTCCCCGATTTGTCATTCCAAGCCCCATCCACTTCACCACATCGCACATCCGTGCACCACAACGCACATATATATGTTTATATATAGCCTTCCTTAATCACCGAACACTTGTCACTCCTAATTTATCTCCGTTGGAGCTTGAAATATAGGTTCAGAAGGAACGACGGTTCGTCCATCAAGACATCAACACTAAACCTCACGATATTTCAAACAGTTTATATTTAAATAAGATGGTAACTGGGCCCAGTAGACAAAAACTCAGCCGCTTATACTAAAAGTGGACAAAATCCCAGTCTCGTAAATAAAGGTGAAGTCAGTCAGTCAATTAAGTGCCCTACGTGACACCCGCTTAGACGATCATGTCTCTTTCAATCTATGACAGACTAGGCAGAAGATTTTCCCGTAATAGATTGCAATTCCCTTCTGTGGTAGACCGGTTGCCAACCAAAGACATAAAAGCCAGTCAGTTTTGTTTTTTAAACCATAGTCAAATTCAACTGGAATTCGAACATGGCTCTTCGATTTCTCAATCCGAGCCGATGTCCACTGCGCCACGACAAAGTACCCGACAGCGAAAGATCTTTTTTGCACATACAAGTATTGAATATTGGCATAAGAAAGTTCATATGCGCGCGTTTTAGTCTTTTTTTTTTTTGTTGTTGTTTGTTTTTTCAAACTCGCACGTTATGTCTCTTCTGTCACCTTACGTTGGTCAAATTTATTTTTACACTGACATGCAAAATTTGATTTCGTCTTTATACTTCAAAATTGTTTTCACCGATTTTGATTAAATTAAGTTTTTTTGTTGTTTTTGGAACACTATTTTTTGCAACGGTTTGTGATTTGTTTTTTATTTTTTTGCATTTGAATTTTGTGTGTCTGTGTATATTGGGTTTGTTCTGTTGCTTTGTTGAGGAAAGTCTTGTATGTTTTTATAAATGTTTCTTCCTGCATCATGAGAGTGTCATAATCCGAATTTACTTCCATTACATTCGTGTAAACGTTGGGAGACGTACATTTTTCTGTTATTGGCTCGTCTGTTACTTCTATGCAGGGCCTACATTCAACTAGCACCATTGTTAAATATCTGAAAACTATGCCATGAATTATCCAAAGTCTTTTGTGAGTTAAATGTTGTAGAAATGCATGGAAGCATTCAATTGTTATGCTTGCACGAAGTCACAAATTATAGTGACTACCGCCAAAATGCAGTGGTTTTGCTCAAACTGCTTAGCTTATGATTCCAGATTATGCACTTTCCCCGGAAACTATAACCAAATTTCGCTCAGCAAAATTGCAGTATAAGCAACAAGTGGGTTCTGGGTTTTTGTATGCGACGAAAAAACTGGAAATATTTATCTCATCGAGCTGACAAGGAGGATGTTCATATATGAGTTTAATTAATAATGGCACAACTAAAACTGGCGCAAGTGGAAAAACTGAAAAAATGATACAAGTGACAAATCTTTTAAAAATGGGAAAAATGGCACAACTAAAAAAAAAGTACTTACCTTTCTTAACAACTTCTGGTTGTCATAAATCTTTCGTCACCTCGATACCGTAATCGAAGTGACGAAAGATAGGGCTACCGTAATTAAAAAGTTTTTTATTCTAAATTTCAAGCAATAAGGAATTCTTACTTGCTTGAAATCAGATAAAGGTAAGTTTCAATTTTAAAAATTGCCTTAAATGACGTGTCAGCGAGATATATTTTATTTTTGCAAGATTTTTAAATCAGAAATTTGGCTACTGTTTATGTAATATGTCGATCAATCAAAAATTGTGGGACATTTAAAGTTTTTTTATCAGATAAAAAAAATATTAAATTAAAATCAATATAATTTTGGTTTAAAATACACCAGTGTATTTTCCTTACTAGAATTAAAATTTAATCTTTTGGCTTTCAATTAAAGCTACTTTTAAAGCTTGAAGATAACTAATTTTTAAAATTTCAATTTAAATTTAGGTATAGAAAAATGACTGGAGGCACCTACTAGTAAGGAGCAATAATCCCACATACATACTTTCCAAATCTTAACATCACTAAATATTATTTTTTAATTCTAGATAACAGCATTACTTATTAAAGTAAATGAAATTAAATAAATCTCGATCTGACGAGGGTTTCATTAAGACTATATAGGGTAATTCTATTATAGGGTAATTCTATTATAGGGTAATTCTATTATAGGGTAATTCAATTAACTCAATTTCAAATTTTAAATGACCGAACAAGAAAAGAAAAAAAAAGAAAAAAAAGAATTATACCTTTTTAAGTCAATTGACCGTTATTTGGTGCATTATGCGAACGTTTTAACCTTTCAAATTTTGTCAAAAAAACTGCTTGCGTCCGAGGTATGTATTATAAAATGCAACTGACTGTTATCGCCGTCATTCTGACGAGTCAACTGCAATCTTTCGCTGTTTCTTTTAACAAGCCCTTTTAGACTTTAGCGAGGTAGGAATGGAACAAGTGGATGCAACATGAACATTTTGGTGCAACACATGATGAACGAATGAAAAAACCCAACCCTTGTTTAGGTGCGAATGTGAGTAAAGAATTCGTGGGGGCAAAAATAAGCATAGTGTTTAAGTCATTTAAGAAATGTGGTGTCAATAACGCAGTGGATGGAATCGAAGGTGAAATTCTCTTTGATCAGAATATTTAATTCATTGGTTTATTTACATTATTCGGACAATTGCCCTCATCGTTGTTGCCATTTGTACGACGTTTCGGCCGTTGTACTCTCCGGCTTTCTTCAGATGCTAGGCATTTCGAACCGAACCCTTAATTACAATCACTGGTGTATATCACCCACATTCCTCGCGTAAATAGGAGTAGATAGACTAAACTATCGCCCGGTTCACACTCCACCCACGTCTATTTAACAGGTGAAGAGGCTCATCCCTTGTTCCCTGCTTAGGATGTGGTTTCTGGTTTTCTCTTTTCCAATCTTTTCACTCTTATGTAGCCCCCTGCACATCAGTGGCGTTACCGCCTTGCTCGGGGTGATATGATTAAAGGAAATCCTCGATTGGAAGTCATGAGTATTGACTTAAGAACACATGGCAAAGTGGATATAGACGTTGGTTAGTTCCTGACTTGAGTTGTGAGTTCAGTACCAGGCTACAGCAGTGGTCAACAAATAACTTGCAGGGTTAGAGGGAGATGACTTCCAATTGAGGCTTTGCGCAAGGAATGAGGATGATATACCCTAGTGATTGTAATAAAAGGGTTCGGTTCAAAATTCCTCATCTCAGAAATATAGACAAACTAGCAGTATAACCCGGCATTGCTCGGGTGTAATGAAAGCTTTAAAACTAATCCATGGTCCTGGAGCTCAGATGCTTTGGACGTTGGCACGAAAGACTAAAAAGCAATAGTTGTTTCCAGTTAAAGCGAAACCGTAGACTGAAAGAAAAATGAATGGATGTAAGTGAAATTTTGATTTCCTGGTATCGATATCAAATACGTTTTTTCGTCGTAAACTGAATTTTGAAGGCTAAATAAGTCCACTGAGTAAATGTTATCATGGCTGAGACAAAGAACTACAATTATATCTATTTAGAGCCAAACCCGAAGCAAAAACTAAAATAAAAGGGCAGAAAAAATACAGACATACAGGCAGATAAACAGACACACACACAAACATTTTGCCTTATATTGCCCGATTTTCTGCACTATTGTAAGAACTGCAACCTTGAAATTCAGAATATCGTTTCTTATGTCTTTATCTATGAGTGTATCAAATTTGATTAAAATCGGACCACTCCTTCCATTTATAAATAATTTTAGATACCAATGGTGAAATGTTTGATTCTTTTTTAAGTGACGGTAGAAGCAGTGAGGATCTTGTAGGTTTTGAGTCAAACTGAAAAACAGTAAACATTTTGATTTTATTTGTGGCTTTTCTTAGTCTAATGTTTAGAGCATTTTTGTGTTTAGAAAAGTATATACTAACTTTTATAAGAGTGAATTTTTGTTCAGTTAAATCTTTCAAGAGCAACTGTAATATTTTTTCTTTTCAAAATATTTCTTCAAAATAAGATTGCGTTTTATACAGTGCTACGTTTTCTATTCTGAAAAAAAAAATTGGTTCTCGTTTGTTTTGTTTCTTATTTTGTTGTTTTTTATTTTGTTGTTTTTTGTTTTTATCAATTCACCCCAAACAAGGCGATAATGCCACTAAATAGCAAAGGGCTACTGAGAGTGAAAAAGAATGAAAAAACTTTAGATAAGATCGGAAACCTAAAACCTAAAGGGAAAACAAGGCATAAAACTACTCTTTTTCATAAGATGAGCGGTGTAAAACAGTGAATCGATCTCCTCGTATTTAGGAGAAAAAATAAATAAAGACCAAGTGAGAGTCTGAAATGAACAACAAGTGAAATTTTATGAGATCGCAGCAATACTTTAAATCTTAGAAAATGTCATTTTACTGTTGTGCAGGGGGTTACATAGAAGGAATGCTATGAGAAAGATTGACAGGTTACAGGGGATGTCAGGAAGAGGGTAAGAGAAACATGAGAATACTGGTGAGAGTGGGATGGACGGAGAAAAGCGCATGAGAAATAGGATGTAAGTTAGTGAGACAGGAGATGACTATTGACTTTGCATTTGAATTCTTGAAGATTGTAGCTGCCAAGAAAGCAAGTAAGCGGAAGGGAATTCCACAGGCGAGACGAAAAGAAGCTGCTGGAGGAGAATTTGCGTTTACAATTTATTGGTTTCACAGTAAAAGGGTGGGACCTAGTTGCTGATCTTGTTGCTCGAGTAAATTTATATATAGGGGGTACCAGTTAGCTAAGTTCATCGGAGCAGAAGCCGTGAAAGTATTTGTAGAAGAGACACAGGGAAGCCACACTGTATCGGTGAGAAAGCGACTGTATCCTAGCTACCAAGTCGTGATGGATCACATAACAGATTCTCCGTTGGATTTTGTCTAGGAAACCTAGGTGTATAACAAGAGCACCCGACCAGAAATGGCAGCAGTATTCAATGCACGGGCAGATGGTAGATTTGTATATGTGCAGGATTGTTTCAGACGGGAAAAACTTCCTGGCCCTGCACAAAAACGGACCTTCTTAGCAGCGGATTTAGCAATCGATTCTGTATAGTAATTCCACTTGAGATCTGATGTGAGAGTTAACCCGAGGAGACGCAGTGTTTTACTTTCAGGGAGACTAGCCTGATCCATGCTAATGTGGGGTAGGAACTATTGTCTGCGATGGTTAATAGATAACAGCTTCGTTTTGAAAGCATTAAAATTCACGAGCCATTTCTTACCCCAGTTCACCACGGGTTCCATAATTAAATCAAATTTATTTGACTACTTTTTTTTTTTAAATCATATCACCCCGAGCAAGACGGTAACGCCACTGAAGCGCAGGGAGCTACGTAAGAGTGAAAAGATTGGAAAAGAGAAAGCAGGAAACCACATCCTAAACAGGGAACAGGGGATGAGCCTCTTCACCTGTTCAATAGACGTGGGTGGTGTGTGAACCGGGCGATATTTTATTCTATCTACTCCAATTGGATGTGCTTTGTGGTGCAGTGGATATCGGCTCGGAACGAGAAATCGGGGAGCCGTGTTCGAATTTCAGTTGAATTCATTGCATTCACTTACGCGCAAATACCCTTGGGAAAGGTATTAATCCTTCTCTTCCTTCCAGTTATGGGTTAAATAACTGGACAGATTGGGTTCTATAGCCTTGGCTGGCAACCAATCTACTGTAGAAAGCAATGGCAACCTACTATGGGATAATCTTCTGCCCATTCAGTCATGTCTTTTTCGAGATATGATTGCCCAAAGTGTGTATCACGTATGTCAATTAACTGACTGTCCTAATAGATGGTGGTGGGTTTTTATTTTCGTTAAAGTTTTCGATCCCCACCCGAGCTTATTAAAACCCCACCCCGTTTATTAATTTCTCATTTTTCACCAGAGCCAAGCCCAAAGAAGAAGCAACAATAATTATAGTTGGTTCAAATTTTTAATTGTACGCTTTTAGGATATATGCCATTTTATTATAAGAGGCGTGTTGAAAAATTATACTCCTCTGCATTGTTTAAAAATAGTTACATTGTTTTGGGTTTTTTTTTATTTGTTTTGTTGTTGTTTTGTTTTTGTTTTTGTTTTTTGTTTTTTTTTGTTTTTTTGTTTTTTGTTTATTTTCCCCAGAATTACCACATTCCATTCTCTGATAAACCTAATGTTTTTGGAAAAAATTTCATTTGAAATATAATACTAGTGAAACAGGAAGCGAATATGACGAAAAGGACATTCCAAACGTTGTTTGAAAATCTCTTTGAATAAGTTGTATAAACAAGTTGATTTTTTTTTAGCTCAGAAACCACGTCCTCAGAATTTCTAGCACTTTCGATTTTTACGTGAGTTCTAAGAGTTGATGTTTAATTTATGTGAGCTTTTACGCATTCTAATTGTTGCGCCAGGGCTTCTTCGCTTGCTGCTATCTTAGAAGAAAATAAAAGATGTCCTATTTTTTTATTTCATGTGTCCTCACGACGTAGTCGTCATGGCACTACAAAAATCCTGTCCTTTACAGCCAATTCTTAACAATTTTTGTCTTTCTGTTATTTCCCTGTTCTTCTATTCATTTACTCAAACTCACTATGTATGTCATGTGTTATTTTCCATTGCCCTTTTTGCCTTCAATGTGTCCAGTGAGTATCAGATTTTCCCAGCCCTCTTTCCTCATTACGTGCCTTAGAAACAGGAAACAGCAATTATTGTAGTTGGTTAAGTTTTTAATTGTACACTTCTACGAATGTTTGAATAAGTTTCATAAAAACGTTGCTTTATCGTTTTAAGTTTGATGATAACGTCATTTGCAGGAATTCTTGCACTTTCTGATAAACTGATGCCGTACCAATATACTTTCGAGGTTTATGTGATTTCTGCAATTTGATGTTTAGTTTATGTGAACTTTTTATGTAATTTCTGCGAGATAATGTTTTATTTATGTGATAATCTTTTGTGATTTCTGCGAGATGATGTTGAATTATGTGAGCTTTTTTTTTGCGTGTTGATGTTTAATTGATGTGATAATTTTATGTGATTTTTGCGAGTTGATGTTTAATTGATGTGATAATTTTATGTGATTTTTGCGAGTTGATGTTTAATTGATGTGATAATTTTATGTGATTTTTGCGAGTTGATGTTTAATTGATGTGATAATTTTATGTGATTTTTGCGAGTTGATGTTTAATTGATGTGATAATTTTATGTGATTTTTGCGAGTTGATGTTTAATTGATGATAATTTTATGTGATTTTTGCGAGTTGATGTTTAATTGATGTGATAATTTTATGTGATTTTTATGAGTTGATGTTTAATTGATGTGATAATTTTATGTGATTTTTGCGAGTTGATGTTTAATTGATGTGATAATTTTATGTGATTTTTGCGAGTTGATGTTTAATTGATGTGATAATTTTATGTGATTTTGCGAGTTGATGTTTAATTGATGTGATAATTTTATGATTTTTGCGAGTTGATGTTTAATTGATGTGATAATTTTATGTGATTTTTGCGAGTTGATGTTTAATTGATGTGATAATTTTATGTGATTTTTGCGAGTTGATGTTTAATTGATGATAATTTTATGTGATTTTGCGAGTTGATGTTTAATTGATGATAATTTTATGTGATTTTTGCGAGTTGATGTTTAATTGATGTGATAATTTTATGTGATTTTTGCGAGTTGATGTTTAATTGATGTGATAATTTTATGTGATTTTTGCGAGTTGATGTTTAATTGATGTGATAATTTTATGTGATTTTTGCGAGTTGATGTTTAATTGATGTGATAATTTTAAGGTGATTTTTGCGAGTTGATGTTTAATTGATGTGATAATTTTATGTGATTTTTATTGATGTTTAATTGATGGGATAATTTTTATGTGATTTTTGCGAGTTGATGTTTAATTGATGTGATAATTTTATGTGATTTTTGCGAGTTGATGTTTAATTGATGTGATAATTTTATGTGATTTTTGCGAGTTGATGTTTAATTGATGATAATTTTATGTGATTTTTGCGAGTTGATGTTTAATTGATGATAATTTTATGTGATTTTTGCGAGTTGATGTTTAATTGATGTGATAATTTTATGTGATTTTTGCGAGTTGATGTTTAATTGATGTGATAATTTTATGTGATTTTTGCGAGTTGATGTTTAATTGATGTGATAATTTTATGTGATTTTTGCGAGTTGATGTTTAATTGATGTGATAATTAAGATTTTTGCGAGTTGATGTTTAATTGATGTGATAATTTTATGTGATTTTTGCGAGTTGATGTTTAATTGATGTGATAATTTTATGTGATTTTTGCGAGTTGATGTTTAATTGATGATAATTTTGTGATTTTTTGCGAGTTGATGTTTAATTGATGTGATAATTTTATGTGATTTTTGCGAGTTGATGTTTAATTGATGTGATAATTTTATGTGATTTTTGCGAGTTGATATTTAATTTATGTAAGCTTTTATTATTGGATTTTTTATGGCTTGCAGCTATTCTTCTCAGAAACTGTAAAAGGTTCTGCCGGTGAGATTAGGCCTTATCGTAGTGGTTCTGGAAAATACTGTTTCTTTACATAAATTCTAAATTTTTTACCCATTATATGATCTTCCGAGTGTATTTTATTATTAAACACCCCGTTTATTGCACACTGAAAAAAATTCCAGTACCCCAATTATAAAAATCCTTTCTTTTTTCTAGGCGCTTATTAGTCGTTTTCTGTTCTGACAAAATATTTATGACGGTAAACAAAGTTCGATGACTGAATATCGATGGTTTTTAATTTTGCCCGATAAAAACATCTCGTCAAAAGAATTTCACAAACTTTCAAAATACAATTATCTGGAAATAAAAATTATAAGCATTTACCATTTAAAAACTTGGACTATTTTAATAATAACAAGAACGGTAGGAATTATTAAAAATAATACTGACTAGCAGTATAGCCCGGCGTTGCTCGGGTGTAATGAAAGCTTTAAAACAACTAATCCATGGTCCTGGAGCTCAGACTCTTTGAACGTTGGTACGAAAGACTAAAAAGCAATAGTTGTTTCCAGTTAAAGCGAAACCGTAGACTGAGAGAAGAATGAATGGATGTAAATCAAATTTTGGTTTTCTGGTATTGATATCCAATTTTTTGCACTATTGTAAGAAATGCAACCTGGAAACTTCTGAATATCGTTTCTTATGTCTTTATCTATGAGTATATCAAATTTGATTAAAATCGTACCACTCCTTCTATAACCCGATTTTTTCGATTATCGATCTTCTATATTTATCGGGGGTACCTCGACACAAAACCTAGCTACGAACACTCGCAGACGCTTATAGTACAACTGTGTAAATTTTCAAGAAAATCGGTTCAGCCGTTTCGGAGTCTATAGATAACGGACACACACATACACACACAGACAAAGTTCCATTTATAAATAAGTTTAGATTTAGATAAATACATTAAGAAAATTCTACGAAACTTCTCACTGTTTGAGGTACAAAAGATTGTATTCGTGCGCACCGTACACATATTTGGGAAAATTATGTTCGTGTAATATGGTCAATAAACTTTTAGAAAAAAGTTCTTTTACCTTAGATGTCATGTAAAAGATCTGGTATAGGACTGCATCAAACAGCAAATGAAGAAACTGGAAATAATAATAATAATAATAATAATAATAAAGCTGTAAACAAACACTGGTATGAACATCACCCAGCACCGGTTACAGAAATAGAAGATGTAACCATTCTATGGGATTACACCATCTACACAGACAGAAAAATTGAAGCAAACAGGCCAGACATTATTGTTAAAAACCAGAAGGAGAAAACTTGTCTATTAATTGATTAATTGATATGGCTTGTCCAGCGGATTGTAACATAGCAACCAAGGAATTTGAAAAACTGTCAAAATATAAAGACCTGGAAATTGAAATAGAAAAAAATGTGGAAATTGAAAACAAGAGTTGTGCCAGTGATAGTAGGTGCACTTGGAATGATAAAAAATGGAACAAAACAACACATTGAAAGAATCCCTGGAAACCCCAGCTTAAGAGATATACAAAAAATTGTCTTATTAAGTACAGCCCACACACTAAGGAAAACTTTATCTATGTAATGCTGAGGATGATAGGGAAGATAGAGAAACATGAAATGGAGTTATAACAACACGCCACGACCTGCCTTAGGTCTCCCCGCAGACTTGGTTGATAGTGAGACCAAAGCAGAAATCGAAATATGATGAAAAATGACATAATAATAATAATACATTGTACTCATACAAAGTACAGATCATGCCTCACGAAGGGCTTTATCTATGTAAAATATGTGCGATCTTTTTTTCTTTTGTTTTTTCTTTTGTTTTTTTTGTTTCTTTTTTTTTTGTTGCTTTTTTCTCAAACACTGCTCACTGGAAAATGTCATGAGGACATTTATGACCTTACGTCTCTGGTTAAGACCGGGAAAGAAATGAGCATACACCAGAACTCAAAGGAAATAAAACGATAACAACAACAACAACAACAACAACAACAACAATAATAATAATAATAATCTCCAAAATGTGGCACATGAAAATATTAATAATTCCACTTATAACTCGAGTCTTCCGATTGATTGGAAATGCTTCCAGTAGATTCATTAAAGGCTTCCTTGTAGACTATACTTTAAAGAAATACAAAAAATTGAAGTCACAAGTACAGATCACACATTACAAAGAGCTTTATCTCTGTAAAATGAGTGTGGACATACTTTTTTTGCATTGTTTCATCTTTTTTATTATTATAATGATCAGCGGAAAATGTCATGAAGCCATTTCTAACAATTGGTCTCTGGTTGGGATCCAGAAGAAAATGTATATACACCAGACACCAAAGGAAATAACAATAATAATAATAATTTTTGTCCATGTGACGCTATAGATGTTATGGAAGATAGAAAAACAAATAAAATGTAGCCATAACAATACACCACGACCTGCCTTAGGTTTTCCCGCAGATTTGGTAGTTAGTTGACCATAGCAGAAATCGAAATATGATGAAAATAATAATAATAATCTCTACATACCCCGTAAAGAAGGTCTATACACCGTTCACAGTATGGCAAATCCGCCAAGCCCCATATGAAGACCTTGTTATTGATAAGCAGTCTATTTCGAACTAGTCGCCAGATAAGCGAAACTCAGGGTTGCCGAGGTAATTCACCCAAGACCAAAACGGGCGGAACTCTTCTGCCAACAAGCCAAGCACGTCACGTTGTAGATCCTTCGCGACCCCTTCCACTAGTCCACAATAGAATACACTCCAAGGCTAAGAAAGGTCACTGGACCAAGAAATTACTCTCAGGGCCGACCGACGCTCAAGGAGGAAACTAGATTGATCCCGAGGCTTACGACGGCGCTCAATCTTCAAGATGGGTGGGGGTGACATAGTAAGGCTAGGAAACACGTCTCTTACAATCCCCGCCAACACTGAGTCCCCTCTCAATGCGCGGCATAGGAAAGCAAGGCGAGCTTGTGACTCCCCAAATGAGGCATTCCCATCCTTCCATGACACGAACGTTGGGCACAGACATCTCTGTCGACGTGACGCTCGCATCCCCCCGCCACCCACATAACAGAAGAGAGCAAACGCTCGACGCCTTCTTACGTTTCTTACAGAGAAGAAGCACAGAAAAGTGGTAAAGGAAAATGAGAAAAACGTAAACGGCACACGCCTCTGCCCTGTCCTTTATGGACAATCTCCTTCGGCGTCAAGTCCGGAATTCCGCGTCGACCTTTGCCTCTACTTCTGACCAATTCTTCTCCAGCTGGAGGTCGGACCCAAACCACACTCCGAGAATGCAGACAGGGCCGTCCGTCCAACCAAAGGGCCCCGGAAGATCGACTCTCTTCCAGGCATCTAACTGCAAGCCAGAAGACTTGTCACGGTTAATCTTGGTCCTTGTGACCTTTTCGGAATGTTCAAGCGCCTTCAGTGCCACCTCAATGTCGCTGCAGCGCGACACGAAAGTAGCTACGTCATCGGCGTACGGGGAAACCTGGCTCGATCCCCACCAGGGACAGAGATTCCACGTAAATCGTGCAGATCAGATACAGCTTGCTCTGAATTGTTCGGCTCTTCACAGCCTGCTCAGGTCTCAACAAAATCTAGACAATTGCCTGCAAACGCTCCAACAGAATCTTGACCATAAACTTTAATTTTAGCAGAGTTATGTGCTTGTAATCGTCTAGATCCCGCCCAACATCCTCGCCCTTTCTCAACAGCGTGACCACACTCTTGGAGATCAGGTACAAATCATAGGGCAAACTATCCAGGCCCGGTGACTTACCTCTGCCGACGTTCTTCAATGCCGAGTATATCTTGCCCTTCCGTGAACTCACCCTCGCAGCTAGCCACTTCAGTCAGCGAAAGTCGGGGAAAGTCAGGCAAATTGCCGAGAAACTCTTCGTCACAGAGATCGGGCTCCTTGGTAAAGCGGCTCTCGAAATGCCATCGAAACGCCTCACACGTCGGTCGACCTCAGAGTACGCCTCTCCAGGGTTTTGGCCTCTCAAATGTATCGATCACCACCTCAACGAATCTCTTCTTTGCGCAATTCTGCGCCCATGTTCCCAGCTTCGGAAGACATCTTGCTTAACTTATGTCTAATTACCATATAGCGCGTGCTAGACAAACGCTGCAGGGCTTCCCTAGCTAGTGCTATCCAGGGGATCCTGTCAGCCTCCGCCCGGGAAAGACTAACCTTTAAAGCCTATACCTTGTTAGCCTTATCTAGACGAGCCTTTGGCTAAAGTCGGTGGTGAAGGACCTAATCACATACTTAAGCCTCTCCCATCACCTCTTCCCGATAACCGCCCCTAGTAGTTACCGCTGCACTAAAGTAATTAGCTGCTCCCGGAAGTCCGGCATGTTTAATAAGGACAGATTGAACTTCCAGTAGCTAGCCATTTTGATCCTAGTGTCTAACGTAACCCGGTCACAAACGAGTCGGTAGTCTGAATAGCCTAATCAGTGAAACGTGGGGCAATCTAGCAGATCTATGTCGGCTGCTCTCTCTAACATTCTATCTAGGTAGCTAGATACCTAGATAGACGGACACCTTTGAGCCCACGTCCTCATCTTCTCCCCCGACCCGGTATCTATCGAATAGACCGAATTCGTCGATCAGATCAAGCAAGCCACGATCCCCGACCTCCCGCTAGCTCTCGCCTCCTATCTAACTTGGGGTCCAGGACGGCATTCCAGTCCTCCACTAAGACTAGGCTCTACTAGGAACGGACGCAACTGCCGAAAAAACGGCGGTTGGGCGCATAAACCGCAACATTCCAAAACGAGCCACTTTTCACAGCAATAATCGGCCATGATCAAACGACACTCTGCACTGACATAAACAAAGTCCGCCCACGCGTCCAGGATATACTTGACCGGCAAAGAAAGACCTCTGGCCTGTCGGCCCCCATACGCTGACTAGACGACAAAGTCGGTAGACGGTACACAGGCATCGACGTTGCGAACAAAGGAGATCCACACCGAACGACAGAAGGTCACGAAGCAGACGGGCAGCCTATAAATTATAAATTATATAAAATGAAGCGGGAGGTGACATAAAAAATGTCAAAATAATACACAAAATAAAAATAACTGATATTAATTGGACCCGTCCAACCCGCAAAGAAAGGTAAGAGAGACCGCTGTATTCGGTTTTTAGACAAAATCAAGAGGCTCCCCCGCTAAGGGAGGGTTTTTTTCCCTCTGGTGGAAGGCGAACTTACCTGTAATTTTATTCAGTTTTTAGAGCTTGAAAATTTCATTTAGAATTCACTCCCGGATGTGATTCCGGCCTTTCCATTGGACGACGAATAAACTTCGCATCGGCTTGCGAAACGGTCCGTAAAAAGAATTTGTTTCTGAGAATAGAATATTATTTGAATTTTTGCTTTTTGTTTCTTGGCTTTCTATTGACCGAAAAACATTTCGCATCAAATTGTGAAATACAGAGAAATTTTCTTGAATTTTGTTTTGGGTCTGTTTTTACGTGTGTGCTAAGCAAACTTTACAAATTCGAGTCTTTTTAATTTTGAACATTTGAAGTTAAGCATTTGAAGTTTAAATCTGGATCTTGTTTTGTTCGCTACAATCTAATCTAATATTTTATTAACTTTTAAAAATATATTTTACTGTTCTACCGCGTATTCTGAAATATTTTTGCAGTAACACCGACGTGTTGATTAGAGATTCAGGTTAAGAATCAGGGCTATGACCTTTTTAATTTAATTTAATTTTTATATTTATTAAATGCTTATACCATTCCGCCAACCAAATGCAGTGTTCATCAATGTTCTTCAATTTTTTCTTCAATCTCTTTCTTGGATTTCTTAATTCTGATTCTAGCTTAGCTACGGTTTATCGGGTACGGAATTCTGGAGGAAAATAACGACTTGTTGACTGAACAAACTTGATAAACTCACATACTGTGCTGATAATTACGGTAGCCAAGAATTATGTTAAAGAAAACATAAGACTATCAAAGTAATAACATAAATAAGATAACCTTGCCCTCTTATGTTAGATCTGTCTTCACTAAGTAATTATATTCAACCTAATTACAATTAACAGTGGATAATATGGTAAGAGTTCAATTATGGCGATCTGATTGCTCAGTGAGGCCTGAGGTGTATTTATCAAAATTTTGTACTGAGATTGAATCAGTTTTAAATGTTAATGTTTTTTTTTTTTCCATTTAGAGAGTCAATTGCTTTCTTCAAGTCGTTGTCTACTTCCAGGACCGTGTATTCAGTAAAAGCTGGTGAAAACCTCATACTTTGCATTTTCTTTTCTGTTCATCTGCATTTTTTTCTCTTACTTCCTTTGTCCATTCATTCATTAGTCTTGCCATTTTTGTAATCGATTTATTTAGTTAACTTCCTCCAGTGATTAATGCAGTAGTAAAAATGCTTTAGGGATATTGGTTATTCTTGTGTGCAGAGGAACAGTAGCAAAAATGTCTAAGTTAACGGACACAGAGTAAAACGTGAATTATAAACAAAGAATGATTGACGTGATATATATGCAATAATCTCTCTTTTATGCAGGTTTCATTAAAAATAACAGACATGTTATGATTACGTTTTTTCATTTAAGGACATAAACAATAAAATTGTCCGAATGTTTTGTTTATTCAAGTGTTTTCGACTATTTAGCCATTTTCAAGGGTGGATGCTATTTTATGTGTAATATCCCACATTTATTGAACAGGTGAAGAGGCTCATCCCTTGTTTCCTGTTTAGGATGTGGTTTCCGGCTTTCTCTTTTCCATTCTTTTTACCCTTACGTAGCCCCCTGTGCATCAGTGGCGTTACCGCCTTGCTTGGGGTGATATGATTAAAAAAAAAAAAAAAAAAAATAGAATGTATTATGTAATGTATATTTCTAGAGTAGTGTGTATGCGTTATATATCGAACACGTTAAGCATGTTGTTAGCGTGTTCGTAGTTGATATTATTCAATGTTGTTTTTTTATGTTATCAATATATATATATATATATATGTGTGTGTGTGTGTGTGTGTGTGTGTGTGTGTGTGTGTGTGTGTGTGCACACTACCGGCCATAATTATTACGCTACCCCAGTTTTTTAAAAGAAATGATGTATGTCATACTAATTTTAAGTGGATAATTCTAAATGAAAATAGTTTTTTTTTTTTGTTATTATTAATATATTATTATAAGGAAGCAAAGATGAACTCGTCCGAATCAGCCTAAATTTTCTTCATTCTTTCAATGATTAAGCTGCAATATAGGTAATTATTAAATATTTATAAATTCATTTGATGCACATGTTATTGTGCAGTATTAACAAAAGAACCATTCTATTTTCATTTACAATTAATTCACTTGGCAATAAATACTAAAAAATAGTATGAAATACATTATTTTTATAAAAACCCTGGCCTAATAATTATGGCCGGTAGTGTATATATATATATATAATTATGAATATATTTAAGATCATGATATTGACGGAAGATGAGTCGTAAACAAACCAACATAAAGCGAAAAAATTATTTGCAACGCACGCAAGGATATGCATTATGGTGCAATGGATATTGGCTTGGAATGAGAAATTGGAGAACCGAGTTCCAGTTGTATTGGGTAAGGTATTAATCAATCTTTTCTCCTTCCGGCTATGGGCTAAATAGATAGACAGATTGGGTTCTATAGTCTTTGTTGGCAACCAGTCTACCGCAGAAAGAAATGGCAACTTATTGCGAGAAAATCTTCTGCCTAGTTAGTCATCGATCGAAAGAGACATGATCGCCCAAGCGTGTATCACGTATAGCACTTAATTGACTGATAGGCTGCATTATAATAGTTTGTTCAAGTTTTTTGTTTGTTTGTTCATTTTTTTTTTTTTTTTTAGGTAAACACACATCTGACTGAATGTTGCAATATGGGCGGTTTCGCTTCTCAGTCAGTGTTTACACATCCGTATATATAAGAATAACAAACATTGTGCTTGTCCACACCCAAAAAATAAATAAAAATCGAATAGAGCATTTCTGAAAGTTGTCACTTTGAAGACAAGTCGTCTTTATAATGATAGTGCTCGATATCAAGATATAAAGCCTTCAAAATTATAAATAACATTCAAAGTTCATTTGTCTTATCCACCTTATTTATTTACCAGTATATATATATATATATATATATGTGTGTGTTTTTCACTACTCAACGACGTAATAGTTGCAAAAAAATAAAATAATAAAGCAATGTTATGAAGCAAACACACGGCAAACATACTTAACTGGTTGCAAAGAGAATGAACGGACCGAGGCTGCCTCGTTATTGTCTCTCTTCCCATAAGCGTGACAGGAGGGATATATATATATATATATATATATATATATATATATATATATATATATATATATAACGGTCTTTATTATGATAGAGAGGATAATCATCAAGCCCTATGAAGAGTGAAAGTTTACGCAAAACTCTGAGCAGGGGATAAACAATTGAGTGTTTAATTTTGTACACATACACACACACACACACACACACACACACACACACACATGTACATGACTTCCTGATGATGGTACACTTGGCACCGAAGCCTGAAAGTTTTTGAGTTGCAGTCCAATATGTTATTATTATAACACTAACAATGACTCTCTCTCTCTCTCTCTCTCTCTCTATATATATATATATATATATATATATATATATATATAAGCCTTACCCACTATAATCAAATGATATTTGTTGATAGTTTGCTAGTTCAGCTCTCAAAAGTAATAAACTGTTACCAGGGTCGGTGAAAGGGGCCCGAGTCACCCAACAACGAATTTATGATACAGACCCCCCCCACGAATATATGGTATAGCCCTCACTCCAATCTATGATACAGCCCCCTATTCTAAGATACGGCCCCCACTCTACTGCATCTTAATTTTCATTAATCATATAAAATAAAAATTTTATTGTAACCTAATTAAGTATAATGGATCATATGCAATGTAGGTGAATAGATCATTCCGTCTTTAATAAATCAACAATGTTTTCGACAATTTTGAATTTTTTTGAGTTAAATATTTGAATCAATTTTGAATTTTCTCTTGTTAAATAGTTGAATCACTTCAATGAAATGGACAAAAAGTTGTGAATTTTATCTAGTGTTTTCTCAAGACTTAACATGAGCAAAACAAACTCAAGGATTTGGACGAAGAATAAAAATCAACCTCAGAATGACGTCAAAATCCATGAAAAGTTTTCATTTTTAATAGTCATTTGTGCTTAGTTTGATTTGTAACGTATCTACATGGATACAGAAACGAAGTAAATGTTGATTAGATAGTGAGGGCCGCAGAGCACTGCCGGGGGCACCCAATTGGCCTTGGGCGTTCTAGTCGGGGTTTTGGGGATAGTACCACGAAAGGTCGTGATAGTACACAGCGGCTCTGATAGTCAGGCGCTCATATGCGGAGATCAACGTGAAAGTCCAATATTTCTACATGTTCTGTAACTCTCTCTTTCTCTCTCTCTCTCTCTTTCTCTCCCCCTCTCTCTCACACACACACATACAGATAGGCACACACGCACGTATATACGCACACATGCACATGCACACGCACACACACATGTACGCTCATACACATAGACATGCACACATACACACGCATACATATACATACATACGCGCTCTCATGCACGCACAAACACACACACGGATATATTAAAATGTTTTTAGTGAATACCCGTATATAAATAGAAATAGATGCCTCGTTTTGTATACACAGTAAAGATTACGTCTCTTCGACCTGTGCACTAGATGAATAGACATAGTACACTTTAAAAAAATACGAAGCATTTATTCAAATACAGTTATCCACTAAAAATAACTTTTGAAGTAATATATATATCCTAGCTGGAAGCAATCAGATGTCTAACCGTACTGATGAGCTGTGATACAGCGAAACAGGACAGTCTGCGGATGACTATATATATATATAGGAAACAGGCATATGATTGTAGAGAAGAGGACATATATAGAAGAAAATATGTACATGTTCTAAAGCATAATTTATAATAAATATTTACAGCTCTATACATCATACATCGAGCACTGTTTTAAATTAATGTTTTGGACGGAAAAAATTTGTTTCTTTTTTCTCTCCTCATTCTATACTCACTCGGATATATATATATATATATAATGGAAAATTTATGTTAGCCGAATGGACATTATGAAGGCAAATCAAAGGACTATATGCTTTGACTAAGACAATTTTTTATTTTTCTATTTATATACACACACACACACACACACACACACACACACACACACACACACACACACATATATATATATATATATATATATATATATATATATGTATTAGAAAATGGATTAAATCAGAGATTTCAAACCAGTAGATGTAAGTAGATAAATATACTATTTAATTATAAAACAAATCATTTACTTTAATATGAGTATCCATTAAGAATAACGTTTAAGAAAATTATATATATATATATATATATATATATATATATATATATATATATTGTACATCCACTATATAGTAACTATACTTAATCGCTGGTACCTCCACTAAATCGCTGAAAAAAAAAATCAACAGCATCAAAAAAAAAAAAAAATAGTATGAAGAAAAAAGCCCCTATCTTAAAAAAATAACTTTTTGCATCCGAACGTTCATGTTATTATTAAGACGAAAGATCAAAGTATTTATTATTTTTTTTAGAATTTTTTATTCATCCTTTCTAACACGTTCGAAATTTTGGTAAAAAATCTTGCTTAGATTTTAATTCGTGGGTAAGCAAATCTTTACGACAGTTTACAATGGATAATGTAGTAACTGTAGAAACATTAATTTAGAAATTCGTGCAAAAATCAAATAATTGTCGGATTTTAATGAAACTTTCACGACTTATTCACAAATGAATGAAATTATTTTTGAAATTATTATTTTAAAAAAATCTTGGGAATTGTATTTTTAGTTTTACATCTGTTACCCCTCCACGTAAATTCATTAAATTTTAAGAAATTAAATTTTGTTGGAAAAATTGGTTTTAAGGCAGGACTCATTGGCGAATGTAAACCCTCCATTATTTTTTTTCAACTATTTTGCCTTTATTTTCGAAAATCTGCTCTCAATAGTAAAATAAAAAATGCAATAAGACTATGGCATTATTTAATTTGATAGTCTTTTAATTGCTTTAATAAATAATATATATTAAGGACATTATAGGCTGGATAAATTTTCTTTTTCGATTAATAATGAAATTTTAAAAGAACTGTATTCATTTTTTTAAATTCTAACAATTTATAAAGTTTCAAAAATCTTTTTTAAAATACTTCGAAGATTTGTTGGCTTTAAGTTATTATTTTATTAAGCGAAGACTATATTTACTAATAAATTGAAAAGTTTAATGCAAATCGTCGTGTCATTGTATTTCCAAAATAATTTTTTGTGTGTATATTTAAAGTTGTTTTTTCTTTTGTATGGTAATTTCTATGTATACATTAAAAGGTCATATGTTCACGAGTTCTTCCCCTCACAGGAAAAAAAAAATTAGATAATTTTGTCAATTCCAATCGCCATGCACTTACCCTTCTCGCATCTGTCTGGTTGTCATAACATGTCAAATATACAGGGAAAGGTCAAAAAGATCAACACACTGTGTTTAAGAAATAGCTTAATTCTAAATTTTCAGATTATAAATAAGTAATACTTATGTAAATTAGATTAATTTAACTTTGATTTTCCAAAATAACGTGTCACAGATGTATATTTCATTTTTGCATGATTTTAAAACCGACAATTAAGTTGAATTCGTTGCATTCACTTACGCGCAAATACCCTATGGGAAATGTATTAATCGGGCTCTTCCCTCCAGCTATGGGTTAAATAACAGGACAGATTGGGTTCTCTAGCCTTGGTTGGCAACCTGTCTACCGCAGAAAGTGATGGCAACATATTGCGGGAAAATTTTATGCCCTGTCATTCATGTCTCTTTCAAGACATCATCGCCCAAGCGTGTATCAGGAATGGCACTTAACTGACTATATATATATATATATATATATATATATATATATATTATTTATGTTGTTATTAAGAGGAAAGATCCAAGTATTTTTAATTATTTTTTAGAATTTTTTATTCATCCTTTCCAACACGTTCGAAATTTTGGTAAAAATCTTGTTTAGATTTTCATTAATGGGTTACAAAATCTTTACGACAGTTTACAATGGATAATATAGCATTAAGTAACTCAGTTTTGTTTTTCTAGTGAAAACACATTAATTTAAAAATACTTGCAAAAAGTAAATAATTGTCGGATTTTAATGAAACTTTCAGGACTTATTCACAAATGAATGAAATATTTTTGAAATTATTGTTTTAAAAAGATCTTGGTAATTGTATTTTTATTTTTACTCTCTTCTCCGACCCTTTTAAGCAGACTAACAACCCTTTTCCCATTTACGGAGTGTGACTTGGACGCTATATCTAACTGAAAAACAATTGGTCAAGTGCAACATTCCCATACCTCCGTTGGACGATTGCTGGATGTAACCTCCACGGCTATAAACTATCCATTCAGCAAAAGACGAAAAAACAACGCCGGAGACTGGAATTCGCTTCTCATGAAATCATAGACAATCCTCAGTAGGAAATATGTATATTTCTCTCAACTCCACCTTGACCTTTAAGGAACAACTAGTCTATTTGGCGTCTGTTTACACCTCCAACTAATTGTTCTCCAGCTCTGTATAGCGTCCAAACCACACTCCGTAAATAGGAAAAGGGTTGTTAGTCTGCTTAAAAGGGTCGGAGAAGAGTCTCTCTTCTACACATCAAAACGCGTCAATGGACTAGTCGTGATTTATCTTGAGTAGTCGTGAACAACTAGTCTATTTGGCGTCTGTTTACACCTCCAACCAATTGTTCTCCAGCTCGATATAGCGTCTAAACCACACTCCGTAAATAGGAAAAGGGTTGTTAGTCTGCTTAAAAGGGTCGGAGAAGAGTCTCTCTTCTACACATCAAAACGCGTCAATGGACTTGTCGTGATTTATCTTGACCCTGCTTATGCTTGTGAACCGCTCAACTACTTTCCGTATCTCCTTGATGTTAGAACAGCAAAGCTTGAAAATGTTTACTTAATCGCTGTACGAGAACACTTTGATTCGAGATCCACCAAGAAGGCATACTTAACTCGGACAGATCTGCTTGCCTCCCCTCTAAGCATACGCCGAAAAGTTTCCAGTATTAAACCACAAATTATGTTCTGACAAAAACCGATCTTGAATCGACCACGCGATTTCACAACTTTTTGAGTGCTTCTACAAAGGCTAGTCCAATTATGGGATTACAGTTCGAGTGAAACAGCCTCCAAGACAACTACCATCCTTCGCGATGGTCCAACTTGTCGGATCTTGACACCATTCTGAGCTTCTTTATTTTTCAACCATATCCGGAATTTTGTTTTTTACAAAAGGTTAAATGCGACGTTTCTTTTCCGTGCCCTGTCAGACACCTGCCTTACTCTGATCTGAAACTAATTTGACTCAAGTGGCAAAAGGTGCAAATAACTTTGTCTCAAAAAGATACAACTAGGAAACTTAACAACACAAACACCACCTACACACATGGTGAAAATAGCACTTACAATGTTTTGGCAGAATTTCTGAAAAAATAAGGAAATTTAGATGTAGTAGACAGAGGGCTCTCGTATTATAGATACGAAAATGGGTCACGAGACCCTTGCACCAACCCTGTCCCCTACTTGAGGTGGGCCTCTAGTTCTAACAACTGTGATGAGCCGAGGAACAGAAGGAAAGTTGCTCGGGTTAGAGATATCTTTGTGGGAGGCAGTTCGAAATTAAATAGTACCTTCAGAAAAGCTTTAAAATAGGTGAGTGGTCCTTTTTCTGATACATGCTCATCCACACTACAACTTCCCTGGCCTTTCACAAAGGCCTGGATCAAGTTTATCTTTTTAATGCAACGATGTTTTCCGAGGAGGAGGTACATCTTGACTATACTTCGATGAAAGAAATGAGGCAGGGTTCGTTTCAGTCAGTTAAGTGCCATACGTGATACACGCTTTGGTCGATCATGTCTCAAAAGAGACAGGACTGACTGGGCAGAAGATTATCCCGCAGTAGATTTCCATTGCTTTCTGCGGTAGACTGGTTGTCAACCAAGGCTGTAGAACCAATCTGTCCTATTATTTAGCCAATAACTGGAGGGAAAAGACGGATTAATACCTTTCCCAATGATATTTGCGCGTAACCCTTGGGAAAAAGTATTAATCCGTCTCTTCTTTGATTAGGGGATCTGAAATGGTGTAATTCTCCCTGGATGCATCTGGGTTTTTTTGCCCCCGCCCATCCTCTTCGTCAACGTAGCTACGTCCTATCGACTGAGGCTGCTTCCACTTCGTTCACTACCAGCTCCATCTCTAACAACTGCTTCCTTTTAAGGATACATACGCCTGAATTCTCTATCTAGTGTTCCTAAAGACCACAGTGTTGCACTTTCTACTGTAGTTGGGCTCTGGAATCACGTTCCCAGGCTGCAGTTTGGCGAGGTGCTCAACATGTCTTTGGAATAACTGAGACCACTTGTTGAATCTTTTTCGTTACGTATCCAGTTGAAATTGAGACATAGAGAGGCACTCGATTTCTTTATTTATACCCATACTGAATAGATTACTGGTGTATTTTGATACCAGATTTCCCGATGACTGGCATAGTTAACAGTTAGGTTCTCAACTATTCGTGATCACTTGAAAGTTTCGCTCGCGGCATCTGATGATATCCGAGGATTGCATTGAAAGCTCATTTATATACCGTGACAAAGACGCTACAGTCTCCACAATATTGCCCGCTGCGATCGAAAACAGACATGACTCCCTCTCCGTTCCCAAACAAATGGAAGTAAACTCTAAAATAGTTTTGGCTGTAGTTTGCTGGAACCCCAAATAGGACAACATTCGTCTTCCGATAGACGACGAGTCTTTTTTTTTTTTTTTTTTTTGCCGGTTGTATTTTAGTTACCTTGGTCTATAGATCACACTGGCTATTTAGTTGACTCTCCCACCTCCGCATTGCTACCACTTTCTGACCAAAAAGTTAAAAATTATTATTTTCTTCAACTTACTGGCAGAAGAATGTGTGTTTTGGGATGGATTGAACTGTCTTACATATTCTTAAAAGTAAGTCATTTTTTTTTATTAATTTTAAACGTTTTATGCCTAATTGAAGGATTGCTTTTGTTTTTTAGCAAAAATGTCTTTGACTGGACTTTAACTAAGTTAAAACTTAGCAAGTCTTCACCCTAAGTTTTTTTTTTTTGTTTTTTGTTTTATTAGAGTAGATAGACCACCCGGTTCACACTCAGCCCACGTCTATTGAACAGGTGAAGAGGCTCATCCCTTGTTTCCTGTTTAGGATGTGGTTTCCGGCTTTCTCTTTTCTCTTCTCAGGCCTCAATATTGGTGCTTCGTGATTTTCCAGCGATGCGCTTGGCTGGTGGCAACATCTCATCATTGTGAGGGTATCGGGTTGGCAGTTTCCTGGTTGCTGCTTCCGACTGGTAGTTAGGAGCCATAACTCTTGCGTAGCGACAAAAGCGGCTGCTCTGATCAACAGTTGCATAATACCTGGGTTCTTGTATTGCCATGTCGCGCATGGATAGGTATCCCTGCAAGCGCTTTCGGTGGGCAACCCCGAGGCCACACTTTGATGTAGCCCGAGTCAGTTCCCATCCCAGCGCATATCGTGGATAATGACCGCCTGCATCCTCTACTCAAGGTCCCTCCCTACCAACAAATTTTAACATGATAAACGGTATCAGATATAACCCTAAACCAGTCAAACTCAAATCACCAAAATCTCTTAACATTTCTTCAACAACATCCGGAGCATTCGTACTAACTTTTGTAGCGTAGAAGCTTTCCTCCGCGAAAAGTCTCCTGACGTCCTAGCGCTCTGTGAGACTAATCTCAACTCATCAATTCCCTCCTCTGACTTCTCGATCCCTGGTTATCTTCCCCTCTTAAGGAAAGATTCCATTGTCAACATGCATGAGCTGGGGGTCTACGTTAATGAACACCTCCCTGGAGCTAGGGTGACTTCACTCGAATCCACCGCCCACCAATATGTATATCTCCGTCTATCACTTCTCAGTTCAGTTAGCTACCTTTTCTTTCTTTACCGTTCCCCTTCTTCTTCCGACTGCTCCCTACTAGACAGCATTTCTGATAATATAGATAAGGCTACTTCCTACCACCCATTCGCTCACATATTTTTATTCGGAGACTTTAACGCCCATCATGCTGAGTAGCTTAAAGACTCTGTTACTGATTTAGCAGGCATCCATGCCATGAACTTTGCTATTTCCCAGTCCCTTACGTAAGTAGTTGACTTCCCCACACGCTTTCCAAGCATTCCCTCTGGGCATGCCTCTCTACTGGATATATGCTTTACCTCCGAACCTGATTCCTGCCAGGTCTCGCAGCTTTGCCCTCTCGGCAACTCCGACCATGCTGTTGTATCACTTAACATTTCTCTCCACTCTCACTCCACCCAGGAGCCTCCTACTTATAGGACCCCCTACTGCTACCAAGAGCTGACTGGGACGCCTTCCGCGACTTCCTTTTTGACGTCCCTTGTGGCAAAGTGTTTGATCTTCCTTCCCTTGGTTCTCTCCTGCCTGTTCGAGCGCCATTGCCCACAAGAATCACTACTTTCAACTATTTCGGAGACAGTCATCTGACCACAACAGGCGCCTATTCACGTCTGCTCGTAATGAGTGCAAGAGAATCCTGAATGGCGCCAAGCGGTTGTTTGTTGAGAGAATGAGACAGCGCATAGTTGACCGCAAATTCGTCTCCAAAGACTATTGGAGTTTATGCAAACGGGTGCTGAACAATAGCAAATCCTCTATCCCTCCTTTAATCAATGAATTCGAGGTCCTCACGTCATCAGCGGACAAGGCTGAGTGCTTTGCTCGCAGATTCTCGTCCAACTCCACACTTGGCTCGTCTGGAGTACACTCACCCGACTTCCCTATCAGAACTGATGCTAAACTGTCTGATATATGCATTACCCCGTCAGTAGTATCCCGTGTAATATCAAAACTGGACCCCACCAGGCTAGCGGCAGTGATGGAATCCCGGTGATTGTCCTTAAGAAATGTGCCCCTGAACTCTCCTCTGTCTACTCTAAACTCTATAACTACTGCCTCTCTGCTTCCTGTTTTCCTGCATGCTGGAAGTCATTTTCTGTCGTTCCTGTATTTAAGAACTCTGGTGAACCCTCAGACACATCCAACGACCGCCCTATCAGCCTTCTAGCTATTTTCGAGAAGGTGTTCGAGGCCATTATTAATGCTGAAATAGTTCAGCATCTTACCGCCCATAAACTCTTCTCCGTCAAGTAGTATGGCTTCCGCTTTGCCAGGTTCACGGCCGACATGCTAACGACCATTACGGAGTACATGTTTCAGACCCTCGAGGAGTTCGGCGAAGCTCGTGCTGTTGCTCTGGACATCTACAAGGCTTTTGACAGGGTTTGGCACGCTGGCCTTCTATGCAAGCTACGAGGTTACGGTATTACTGGACGATTGCATGATCTGATCCAATCTTTTCTACATAACCGCATAATGAAGGTCGTCCTGAATGGGCATGCCTCCACACCCTACTGTACAAATGCTGGTGTCCCTCAGGGCTCTATCCTAGGCCTAACGCTCTTCCTTATTTTCATAAATGACCTCCCAGACGAGATCAAGCGCTAGGTAGTCATCTACGTAGATGACACCACAATTTACTACCGCATCAGTAAGAATCCAGGCATGACGGACAAACATAATCTTGCTGCTGATCTTGAGAGATCTACTCTCTGTGGTGAATTGGGGTAAGAAGTAGCTTGTAAATTTCAATGCGTCTAAAACCAAGTTGCTGTCTGTCAATCATCACAGGCAACCTCTACTGCTTCCCATAAGCATGGACCAGGCGAGTCTCCCCGAAAGCAATACTCTGCGCCTCCTCGGCCTTACCCTCTCCTCTGATCTCAAGTGGAACTACTACATTGAGTCAATAGCTAAATCTACTGCTAGGAATGTTGGGTCACTGTCTCGATCCAGGAAGTTTTTCCCACCTGAAACCATCCTGCATATATACAAATCAACTATTCGTCCGTGCATGGAGTAATGCTGCCATATATGGTCAGATGACCCCGCTGTTCATCTCCGTGTTCTTGACAGGCTCCAAAGGAGAATCAGTGATGTGATAGGTACCGACTCGGCGGCTCGACTACAGCCACTTTCCCACCGTCGAGAAGTGGCTCCCCGTTGTCTGTTCTATAAATACTTCCATGGCTTCTGCTCCAACGAGCTTGAGTCACTGGTGCCTCCGCAACAGGTATTTACTCGTGCAACCAGACTGGCAACTGGGTCTCACCCATTCACAGTTAGATCAACCAAATGCAGACGACAATTCTACTCCTGCAGTTTCTTTTCCCGCACTTCCCGCCGGTGGAACTCGCTTCCTTATTCTTGCTTTCCTGACGGCTACAATCTCCAGGAATTTAAATGCAAGGTCAATTCTCATCTCTTAACTACTTGACCCTTCTTCTCTCCACACTGTTCTGTAGATCCCTTTCATTTTCCTCACCTTCGCAACTGTCATCACACCTGTATTCCCATCCTTCTCTTGCACCTTTCTAACCGGTTTGTCTTTCTCCTCATTCTTCTCTAATCCTTTTACTCTTATGTAGCCCCCTGCACATCAGTGGCGTTACCGCCTTGCTCGGAATGATATGATAAAAAAAAAAATCGCTTGAAATATTTTTCTTTTATTCTGTGTCTGTCAGCGTCCGACACGGCTGCCCGTTGTGCAGTGAAATGTTCTAAGTAATACATTTTCTTTCTGCTGCTACCTGTTTTTTTATTAATACTTCTTTAAAAGCTTCCCAGTTTTATGCCTTTAATGTAAATTGCCACCAGACATATTGTCCCTGATGTTATTTTTGCAGATATGTTTCAACCCATCCCTGTGATATAATCTTTGTTTTTATCCGCTAACGAAGTGCAATGTTCCATAATTTGATAGGCTCATATTTTCTTTCTTGTGGCGCCAAGCCGGTGACGGTATTGGGCGCGGGGTTAAAGCTTGTTTCGACATACCGCTACGTGTCTCAGGTAATTGTTTTGCAGAGGAAGATTCGTCATTATCTCCACCACTGTTGCACATAACACGTTTAAAATAAAATAACACAATACTAAAACTCTACCTACATTTCAAAAGCTCGTATTTGAGTGACAGTGGGAAAAAACATTCAAACACCTTAACATTTTGGATAAAAAATCAGAAGGGGAGTCAATATAAGACAACGTTCCAGATCTATAAAGAAAAATCCGATAATGATGCAACTTTACAGTTCCTTATAGGAAAATCCTAGAATGATGCCTCAATTAGAGAACGTTCCAGATCTATAGAGGAAGATCCGAGAATGATGCCTCTGAGAATGATGCCCCTGTTAGACAAAGTTCCAGATCTATAGAGGAAGATCCGAGAATGATGCCTCTGAGAATGATGCCCCTGTTAGACAAAGTTCCAGATCTATAGAGGAAGATCCGAGAATGATGCCTCTGAGAATGATGCCCCTGTTAGACAAAGTTCCAGATCTACAGAGGAAGATCCGAGAATGATGTCTCTGAGAATGATGCCCCAGTTAGACAAAGTTCCAGATCTATAGAGGAAGATCCGAGAATGATGCCTCTGAGAATGATGCCCCTGTTAGACAAAGTTCCAGATCTATAGAGGAAGATCCGAGAATGATGCCTCTGAGAATGATGCCCCTGTTAGACAAAGTTCCAGATCTATAGAGGAAGATCCGAGAATGATGCCTCTGAGAATGATGCCCCAGTTAGACAAAGTTCCAGATCTATAGAGGAAGATCCGAGAATGATGCCTCTGAGAATGATGCCCCAGTTAGACAAAGTTCCAGATCTATAGAGGAAGATCCGAGAATGATGCCTCTGAGAATGATGCCCCAGTTAGACAAAGTTCCAGATCTATAGAGGAAGATCCGAGAATGATGCCTCTGAGAATGATGCCCCTGTTAGACAAAGTTCCAGATCTATAGAGGAAGATCCGAGAATGATGCCTCTGAGAATGATGCCCCAGTTAGACAAAGTTCCAGATCTATAGAGGAAGATCCGAGAATGATGCCTCTGAGAATGATGCCCCTGTTAGACAAAGTTCCAGATCTATAGAGGAAGATCCGAGAATGATGCCTCTGAGAATGATGCCCCAGTTAGACAAAGTTCCAGATCTACAGAGGAAGATCCGAGAATATGCCCCCTGTTTATATCTATGGAAATTACAAAATAACGCAATAAAACGGACATAAAAATAGAGCAAAAAAAATTATGCAAAAATAAATAAATAAATAAGTGACAATAGTCTTCTATGTGCCATGGTCTTTCCGGGCGTTGGCGATCATGGCTCTCTACAATTTCCTTTCCTTTGTAGCTTGTGACGTCGTTATGTGCTATTTTCCTTGGCTTTTTTTTTTTGCTTTCAGTTTTTGCTGTGAGTAGCAAACTTTCTAAACTCTCTTTCCTTATTCAGTCAGTTAAGTGCCATATGTGATACACGCTTGGGCAATCATGTCTCGAAAGAGACA
>JBBBDQ010000887.1:3235000-3332500 GCA_037127315.1 Ascarosepion bandense | reverse complement strand
GGTTTCTTGCTTCTCTGCCATCCAAGGACTTCAAATATTTAAATACATTACCAATCGCCATCTTTTGTTTTCTTAAATTCTCTTCTTTTCTTATCCCTTCCTCTCACCAACGTCTTGTTATTGTCTTTTACTCTTGGTAATCCTTTGCGTCTTGGTGATATTATCACCTTACTTGGGGTGAAATTATATAAAATAAATCTATCTCAGACTTTTAATTTCTGTCTTTTCTAGCTAATTTATTTCTCTCTCTCTCTCTCTCTCTCTCTCTCAATCAATCAATCTATCTATCTGTTCCTTATCTATCTATTTAAGACTAATTATATTATCTATGTCAGACTAGTTCTATCTATCCTAATTTATGTTCCTTATCTATCTATCTATCTATCTATCTATCTCTGTTTATCTATTTCAGACAAATTATGTCAGACTGAATCTATCTATCTCTGTTTATCTATTTCAGACAAATTATGTCAGACTGATTCTATCTATCTATCTATCTATCTATCTCTTTTTGTCTTCATTTAGTACATTTTTCTTCATCTCTGCCCTTCTTATATATTTGTTTTTGTTCTTTGGCAAGTATAAAATTTTAATATATTTCAATTTCATTAGAAGTGCAAAACAAACAAAAACCACTGCATAGTTTCTGTTTCTTCCTGAAATAAGATGCAAATAAATAAATAAATAAAAACACGATAAAGAATAAGCAGCAAGCAAACAGTATCCAAATGCCAAACAACCAACATGTACATTTCCTCACGACTGAAAATGATAAAATAGGAAAAATCCTATTTACCAGAATGGATCAATAAATCCATGGGGTGATAGTTACTTGATGGATTTTGATTGAAAATTATACAGTGAAATTTCTAAACTGTTTGATTTATAGAAAATCATGGGGTTAAGTACATTAATAATAAAAGATAATTATGTTGAAAAAAAGAACGGCTAGCTCATTCTTTATAATATTTTCGTTATTTTCCCTTTTTTTCTTCTTTTCGTATTGTCAACTGCTGTAGTGTAGTTGTACTTTCATCTTGTTTCTTTTTATGTGTGTTTTAGTATCAAATAAATTTTGTAATTCAAGGTCTTTTAAAATCTGTATTTAAAATTAAAATAAAGAAAAATATTTACAGCAAGATAATAGTTCTACAAGTATATTTATTTTATAAGGTTAGATAAAAAAAATATCTATATATAGAATCAGACATCTTGAACACTTATCGTCTTAATTTAATTACACTTTTTTTTAGCTTTTGTGGCGGCGTACCGGCATATTGCAATCCAAGTCGTCGCATAATTAGTTTATAGTACAGAGCCGAATCTAAGTTCGTTACCCTCCGTCAACATATCTCCAATATTTTTTTAAGCGATCGACTCAAGTTGAACAAGCCGAAAAAAAAAAAAAAATTCCCTTTCATTTTTTTAAATTCTTTTTATGATTAAAGCTGCAACTCTTTTCTTTCTTTAATACCCGGCTTACGAACTCCCATGTCAGCATCGTACAAATACTCCTCGCTTTTACCAGTGTATATACGCATTAATTTTTATCCGCTTGATTAAAAATGCTAAAATATATCCAATATATTAACTATTTGATGCATTTTATTTGATTCTAATAAGTTTATTATAGTTTACTGTTTCATTTCATTGAATGACTATCCTCCATTGCGATAAATCCTCAGTTATCTACGTTTTTGTCTGTATATTTTTAAGTGCGTCTAGTTCACCAATGTCAGTCTTACTCTTAACTGGCTGTCCTGATATACTAAGTTAAACTTACAAAAAAAAAAAAAAAAAATTAATGCTGTTGTTAACTTTGATCTTTCCTCTTAATAATAATATAAACATTTTGAGGGAAAATTTGTTTTATTAAGTTTGGGACCTTTTTTATTCATACTATATACTGTTTTATTATCAATTTGACCGGAGGTACCTAAATTTCCCAAAGAATCCTGTTGTAAAACTCGATATTTACCCGAACCTCCCCACAAAGGTAGGATGTAGCAAAACGTCCAATTTTTTACCGTGGAACTCTAGAAAAAAAATCCCCGTTGTCTAGCAAAAGTCCGACAAGAATATACTTTTTGGCAAACACTTAAAAATAAAAAAAAGTAAAACTCCGCCGAAATGTGTTAAAAATTTCGATGGAAAAACTTCGTTTTTATTTGGCGACCTTTTTTCTTGACTATTTTTTTTTCAGCGATTTAGTGGAGGTAACTCAAAATAATTTTTAAAATTTTTATAATCCTTTCTAACATTTTCGAAATTTTGTCAGAAAGTTTTGTTTTGTTTGATTGAGTTCGAGGCTAAGAAACGTTTTTACTACTGTTTTACAAGGAATACCTAATGATTGCATTACCCACTTTTTTTTCGGTTACAAACACATTAATTTGGAAATTCTCGCCAAATTCAAATAATTGTCGAACTTTAATGAAACTTTCAGTACTCATTCACAAATGAATAAAATTATTTTTGAAATTATTTTTAAATCTTGATAAAAATATTTTTTTACCTCCGTTACACCCTGCCCCCTCCACGTAAATCCATGAAATCTTAAATTTTACACTGATGGCTAACTTTTGTTTTATTTCAACGCAGGACTCATTGGAGAATATAAATTATCTATTTTTTTTTTATTTTAAGTTTGCAATCATTATCCGAAAACCTTCTCCGAAGAGTAAAATAAAAAAAAAGTGCAATAAAAATCTGATATAATTTAATTTGATAAGCTTTTAATCGCTGGAATAAATAACTATCGAGGACATATACACTGAAGAAAAAAAATTCGATTAATAATAAAACTTTAAAAGACTTGTTTTCATTTTTTTCATTTTTTTATTATTAAATAATTTAGTAATATATAAAATTTTTAAAATATTTTTAAAATCTCCAAAGAATTGATTGCGAGTAGACTTTTTAGTTAAGAACTGCTGATTATATTGCCTATCCAAAATTGAAAAGTTTAATAAAAATTGTTTTGCAGAAATATTTTAAATTAATTAAAAAAAAAACTTTTGTGTGTAAAGGTGTTCATTTTGATTAAGTACGATGTTCCATAGGAGCCATAACATGTTTCCATAAAATTAAATGAGATATTTTTACCATGCCTTAAACTTAATGATAACTTATTAATAAATAACATAATATAACTTCGGTTATTTCATTCTTTCTTATTAAATTAAAATTATTTTAAAAGAAATTTAAATTTTTAAATTTTTATTTATTCAGAAAGCATATTCAAATGTCTAGCTATAAATCAAAACTAAAATTCTATAAAATATTATATAATTGCTGAAAATATTAAGTTAAATTTTTAATTTTACTATTTAGTTACCCCCCACAAAAAAAAAAAAAAAATGAAATTGAATTTTGAAAATTTTCTGTTTTAACGTAATTGAAATTTTGGCCCGTATGGTTTTCCCACTTTTAGCGTTCTTGACAAATTCCAGGTGTCATGTCTTTTGTCACCACAATTACGGAGATAAAATAGTGCTACCGGCGTTAAATAGTTTTTTTAATGTAAATTTCTGACAGTAAGCAAATATTACTTGATTGAAATCAGATAAAGGTAAGTTTGAATTTTAAAAATTGACTTAAATAACTTGTCGGCTAGGTATATTTTATTTTTGCAAGATTTTTAAAACAGAAATTTGGTTACTGTTTACGTAATGCGTCGATCAATCAAAAATTTAAACTTTATTTTTCCAAATCAGAAAAAAATTAGATTAAAATCAATATAATTTCGGTTTTAAATACACCAGTGTATTTTTCTTTCTGGAATAAATATTTAATCTCTTGGCATTCAATTAAAGCTAATTTTAAAGCTTGAAGATAACTTTTAAAATTTAAATTTAAATTTAGGTATTGAAAATGGATGGAGGTACCTAGACTAGACAGATCTTCCCGCTACAAGTTACCATTTCTTTCTGTGATAAACTAATTACTAATCAAGGCTTATAAAACCCAATCTGTCCGGTTATAGGTCCTAGTATTGAAAAACGTGAGAAATTAAGATATTTTAAATAGGCAAAAACACATGAAACATGAAGTAAACACTTTATTCAAATAAAATATAAACTGAATTTTTATTTCACCTTTTCATTGAATGCCCTCCCAATATGGATGCCTGGGAGCGTCGCACCCTCTGTCCTCCTCCTCTCTACTATAGATCACCAGAAATAATCATTTTATTCATATTTTTTTTTTTTTTTTTTTGCTTAATCATATTATCCCAAGCAAGGCGAAAACGCCACTGATACGCAGGGGGCTACGTAAGAGCGAAAAGATTGGAAAAGAGAAAAACCGGAAACCACATCCTAAACAAGAAATGAGCCTTTTCACCTGTTCAATAAACGTGGGTGGAGTGTGAACCAGGCGATAGTTTAGTCTATCTACTCCAATTGAAAAAAAAAAAAAAAAAAAAAAGATTGGAAAAGAGAAAAACCGGAAACCACATCCTAAACAGGAAACAAGGGATAGAATCTATATAGTAATATGAAAACAAAATGTTTATTTCAGGTGTTTATTGTACAACTTCAACAATATTTCTTCGATTTCAGTTTGAAGGTAAGAAAAATTCTAACAAAATGATAGTTTGTTTTTTTTTTTCGCACTTCCCGCCTCCTGTGTGCTCTCTTCTGTAGACTTGCTTTCCTGATAGCTACTATCATTTTAAATACATTTTAAATGATTACAACAAGAACTTATCATGGAGTAACTTTTAAAATACCTTTTCTTTTTATACACACACACAAATATTTATGATTATATGTTTTTCTTTTCTATATAATACTTAATACTTTACTTTTAAACGATCTTTTTAGTGTCTACTCGTATTTGAGTAGACGTCCCCTTTATTTTGAATAGCATTTATTTCGGCTGCCCGAGGAAATTTAATAAAGAAAATGTGCCCTCCAGTCGGATTCGAACATGCGTAACCGCTTTTTGTTTTGTTTTTTTTTAGCGGGCACCATTTGATGCGGCGTAATTTTGCCGCTCCGCTAACAAATCAGCTAAGTGCCATAAGTGGTATGCGCTTTGGTCGATCATGTCTCGAAAGAGACATGACTGACTGGACAGAAGATTATCCCGCAGTAGGTTGCTATTGCTCTCTGCGGTAGATTGGTTGCCAGCGAAGGCTGTAGAACCCAGTCTGTCCTATTATTTAATCCATAACAGGAGGAAAGAGTTTCACAATAAAGCAATGATTTATTTTGCTTTTACGCATATTATTATATGATGTATATTTCAGTATCCATCGTTTGGTATGAACTGTAGTTACACGCACATGATAATCGTCATACACGCATTGAAAATTGACTGTGCTATTTTATATTTAATTATAGTTTGCTATTCTCTCTCTCTCATTGTCTACGGCTATATCGTGTTGAATGCACCGGTTCTCGTCCGATCACCGAATTTAAGCAACATCGAGCCTGGTGGGTGACTATTTGGGAATACCAGGTGCTGTAGACGTAAAGATCAAGAATGGTCCACCGGTCCTCCAGGTTTGGGAGTTGGGTGCAGGGGCTAACAACCCTACCCCGTAAAAAACAGTTTGTTACAGCAACAAGAAGTTGCTGCCCTATGCACCGTTGGGTGTGATGGATAAATGATGTGATTCTCTCTCACTTTTTATAAAAGTAAATGCTTAAACAGTAGTTTATAAAAAAACTGTTTCATTTATATGTATATATATATATACACACACAGTTAGGTTTATCTTTTAGGAGACCATTTGTGCGCATACGAGTGGAAGATAACGGGTAACCCTAGCCTTGAACAGTTTAAGATTGTAGTGATCGTGGAATCATCCTCTTAGGTTTTCGGTTCCATAGGGCAGTGGCTCGCAGAGAGAGCGTGAATGGTTTGCCACTACTATGTAAGTGGCATGGCGGGCTCTTGTCCTGAAGGTTTGACTTGGCGAAGACGAAACAATGTAGTTTGCCCGAGCACTTCCCGTGGAAGTAGCAGTGGAACAACGAGAAATTGAAGTGCATAAGCATTAAACACTTGAGATATGTGCATTTCTTTGTAGTTCAATTTATTTCAAAATTCAAATCGAATGCGTCGGTTTATGGGAAAAATTATTAATGTCTGACAATCTTTGTTCAGAAATGATTGTTATTAGTGCAATTGTTACGTCTCGTCGGTAGGATAAGATTTTTTTTTTTATTTTATTCAGTTTTAATTCCGTTATTGTTTCTTCGTTGTTTTTTTTTTCTTCGTTTCTTTTTTTTTTTTCATCACGAACAATTGTAGATCACACACCCATGCAGAAAGTACCGTAGATGTTCCCAGTACACACACACATATATATATATATATAAAATATTACTTTAGGCGTTTTTTTTTTAGTCTACTCAAAATGTGTTTCTACCAAAAATAACGACTGAATAAAGATATCTCGCACAGACACTTTCGCTTTGTCTGTCTCTCTCTCTCTCTATATATATATTATATATAATATAATGTGTGTGTGTGTGCGTAAAAATACAAATTATGAATAACCATCTTTAACAAAAACATTGCGATATGCAATATTTTAAATGGTTTGAACAGCCATAAAAAATTGGTTTTCCATGTGTGTAGATTCCATTTCTCTCTCTCTCTCTCTCATACAACTACTGCCACCACCACACCATGCTGCAAACATTTATAAAAAGAGCGGGAAAAAAGTAAAAATTTGATAAAAAAATAATAATCTTTTTATATAGTTGTTAAATGCCACATTCCTTCAGGCCGTAGGCGAATATGGCTTTCGACAATCTCCATTTTGTTTATTACCTGTAAAATGGTACGGATTCTAGGTAAAGGTAGTGGAATGGTTTCCCGTTGCCTTTTCTACGGTTTGGAATTCAGAAATTCTCTTTTTTCAGACTGGTTGTGACACCCAAAAGGCTTATAGTGGTCTATTACATATGGACTTAGTTAAGTATTAATTTAATTTGATAGTTAGATTTATAGCGGGTTATCAGTTACAGAGATGTGTGTTGAAACAGATGAGTTTGATTTGGTCTTGTTAGAAGGGTATAAAACAAAATCAAGATTGTTATATGGTTAAGTCTTGAAGGCTGTCACAATGCGTTGAGTAAAATAAAGAAAGGGAAAGAAGTTTTTGGGTATTACCTATTTATTAAACATTAATATTTCGAGATCAAAATCTCATCTTCAGAATGGCAGAGAAGCGTACGTCTGTCCGAGTGTGTTCCTGGCCTCTCAAAGAATGTTCATTCCTGGCTGGCTGTCTGCTGCTGTCATTAATTTTACTGTGTGTTTATGTGTGTGCGTGTTTATAGTATATTGCAAATTGAAACAATTCATATATATATATTAATTAATTCAGGTTTTCAAAAATTAGTCCTAATACTTTTGCACAGTACTGTATGTACAATATATTTAGCTGAAATGATTATTAACTAAACTATACTACACATTTTATAGCGTGTGTTTGTGTGTACAAAACTATAGAAGTCACCTCCCCATTTCCCCATTTACAAATACTTGGCGTTTTGTCTAGTTGACATTTTTTTTCGAATTGTGTTGAGCCGAGAAATTTTCAGCAGTGTTAGTATAATATTAATGTATGCATGTAGTTTCTCTCTCTCCCCCATTTTCTTATCTTTCTCTGTCTCACATTTATACGAAGGATCAATAAATTCGTAGCTTGTCACAGATATTAACATGAATTTTTATATGAAATTTAACAGTGCTGTTTGATCTATATGGTTAATGGAGACGTGTGAGATTAAGTGCATTGACAAAAAATAAAAAGTACATTGAAAAATAAATATTTCTTGTGTGAGATAAGATGAATTAACTCTTTGCTTCGATGAACTTATTTATACCGATCTATACGCACGCACACATACATGACAAGTAAAAGCTTATCCTTTTAAAGATGAAATTTTACACACACACACACGTGTGTGTGTGTGTGTGTGTGTGTGCATAGTTCGAAGAAAGTGCTTATTTCACACAAAGTAGATAGACAATTGGAGTAGTAGATAGACTAAACTATCGCCCGGTTCACACTCCACCCACGTCTACTGAACAGGTGAAGAGGCGCATCCCTTGTTCCCTGTTTATGATGTGGTTTCCGGCTTTCTCTTTTCCATTCTTTTTACCCTTACGTAGCCCCCTGCGCATCAGTGGCGTTGTCGCCTTGCTTGGGGTGATATGATTAAAAAAAATTAAATTAAATTAAATTAATATGTATTTTGGTTGACGCAGCATTGTTAAAAGGTTGTAGTAGTCCTTGTAAGAACGTATGAGTGCCTGTATGAGCGTTTATAATTGTGTCGAAATATCTTTGAAGTAATCGCTCATTCTTAAAAGGTTTTGTTCGATTATCAAGTATAAAAAGAGGCACACAGCTTAGCAGAGGATAGGGGAAAGAAAAAAAGAGGGAAGAAAAGAACGAAGTTGAAAAAGAGAGATTGCTTGACGTTTCTTTTTTTTTTTTCTCGCTCTAGTGGCCGGCGAACCAAATAAAAACCCGTGTTTTTTATTCAGTTTTGGGAGGCTTGAAAATGTCATTTGAAATTCACTCCCGGATGTGATTCCAGCCTTTCCATTAGACGACGAACAAACTTCGCGTCGGCTCGCGAAAAGATCCGTAAAAATAATTGATTCTGAGAATTTATGATTTGAATTTTTGCTTTTAGAAGTTTCTTGAGTTGCTATTAGCCCCCCACCCCCCACCCCCCCCAAAAAAAACTTCGCGTTAAGTTGTGAAATATAGAAACTTTTTTTTTGAGGTTTTGTTTTGATGTTTAAACAAAAATCAACCAATCAGTGCTTAGCATTTGAAGTTCAAATCTGATTTTTGTTTTGTTCGCTATAGACTAAAGAGGCCAGTATACCTTGCTATTTAACCCATAACTGTGAGGAGAATAAATGAATTCATGCTTTTCTCAAGGACATTAGTGCAAAAATGAACGTAACTGACACGGTTGTAATATAAACTCTGGTCGCCTATTATGGTTTGGAATTCAGTTTTTCTTCTGTTAAATTGGTTAACATCCAAAGCTCAGTCTACGCCACTATTTAACTCATAGTTAGAGGAAAGCTGAAAACAAGGCTTCATTTACTTTTTCCCAAGAGCAGTGGCATGAAACTTGGCACAGTAGTTTAGGCTGAATTTTCCTTCTTTTATGCAAATATTTTAGACGGAATCTTTCAATATATCGAATTCTACAGTCTGTATAAATTCCACAAGTGATCCCCCTTGACTCAGAGGCACAGAACCTATTTACTCTGCCCTAAACATATTCTACTTATCTAATTTAACATTTAAGATTTTACTTTACAAATTCATGTTTAAGTTTTAGTCCAAATCAAATTAATTTATACAATTAAAAAATTAAAAATAGCATCCCAGCAATATGATATATTATTACTGGTTGAATCGTGTGACGGAGGAAACGGCTCTTATTATAGTATATATTTATGTGCATAGATAAATTTATTAGTAGAATACAGTAACACACATGTATATATATATATATATATATATATATATATATATATTGAAAACACACAAATCGATGGCGATAAAAACGCACACATATAGACATTAACGTGTATATGTATGAATGTATATATTCACCTTAAGAGCGAGACATTTATTTATAATAAAACTAAATATATAAATATACACCTGCACTCATTCAGAATTTTATACCGGTATTTCCATTATTTATGTGGATATTTTTCGATACATGCATATTCATAGAGGTCATAAAGTACATAGTCCTCATGCAATACGATATTTAAGAGCAGATGGGAAAAGAGGGCGTTTTAAAGACTAGTCATAAATCCTAGGGGTTATATATTTAGATACCACCCACTTAGGTATTCATAAGCATTGTTGCATCTCTCTTCTTTTTTTTTTCGATCTTTGTGCTCCCCCAACCTATATATATATATATATATATATATATATATATATATATATATATATGTTTATGATAGACAGAGAGATACATACATACATAACAAATAGTTATGTGGGGCAGTGTAACGATTCACAGAATTTTAAAAGGAAATCGGTGATCTGGGTTCGAATTCCGGTTGATTTGGTTATGCTTATCACTCTTGCATAAGTACCACTAAATCGCCGAAAAAAAAAAAAAACAGAATAAAATGAAAAAAAAGACTTAAACTTAATAAAAGCGAACTTTTTTCATCAAAATGTTTGTTCTTAAGAGGAAAGATCGAACTACTTTTAAAATTTTTCAATCTTTTCTAACACGTTTGAAATTTCAGAAAATATCTTGTTTTTATTTACGAGAGTTTACAATGGAAAACGTAATATTACATAATTCACTTTTTTCCAGTAACAAATACATCAATTTGAACATTCTTGCAAAAATCAAATAATTGTCAGATTTTAGTGAAACTTTCAGGAATGATTCCCAAAGGAATGAAATTATTTTTTAAATCATTATTTTCAAAAAATATTGGTAAAAATATTGTTTTTTATATCTGTTACACCTCCACGTAAATCCATGAAATTTCAAGAAATAAAATTCTATAGGCAAAATTTGTTTTATTAGTTAAACACGGGAGTCATTTGGAAATGTAAATCATGTATTATTTTTTAAAAACCATTTAGCCACTTCTACCAAAAATCTGCTCCGAATAGTAAAATATAAAATGTAATAAAACTATCTAATTATTTAATTAGGTAAACTACTAATTGTTTTAGTAAATAACTAGCAGTATAGCCCGGCGTTGCTCGAGTGTAATGAAAGCTTTAAAACTAATCCATGGTCCTGGAGCTCAGACACTTTGGATGTTGGCACAAAGGACTAAAAAACAATAGTTGTTTCCAGTTAAAGCGAAACCGTAGACTGAAAGAAAAATGAATGGATGTAAGTCAAATTTTGATTTCCTGCTTTCGATATCAAATAAGTTTTTTTCGTTGTAAACTGAATTTTGAAGGCTAAATAAGTCCTCTGAGTAAATGATATCATGGCTGAGTCTAAGAACTACAATTATGCCTACTTAGAGCCAAACCCGAAGCAAAAACTAAAATAAAAGGGCCGAAAAAAATACAGATATACAGGTAGATAAACAGACACACACACAAACATCTTGCCTGATATATATTATCGATTTTCTTGCACTATTGTAAGAACTGCAACCTTGAAACTTCTGAATATCGTTTCTTATGTCTTTTTCTATGAGTGTATCAAATTTGATTAAAATCGGACCACTCCTCCTATAACCCGATTTTTTCGATTATCGATTTTCGATATTTATCGGAGGTACCTCGACACAAAACCTAGCTAAGAACCCTCGCAGACGCTTATAGTCGGTTAGGTGCCATACGTGAAACACGCTTGGGCGATTATGTCTCGAAAGAGACATGACTGACTGGGCAGAAGACTTATCCCGCAGTAGGTTACCATTGCTTTCTGCGGTAGACTGGTTGCCGACCAAGGCTATAGAACCCAATCTATCCTACTATTTAACCTATACCTGGAGGGAAGAGACGGATTAATACCTTTCCCAAGGGTACTTGCGCGTAAGTGAATATAATGGATTCAACTGGAATTCGAACTCGGCTCCCTGATTTCTAGTACAACTGTGTAAATTTTCAAGAAAATCGGTTCAGCCGTTTCGAAATGGACACACGCACACACACACACACACACACACACACACACACACACACACACACACACACACACACAAAGCTCCATTTATAAATAAGTTTAGATATAAATTTTAGACATTATAATCTAAAGAATTTTTTTTTAGATTTGATAACATTTTTGAAAAAATTATTTACATGTATGTTTTTTTTGTTTGTTTTTTTAGTTATAATAATTTATAAAGTTTCAAAAATATTTTTAAATATTTTCAAGACTTGTTTGATTGGTAGGTTATAAAGTGAAGATTCTATTAGCTTATCGAAAATTAAAAAGTTTAATACAAATTACCTTGCCATCGTATTTTTAAAATGGGGTGTGTGTGTGTGTGTGTGTGTACTTGAAGTTTTTGTGTGGTAATTCTTATGTGTACATTAAAAAGTCATGTTTCAGCGTTTCTTCCCCTTACAGGAAATAATTTGTATAACTATGTCACTTTTGATCGCCATACACTTATCTCATCTGTCATCACATTTCAATTACGGTGGAAAGTTTAAAAAAAAGTTCAACTCTGTGTTTAAAAAATAGTTTTTATTTTTAAATTTTATGCTATAAATACTTGCGTAAGTCAGATTAATTTAACATCAAATTTGCTAATTTTCCAAAAAATTGTGTCAGATGTATATTTTATTTTTGCAAGATTTTAAAAATCGAGAATTACCTTTTGTTTACAAATGTGTCGAATGCTCAAAAATGACCGAGAAATTGAAAGATTAAAAAGAAAATCTCAACTTTTATATTCCAATCAATAGAATTTCTGTTTGAAATAAATCAGAGTATTTTGCTTAGTGGAAATAGTAAATTTAATCATTTAGCTTTCAATTAAAACTAAAATAAAATTTTCAAGAAAACTTTTTATTTTTAAAAATTCTATTTAAAAGTTAATTATCGAAAATGAGGGGAGGTACCTACATAAATTCCAAAATTCAGATAAGTGATAAATTCGTCAATATAGATATTAAAAAAACAACGAATTTATCACTTACCTGTACAAAAAAACCCAAAAAAACTCACTAGTAAGAACTCTTTTCGGTAAATTTTTGATTTGTTACCCGAAGGCCTTTACCCCCGTCAAATCTTTCCAAAACATCGTTAATTCTGTGCAAATGTATATGCTGAACTGAAATCGATAATTGTTTATTGAAGAAACGTACCTTTTTACATGTTATCGACCAGAAAAAAAAAATCGGACTATATCTCACCCCTTACCACCATTCTCATATCTGATTCACCGCTGAATAACTTGAGGCGTAGGATACTTATTTCGGCCTATTTACATCCTTTGATCAATTACTCCGTGACATGTTTGGTTTCGGAACTCAATTTCCGCGTAGTAATTGCAAAAAGGAATTAAAAAGGCCGAAAAATAGGCAAACTAAGCATGAAATCATCCTGCAGTGAATAACATCTTTGAAACGTGGTTACGGGGTGAGATAAACAGCTACAAGAAGTTCGATATTTTTCTGGTCGTTAATTTGAAAAAAGGTAGGTTTCGTCAATAAACAATTATCGATTGGAGTGCAGTATCTACATTTGCACGGAAATAAGGATGTTTTGGAAAGATTTGAAGGGGTAAAGGCCTTCGGGGAACAAATCAAAAGTTTACCCTCTTTTCTTAGCTATAATAGCCAATGCCAATAAAAATATATAAAATAGCAGTAATTACGAACTTTTTAAATAGCGCTCATCAAAATTCAGCCTCTCCAAAAATATTTTTGTGCGAACTGAAATACATAAAATAAACATAAGTCAATAATTTTCCCAACTAAATCATTAAAAAACAAAATGATTTATTATTATTATTATTATTATTATTATTACAAAAATACATGGCACTAGCGTTTAAAATAACACACAAGAAAATATCAACATATTTTATTTCAGCAAATGTATATCAATGCCCTGTACAAGATTGTGTTTCTTGTCATAAATCAATTTCTTGTCATAAACTATATTGGTCATACTATCACTTCCACCTATCTAGCAATAATAGTGCAATAAAAAAAACATTTATTAACCCATAAGTTACAAGAACCCTTAAGAAAAACTTTTGGTTAAAAATACTATTTAAATCACAATATCAAAGGCACCTCGCTATAAGAGATGCACTATATATCGAGCAATTTACTCCTACGACCAACCTTATAACGGTGAAAATGGAGTTTTGAAAGTTTAAGAAATAGACAGACGCACACACGATGCTCAGCCGCGCGCATCACGTGCTAGCTTTAACATACTCTTCTTTACAAAAAACACTAAAACACAAAAAATTACATTTACAGTCAAAAAATGAGGACATAACACCGGAAAATAACATCCTTAAAAATGGCCTGAGAAGAAGCCGAAAGCGCTTGGAAGGCCGAAAATTATGGTACATTTTTACATTCCTTACATCCAGCGAAAAGGAAACCTGTAAGAATACTGGGAAAATTAAATAAAAAATTATTAAAAGGTTTCTTGTCGATCGTTTTTAACGAAACATGTTTAAATATTGCTGCACAAACTTACGTTTTTTTTTTAATCATATCACCCCAAGCAAGGCGATAACGCCACTGATGCGCAGGGGGCTACGTAAGAGTAAAAAGATTGGAAAAGAGAAAACCGGAAACCGCGTCCTAAACAGGAAACAAGGGATTTATATATATATAATGTCTTAAATTATAATGATGCTTAGTGCCAAAATCTTTTTCAGTAGCTTATTGCAAGAAAGGCATTTTAGGCAAACAGTTTTTTTAAGTGCTTGATAACGACATAAGCATAGAGCGTTGATAGAATCAATGTGGAGAAGTTTGTCCCTTAAATGAGAAGTGCAATTTCAGTCATACTGACTTTGCAGTTTCGTGAAGGCATTGTTATGTCGTCAGGGTAAAAAAAGCAAATGACCATGAAAAGTGAAAATGTTACAATAAAACCTTCACGAAACTTCGAAGTCAGCATGAAATAACATTGCTCATTTACGTGACAAACTTCACCACATTAATTCCATTTATATATATATATATATATATATATATGAGTTAATAACTATACTGGTGTCGAAAAACCTTCCACGGATCTATGAAGAAGGGAATAATGGTTTTAAAAAAAAGAGCTAAGTACATGAATATCAGTCAAAAAAGTTCGGGCCGAGTCTGCACGTAGCCCAAAGAAAAAATCCCGACACGAGTAATCAACTAACAAAAAAGCGCTCAGTACTTAGGTAGAGCGAAATAAGTAAAGTATACCTGGTGAGCCAGACAGACCTACCTAGGCTTCACTTAAACGGATCGTCAGGGAAAGCTGGCTCCCCTGACGACCCGTTTAGGTGAAACCTATGTAGGTCTGTCTGGCTCACTCGGTATACTTATATATATATATATAGAGAGAGAGAATACGGAAAGAGGCAGTTTTGACCGCTACTTAAGTTTCACTCTACCGCGATTATCAGGCGACCAAACTGCATGAAAATTGCAGTTGCGTAGGACTTAAGCAGCGGTCGTAATTGCTGTCTTCGTAACTTAGTCATAGAGTATTGTTTATTACTAATCAGTAACTGTTTATTACTGTTGCCTGTTGATATTTTTTCTTATTTTATGTTTCTTTTCAACGTTTTCTTGTACCGTTTTCTATTTATTCATTTATTTATTTGTTTTTTTTTTGTTTTGTTTATTCCTTGGCTTGGCATATATATTAGTATATGTAGTGGGTACCTTTTTGTTTTAGTAGGCAACTCTAATTTTTTAACAATTAAACTGACATCTATCAGTCTTGACAGTCCCAGGTTTTGTCAAAGAAAATGTGCCATTCGACAGGGATCGAATCTGCGTTTTTCATTAACTTGCGGAAAACCACCTTCATAGTTGGTGTATATTCGCCGCTCAGCCACAAGAGTTATCGCTGTAATAGCAAAATGTAGTTATTATTTTTAAGAAATGCACATTTATCGTTGGGATTTTACTATGTCTTTCGTACCCAAAACTTAAATCGTGTGATATTTTTTAGCAGTTAACAGATAATTTCAAATCTGATAGCAAATTAAAATAAAATACAATGTATAAATAGATATATAATATATACCTTCTTGAAAGTATAACTGTAAGGTTAGATGAACGGATATATAGCTATAAAAATATACACATATCGTCATAAGGGTAGATTAACAGAGAGCTATGTGGATGGATTAGCAGATAGATGACCATATGGATGGATTAGCAGATAGATGACCATATGGATGGATTAGCAGATAGATAGCTATAAGAACTGACAGATAACCACCAGAAGAAATAAATAGATAAATAAATTAGTATTATATAATGTTATGCCTTTGATTTACCTATAATTTTAAGTTTTTCTTTATAGTTTCTCTGAAATTCTTAAGTACTTACTGTAATTCTGCAACTGATACAAGTCTTTACCCAGACGATTTTGTCTTATAATTAACTTGGCTCGCTTAATTTTTACGACGAAATTAGTACTGAAGTTGCTTGAATGGTTAGTTAAATTCTTATATGTTTGAGTCTAATACAAGATGCGATTGATAAATTGTCGTCCAAATTATGCAAAATTGAAATATCTGTTCATGAGCCACAGTAACGGAGGAACACCATGATCGGGTGTTAAGAGGGATTTTTTTTTAAGTTTGAAGAATGGAGCAGCCAAGACGTCTTGGAAGTCATAGCTAGATTCTTGGGAACACCCTAAATCAATTATCAAAGCGGATTAGGTTACCTCCAACCTGCAAGGTTACGCGTTGCTTTTGCCAAAACCTGTCACCAAATACGGCATATTTTGGCTGTGATGTATGTGCCTAATATATTCCTTTATTCAATTAAGTGTCTAGCTGGATGTATTAGGCATCGTATATTTGTGCTCCATTGTGCTGCTCTCCCTGCATGATTAAAATAATACATCCTAGAAATTAAATGATTTAAGACTATTAGTCGCAAAAACAAACCAGATATAGAGAGTAAATCTGTCTGGTCATGGGGTCAATCATGATCACGAGTTCCGTAATTCATTAGAATCATGCAATGCGATTGACGGATGGACCAACCCTCTATAGCAGGTATATCTAAATTCAGGCCCGGAGGCCAATTATGGACCGCGGACAAATTTAATATGGCCTCCATTACGGCTCGCCAGTCTTGCCAATCGGAGTATGTAAAGTACACACCTAAGAAATGCTATTTTATGTCTTGCCAAAAGAAGGCCGCAGCATTGTGGAACCATCCTTTAGTGGCGTGACCTTGACCTCGTCCTTTTTTAAAATCACTGCCTTTAAACAAGACCTGGTCTACATATTGCAGTCCAGATCCCAGCATCACCCTTCATATTAGTGCAGAAAAGTTATTTGTTTTGATTATCTGAGGTGAATAAATTCTAAAATCTAAGTGAAATTATTTTGTGTTGACCAAAATCAGTTATAAATATATCTGGACACTTGGACTTGTGCCAATTCATGTTTTCTACTCATTAATAGGATAAATATTGGTGCTATGTTCCGATTCATATGTTTTTAATTTGAAGGTCGAGAGACAAGATTAATTACCAATAATATTTAATGTTTAAAATTAACCTGCTTATTATAGCTTCGTGGAAGTTCTTTTTCCTCAAACATATTTTACTTCATCTTATATGGACTACAAATACGATAAACTGAGTAATTTTGGTGAGACCTGTTTACATTTATTTATCATCCATTTGAAGAACTGAAAATGTCATTTGCAATAAAATGTGCATAAGATAGTTCCTTTGCAGTTAATTTAAATGTTTCAAAGAATACCAAACAAAATTGTTAACCCTTACGCATATTCGCCTCATTAAATTGGACCCACTTTGAAAAAAGTCAACTTTTGTTTTATTGACTGGTTTGAATTCACCACTTTCTTTCTTTTAGACTGGTTGCCAACCAAGGCTACATGCCGAAATCAATCTTACTGTTTAGCCGTGATTGGGGTGAAAAGAGATGGATTCACACCCTTCCCAAGAATATTTGCGCGAGCAACAAACCCGGCTGGAATTCTAACTCAACTCTCCTAGTTCTAAGTTCTGAAATGCTATCTATTGGACCACCATTAAGGCGTTGTCCATTAAAAACTTGTTAGATGCGAATTGAGATCTCACCAGTAGTGACTATATTCTTACTCCTCGCTACTAGAGCGGTCGAACAGTAGTCAACCTTGAACTTTGTAATAAAACAAAATAAAATTTACGAAAGGCCCAGTCAAATTTAATGAAAAGAATACATTTCTGTTGTAACCCTAAAAGGTTACTGCGTGAATAATCACCAAAACTGAAGTTGGGAATAGTAGTATATCAACACGTACAAGACTCACACGCTGCGTAAAGTATATACACTGCTAGTCAGTATAATCACTTTCTGTATTTACCAACTCCCCACTAGGGCAGATGCCCAAGGCGGATGCGACACAACGTCAATTAAAATGGGGATTCCAAGCTCAGCCAAAAATATCCCGTGGACCCTTAAGGCCGGGTCGGGCTCTTGTCTATTCACCCCAGACGAGACTCTACTCTTCGAGGGAGCCTCGTCTTGGTTCCTATCTGCTCTGAAGCAGAGAATTGACAAAGAGTTTACGGGTCAAGTATGGTCACACGGATGTGCGTTGTGGCGCAGTGGATATCGGCTCGGAACGAGAAATCGGAGAACCGAGTTCGAATTCCAGTTGAATTCATTGCATTCACTTACGCGCAAATACCCTTGGGAAAGGTATTAATCCGTCTCTTCCCACCAGTTATGGGTTAAATAATAGGACAGATTGGGTTCTATAGCCTTGGTCGGCAACCAGTCTACCGCAAAAAGCAATGGCAACCTACTGCGGGATAATCTTCTGCCCAGTCAGTCATGTCTCTATCGAGATCGTCCAAGCGTTTATCACGTATGGCACTTAACTGACTGATGGTCACTCTCGCTATTTACCACCTTATCACCAAGGCGGACGTGACACAAGGTCAATTAAAGTGGGGACTCTGAGCCCGTAAGCGCAGCCAAAAATACACTGTAGACCTAGCTTAGGGCTGGTTGGGCTCTTGTTTTTTTTTCTCCCAAAACGAGACTCCACTTTTCGACGGAGCCTCGTTTTGGTCCCTCTCCGCTCGGAAATAGAGTTGAACAAGACAGTTTGGATCAAGTATGATCGCTCTCCTTTCTACTCCAATAGTATTCACGTATAAAAGAGAATAGGAACATCCCATTCCCAATTTTTGTATACTGGTAGGCATACAACAATTTGTTTTATGCTAATTTCTAAGTATTTATTGTGTTCTGTCTATATTCCATGTTACGATTTTGCTGTGTATGTGCTTATAGTAATTTACTAATTTTAGTTAAGATGTGACACAAGACGGCGAGTATGGAGTATGGAGGATCGAACTCACTACTCGTAATTCATCTAGTGAGAAAAGCTTGTTAATCATTACACGACGTCGGAGTGCCTTAATGATTTTCTAAGCATAGTTTAGATGTGACACAAGGCCAAAAATGTGGGGCACCCAGTGAGGTTTGCACTCACTACTCACTTGTAATTGGTCTAGTGGTCTTGCTAACCATTAAATCACGTCGATTGCTTCTAGCCAGGAAACCCGACGGAATTGACATCAATCGGAGCTTCCACCTCTGATATGGGCGCTCCGTCAAGGAAGGCGGACTTTAGCGTGTTATATACAATATAAATACACGCCAGTAGCTGAGTGTTCAAATTAACTACTGATTGAACGATGCGTGAATAACTACTGTTTTTTTTGTTTTTTTTTAAGTCTACCATTTCTCAATAGTGCTCATTCGGCGTTCGAGAGCGTAAGTAGTAGTATGAACTAATACAATGACACGCCACAGTTTATAGCATTTACTTTTTCACAGTAATACGTAATAGAGTAATATTATACCAATATTCTTATTATTGAAGTTTATAAAAAAAACATTTCTTTCGCTATACAAGATCTTTCGCGTATGAGTGACTGCTAAAAAGCTCTCAGTCCAACCCACTTCTCTAAATCTGACCAAATATCACATTTGTTTTTTATAAGGGTTTCTTGAGAGGACTGAAAACTTTTTTGCAGTCTTTCGCCCATACATAATGAATAGATTGGGATTTGTAAAAATACGAACTAAATAGATAATCTCGGTCAATTGCCTTAAGGCCTATTCAGAACTGTAAAAAGTTATGCGCGTGCGCACACGCACAGTGCGACAATTGATTATTACATTATAGGCCTAATGAATACATAGACTTTAATAACCACAGTTTATACCGCGATGATGGATTAATTATAGTAGACAATAAAAATCCTCAAAAATGTGATATCATACGGAAAAAAATTGTACTGGTTTTTTTTAAGTTAACTATTTAAGAATTTTAATTGATCAACTTTATTCTATGGTTCAGGAACTGTCAGGCTGATAATACACCCATTCGTATTACTAAAGTTGTAGCTAAAAACTTGGAAAATTCTAGTAAAGTAGAACATCTTACGTGGGCCACCAAAGTCCCCAGTTCTCAAGAGCATTGGAAATTTATGATTCATCTTAGAAAAAAAATGTGAGGAGTCGATATCTTTTGTCATCATCATTGAAAGAATTGAGAACTGTTTTAGCTGAAGAATGGATAAAAATTTCTTTGGAAATAATTCAGTTTTTACGAGTCGATCCCACGTAGAATCCAAGCTGTAATTACTGCCAAAGGCGGTCCTACCCCACATTGAAATAAATTTGCTTGAAATGTCAAGGTGTTTCCATTATTTTGTCCACCCTCTGTGTATACTACATAATCATATGACCCGTTTTACCATCGGAAGACAATTGTGCTCGGGGTTGTTTGGCGGTGACCGTCTCTTCAAGTAAAACGTGGCAGATTGTACTGGGTTGCCTACAAGGTGAATCTAAATATATCTCTTCTTGGTTTCACGGTATCAGCTATTATTATTATTAATATTATTATTATTATTATTATTATTATTATTATTTGCAGTAGTAGCAGTATTCTTCCTTCCTACCATTTTTGCTTTCATCATTATTGTTATTATAGCGTAACAGTTATTGGAGTAAAAAGTGGAATCGGTAAACTAAGTTCACCTTCACACGAATTCCCTGATGAAAAGCACAAACCAATCTTTTTTTTTTTTTCCTGCCATCCACAGGTATGTGTTGAATGGCACTGGGTAAAAGCCCGTCTCGTAGACGACTATTACAAACCCCACTATTTTCCGTAGAAGTTATAATAGTCTGCTGACCATAAAGAAACAGTGCCTGGTGAGGGTGATATTCACCTGTGCAAGAAGGCACTTGGCATTTTTTAAATCTAGTAATAATAGTAAAAGTATTTATCTCTGTCAGAGTTTTTGTCTTCCTACCTTCCTACCTTCTATTATTATTATTATTATTATGTCATTTTTCATCATATTTCGATTTCTGCTTTGGTCTCACTACCAACCAAGTCTGCGGGGAGACCTAAGGCAGGTAGTGGCGTGTTGTTATGACTCCATTTCATGTTTTTCTATCTTCCCTATCATCCCCAGCATTACATAGATAAAGTTTTCCTTAGTGTGTGGGCTGTACTTAATAAGACAATTTTTTGTATATCTCTTAAGCTGGGGTTTCCAGGGATTCTTTCAATGTGTTGTTTTGTTCCATTTTTTATCATTCCAAGTGCACCTACTATCACTGGTACAACTCTTGTTTTCAATTTCCACATTTTTTCTATTTCAATTTCCAGGTCTTTATATTTTGACAGTTTTTCAAATTCCTTGGTTGCTATGTTACAATCCGCTGGACAAGCCATATCAATTAATCAATTAATAGACAAGTTTTCTCCTTCTGGTTTTTAACAATAATGTCTGGCCTGTTTGCTTCAATTTTTCTGTCTGTGTAGATGGTGTAATCCCATAGAATGGTTACATCTTCTATTTCTGTAACCGGTGCTGGATGATGTTCATAACAGTGTTTGTTTACAGCTTTTCCATAATGTTTGCACATTGCCCAATGTAAATATTGCCCAACTCTATCGTGGCGATTTTTATATTCGTTTGGGGCAAGCACAGAACAGCCTGAGATTAGGTGGTCTATTGTTTCTTGGTGTTTATCACAAAACCTGCATTTTAGATCCATATTATTATGCATAATATTTGCCTGAAAGTTTCTCGTGAAAAGACTTTGGTCTTGTGCTGCAAGTATAAATCCTTCAGTTTCAGACTTTAATCCAGATGCACGTAACCATCGATGAGTATTAACTTTGTCAACATTGGATTTATTGGCACGTACTGGATATTGGCCATGCAGAGGTTTGTCTTGCCAGCGCTGTTTCATCTTTTCAAGAGCTTTATCTTTGGCTTTCATTTTCATATTTCTTGCTGCAATAGTTGGTTCTTGGCTACTGTTTTGCTTTTCTTCTTCTTATTATTATTATTATCATTATTATTATTATTATTATTATTATTACGAGTGGGCCCGTGCCGTCAGAAATGACGGCAAAATATCTATATCGATCAGTCAGTTAAGTGCTATACGTGATACATGCTTGGGCGATCATGTCTCGAAAGAGACATGGCTGACTGGTCAGATTTTCCCATAGTAGGTTACTATTTTCTTCTGCAGTAGTCTGGTTGTCAACCAAAGCTATAGAACTCAATCTCTCCTGCTATTTAACCCATATCTGGAGGGAGAAGCGACCGATTCATACGTACCCGCAAAGGTTTTTGCGCGTATTCACATACGCGCAAATACCTTTCGATATACCGTCTAAAATGACGCCAACATATATACTGATGTTCCTACTATTGAGTATCTTACATTAAGACATAAAAAAAAAATAATTCAAACCCCTGAATAAGAAGATATATATACATATATATATATATATATATATATATATTCTTCACTACTCGGCAAGACAATTTTTTTATAAAATAAGGCGCTGTTAAAGAGCAAACACGCGGCAAGAGATTTCATAACTAGTATTAAAGAGAAAGAAATGAGCCGACGCTACCTCGCTAATGCCTCTCTCTCCATTAGCGTGACACGATATATATATATATATATATATATATATATATATATATAACGGTCTTTATTATAGTAGAGAGGACGAACAGTAGTCGTAGTAATATCCATTCCTTTTTCTTTATTATTATTAGTAGTAGTAGTGACTCCTTCCTTCTTTTCTCCTTTTTTTCTTTTTCTTTATCATCATTATTATTAATAGTAGTAGATATATCACTTCCTTCCTTCCTTCCTTCCTTCCTTCCTTTTCTTTGCTTTTATATTTTCATAATTATTATTGTTATTAAAAGTAATAGAAGTAGTACCCCTTCCTTTCTTCCTTCCTTCTTTCCTAATGTCTTCCTAATCATAAGTGTCTTCCTCTCCGACCTTGTCTCCGAGAATGGATTGTTTCCCGATTGTTCTTGGATATTCGGAAAATGTCAAGTATATTATTGATACTCTTAAGACTTTTGTTTTATTCGGCTTTTTTTTTTTAATTCATGATAAAGGAAATGGTATTTAAGCCTCTGGCAGAGCGAAAAACATGACTGTGTGAAGTGGCGGTCATTTCATGGCCTAAAACGATTTATTTATCTCCATCAATTACGATATATCCATTTAGATACAAAAGAAAAGAGTGCTGAACTGCTATGTTATCCTCTTATATAGCAGTGAATGTTGGACTCTCTCCGCAGAAGAGACGTTAGTTAGCAGATATGTGGTGCTACAGAAGGATACTGAGACTATCGTGAATTGAACACTTTAGCATCAAAGAAGTTTTACAGAAAATAGAAACAAAGGGAGTCTTCTACTTGGAAAAAAAGTTGAAATTTCTGGGATTTATAATGTGGGAGGACGTCTTGGAAAATTTTACATTCAGAGAATATATTGAATGCAAGAGGGGAAATGATAACCTCACGAACTTGTACAGATAGATGGCTGAATAGGAGGAAGATAGCAAGACAAACATTACTTAGAATTTCAAAGGATAGGAAATTGTAGAGAGTCACGATCGCCCACGTCTTGAATGGATACTGCAGATGAAAGAAGACAGAAATATATTTATGCATATGTATACCTGACCACACAGACACACACACACACACACATAATGGCAATGCTAAGATTAACCGTTTCTTTATAAGGAAACATTCGATAATTATTGACCAAGCAGCATTACTGTCGGTTAAAATTTATAAAACCTTTCTTTTAAAATATCTTTTCGGGAAAGTAGATTTCTTAACTTCACTGTTATCGCTTTTCGTAATACCGATGACGGTTTCCGTCCTAACTTTTTGTTTAAAGAGGTATGGAAAGTCAACATCTTGATTATATCATTATTTTCACTTCGTGTTACATGTGATAACCATTTCAGTTGTTGAGTGTGATGAGGTTTCTGCTATTTGGTACTCTTCTTTGTTTGGGATTATGTAGCGCCAGTGTAAGAAGTAATGCCTTTTTTTAGACTTACAGGGTTCATTCACTTGAAGCCATTTTTACCCACTGATAAGAGAAACTGGTTGTATATAGTTTAGGCCAGTGTTTCCCAAACGGTGTGTCGGAATGCAAGAACACCACAAGAGGCCGTTAAGGGTTCTGCAAGAAACAGTGATAAAATGGCTAACGTAATTTCGAGTAATTTCTGTTTAATTTTTATGTCCGTAATTTTACTATATACGTACAGCATATTGTTTGCAAAAATCCTTGGTTATTATAATAAAATATAAAACAGATAGATATTAATAATGCGTATTTACATTATTTCTATTAGGACTATTGCCCTCTTTCTTCTCTTTCTTTTTATATCACATTTTGGCCGCTGTGCACTCCGGCCTTCCTCAAAGTATATCGGTCTGATTTAAAAGAAACCGAACTCTTTATTTGATAAAATTGGAGTAGATATATCTATCTATCGCCCGGTTCACACTCCACCCACGTCTATTGAACAGGTTAAGAGGCTCATCCCTTGTTCCCTTGTTTAGGATGTGGTTTCCGGCTTTCTCTTTTCCAATCTTTTCACTATTGCTCGGGGTGATACGATTAAAAAATAAATAAATAGAAATAATGCTATTTGGGATAAATTTGAAGGCGGGGAAAAGCGAAGGGAATTAAAACGAACATTTACCAATTGTCCTACGGTACAATAGCCAAATGGATTAAAGCGTTGGTTCGTGAATTTCGTGACACAATGGTGGTGGGTATAATCTCTGGGTCGGTTAGTGCATACTTGGATTCAGTGGAGGCAGGCGATCAATAAAGGAGCTCTACTAAAAATAAGTCAGTCAGTTAACTGCCATACGTGATACACGCTTAGGCGATCATGTCTCTTTCGAGACATGACTGAATAGGCAGAAGATTTTCCCGCAGTAGGCTGCAATTTCTTTCTGTGGTAGACTGGTTACCAACCAAAGCTATATAACCCAATCTTTCCTGATATTCAACCCATAGCTGGAGGGAGAAGAGATGGATTCATAACTTCCCCAAGGATATTTGCGCGTAAGTGAATGCAATGAATTTAAATGGAATTTGAACTCGGCTCTCCGATTTCTCATTCCAAGCTGATATCCATTGCACCACAACGCACTAAAAATAAGAATTGGATGACATCCATAAAAAAATGAAAAAAAGGTTAAGGAACGCTAGTTTTGACATTTCTGAACAAGTTGTTGATATACTAAGAAAATAATGAATTTAATGCTACTAGGCTTCCGTATGGCCCTGAAGCAACCGTTTTCTTTTTCTTTCCTCTATATCAATTTTTCATGCATTTGTTCTTAAAATAAAGCTATTTTGATGATTGCATTATAAGCCAATGGGTTGATATAATTCAAATTGACCAGGGAATATGCTCTGATACCAAATTGCTGTGGCTTAAAACTTTCTTTGTACATATTCATATTTCAAAATGTTTTCGGGAACTTGCAGCACTCGAACCCCTATGTACGCGGTCGTTGAACTTGCCATAATCAATTTATAACGTACATGTTGGCAGTTGGATCCTCAAACCTTTCGTTAATGCACGGCCTTGTAGTTATATTGTTCTGTTCTTAGACTAGAGTTAATCGGAACAATAAAATTCATCTGAATTCATTCTTCATATGTCTTAAATGTATATTTTAACCCTAAAACTCAACATTATACCTCTTTATCCCAACAAACCCATTTCTGATAAACTTTAACCTCTTGTGGTGATCGGCTATCAACCAGCTTCATCGACAAAGATGACAGCTTACTTAAATGCCTTTGTTAATTGGAAGAGACTCATTGGACGAGCTTTCAAGGTTTCTATTCGACCCCAACGTTCACCACTACTTTAACATCAAGGTACTTAGAAGAACATTAAGGCGAGAGATTTCTATTAATTCCAAAGAGCAACTGAACCTTACTTTGCCGTACGTACCTCTCATGCTGGCGTTGCTGAAAAGTACTCCTGAGTATAGAAATGTTTACTTAAGGTGAAAAAAAGGAAAGTAAATTCGATTCATGTCAAGAGGTAACTTTTCTTTGGGCAGATTTGGGATCTTTAGACAGGTAGATATCAATTTCGCTGTTAGGAAAAAAGCAAACAGGGATATCTACTAAAACATATTTGGCGCTACAGAATCCCAAACGAAGAAGAGTACCAAATAGCAGAAACCTCATCACACTCAACAACTGAAATGGTTATCACATGTAACACGAAGTGAAAATAATGATATAATCAAGATGTTGACTTAAGTGAGAAGATTGGAAAAGAGAAATCCGGAAACCACTTCCTAAACAGGGAGCAAGGGATAAGCCTCTTAACCTGTTCAATAGACGTGGGTGGAGTGTGAACCGGGCGATAGATAGATATATCTACTCCAATTTTATTAAATAAAGAGTTCGGTTTCTTTTAATCAGACCGATATACTTTGAGAAAGGCCGGAGTGCACAGCGGCCAAAATGTGATATAAAAAGAAAGAGAAGAAAGAGGGCAATAGTCCTAATAGAAATAATGTAAATACGCATTATTAATATCTATCTGTTTTATATTTTATTATAATAACCAAGGATTTTTGCAAACAATATGCTGTACGTATATAGTAAAATTACGGACATAAAAATTAAACAGAAATTACTCGAAATTACGTTAGCCATTTTATCACTGTTTCTTGCAGAACCCTTAACGGCCTCTTGTGGTGTTCTTGCATTCCGACACACCGTTTGGGAAACACTGGCCTAAACTATATACAACCAGTTTCTCTTATCAGTGGGTAAAAATGGCTTCAAGTGAATGAACCCTGTAAGTCTAAAAAATGGCATTACTTCTTACACTGGCGCTACATAATCCCAAACAAAGAAGAGTACCAAATAGCAGAAACCTCATCACACTCAACAACTGAAATGGTTATCACATGTAACACGAAGTGAAAATAATGATATAATCAAGATGTTGACTTTCCATACCTCTTTAAACAAAAAGTTAGGACGGAAACCGTCATCGGTATTACGAAAAGCGATAACAGTGAAGTTAAGAAATCTTCTTCTTCTTCTTCTTCTTCTTCTTCTATGTGCCCTGTCCCTTCAGGACGTAGGCGATCATGGATCTCCACGTCTCCCTATCCCTTGTGGCTCTTAGTATGTTTGTTCCTGTTGCTCTACTTTCCCGAAAAGATATTTTAAAAGAAAGGTTTTATAAATTTTAACCGACAGTAATGCTGCTTGGTCAATAATTATCGAATGTTTCCTTATAAAGAAACGCTTAATCTTAGCATTGCCATTATGTGTGTGTATGTGCGTGTGTGTGTGTGGTCAGGTATCTATCCATATGCATAAATATCTTTCTGTCTTCCTTCATCTGCAGTATCCATTCAAGACGTGACTCTCTACAAAAAAATGAAAAAAAAAAAAACAAAAAAAAAAAACCTTTATTGTAATGACATGTGTGTTTGTAGGATGTATAGAAAGAAGTAAAGATAATGAAATTGGAAATGCTATTAACAACGCGTTTCGTCAAGAATACCTGCTGCTTTAAGTTACATCAGGTCAGAATAAAAACACAAAACATTACGTAACGAAAATGCATTGTGATATTTAAGTATAAGAGGGTCTGTAAATCAAATTGCTTTATCAGATCCGACGTACAGAAAATGGAAAGTGTCTGTCTGTCTGTTTGTTTTATATATAATGGTAGACTTTGGAAAAACAGTAGCTACTCTCACATCTACGCATCGTTCATTCAGTAATGGATTAGAACACTCTTAGCTACTGGCGTGGTATTACATGGTATATCACACGCTAAAAGTCTGCCTCATTTTACCGAGCGGCCCATAGCTCAGAGGTATAACCGCTGACTGATGTCAATTCGGTCGGGTTTCAATCCTGGCTAAAAGCAATCGGATGTTTAACCGCACTGATGAGCTGTGATGCATATATATATAGCCGTTGATGTCTGTTGGACTTTAAATCGGCTCGCAGAAACATCCTTTAATGAGGTTACAAACAGACAAGGTGGTACTCGAGTAAAAGAACAGCAACACGTGCGTAGATGAAAGAAGAGAGGTTTATTGTAAAAAGAATACAGTACGGTAAGACAGGGTATATGGTGGCAGGCTAAAAATTGCCCAAGCAAGGGTATTTGCTAGCTTACCACCAAGACAAGTGTGACACAAAGTCGATTTATGTGTGAATTCCGGACCCTTAATCTCAGCCAAAAATATCCTGTAAACCCAGCTCAAGGCTGGGTCGGACTCTTGTTTTATCAACCCAAACGAGACTCTACCCTTCGGCGGATCCTTGCTTGGGTCCCTCCGCTAGGACGCAGAGAAGTTAACAAGAGTGTTTACTCAGGATTTATTGCTCAGTCTGTAAGCAAACCTCCTTGCTGAAGCAAGTTACAGGTGTGGGACATTTCATTACAACACTTCCCCTGAGATAATTTTCCCATGAAATTTTGTTCAATATTTTTTCTTTTAGGGGTTAGGACATGATTGTTAGATTGTTTTTTTTTTTGTTCTTCTTAATATTTTACGTCTCACTAGCACACACACACACACACACACACACACACACATATATATATATATATATATATATATATATATATATATAGTGTAACCCAGATATAAGAGAGTTGTCGGGACCGGATAAAGTTCTCTTATATTCGGGTTCCCAACCGCATGTGGTGCGAAGATTTTCCCGCAATTTCGTTGCCAATTCTTACTGCGGTAGACTGGCTGCCAACCAAGGCTATAAAATCCCGTCTGTCCTGTTATCTAATCTAAACTTATTTATAAATGGAACTTTGTCTCTGTATGTGTCTGTGTCCGTTCCTATAGACTCCGAAACGGCTGAACCGATTTTCTTGAAAATTTACACAGTTGTACTATAAGCCTCTGCGAGTATTCTTAGCTAGGTTTTGTATCGAGGTACCCCGGATAAATATCGAAAATCGATAATCGAAAAAATCGGGTTATAGAAGGAGTGGTCCGATTTTAATCAAATTTGATACACTCATAGACAAAGACATAAGAAACGATATTCAGATGTTTTAAGGTTGCAGTTCTTACAATAATGCAGAACAATCGATAAGATATATATCAAAGCTTTCATTACACCCGAGCAACGCCGGGCTATACTGCTAGTTTACTCATAAAAAGAAAAGATGGATTCATACCTTTCTCAAGCTATGAATCGTAAGTGAATGTAACGAATTCGACTGGATTTCGAAATCAGCTCTTCGATTCCTCAATTTGAGCCTCTATCCATTATTTTACCGTGCCTCCCATCCCCCAGAGAGCATAATCTCTTCGCTTTGTTCAAGGTTCTTTTTTTATTGTTTTTTTTTTTTTTTTTTTACTGCTGATTTAAGCCAGTTTTTAAAAATCTAGATTTCATTGCTAATGATTAGTCACCATTCAGTCAGCTAAGTGCTATACGTGATACACGCTTTAGGCGATCATGTCTCGAAAGAGACATGACTGACTGGGCAGAAGATTATCCCGCAGTAAGGTTGGCCATTACTTTTTGCGGATAGACTGGTTGCCAGCCAAGGTTATAGAACCAAATCTGTTCTATTATTTAACCCATAACTGGAGGGAAGAGATGGATTAATACATTTTCCAAGGGTATTTTCGCATAAATGAATGCAAAGAATTCAACTGAAATTCGAACTCGGCTCCTTGATTTCTCGTTTCTAGCCGATATCCACTGCATCTAGTCACCATTACTCATGCTATAAGTATTAATCTTCCTACTATTGAAAGAAAATACTTCTGCGTGATCATCTCTGCAATCAAACAATAAGCAAAGGTTACGCCAGCGACAAGCATCGAAGATGTTGAAGTCTTCTGGGTCCTTTTCTGTTGTCCGTCAGTCATGGCGTCTTCAGTTGAAACCCTTAATACTCTTGACGACTAGAAATAATCGACAAAAGAACGCCACAAAGCAAAAGATTTTTACCTGGTTGAACCCGACCGCCTGCTTGTGTAATTAGGCCTTACGTACAATAGGTCGAATTTAAGTAAATGACTTATGTGTGCATATGGAAGCAAGGCACGCACACTGGCACGTACGTACACACGCACGCATATGCAATGTCAGATTTTATTATGCAAATCAATATTCTTACAATAAAGCAACCAATGTTTCCGTGGTGTACTTATATATTTTTGAAATCGGTCCGCCCTCAAGCAAGGCGATAGCGCCACTAAGACGCAAGGTGGGGACTATTGGAAATTAAAGAGAATGAAAAGATTTTAGAAGGAACCGGAAGACCAACCTTAAACAGGAAACAAAGGATAAACCTCTACTCCTGTTCAAAAGGACGGAGAGGAGTGGGGACCGGACGATAGTTTAACCTTAAAATATTAAAAAACATAATCTACTTTTTCCTATACGCCAGTTTAACCCAATCTTCCTGTTGCTGACGCCATATACTTTAATTCAACATGTCAGATTTGATTTGAAGAGGACATAGATATTGTCAAGTAACATCCTCATCATTTCTCCAGGAAATACCACGAATACCTCGGAGATTTACGAGATTATAAGGCAGTTTTATTTATCCGTTCGTCTACATATACGGGTGGACAGGTGTACTTGTATGCAATATATAATCTTCTTATAATTAAGACATTATTATTATTATCTATCTATAGAATTTTTAATTAAATATCAACTATCTTAGACATCTCTAATAATTGTTGCAAGTTCTAAAATAGGTTTAAACACAGGCAATGCAACTTTCTTTTAAATATTTATTTTTGTAAAACAGCTTTGTTTTCGTTGAAGAAAGACACAGTGGTACCCGACATTTCTGATTGTAAACGTTTTTTCTCATCCTGCTTCTATTTTATAATGTAAATAAGATTTAATATTTCTTTCATTGGATTTTTCATTAGTCTTTCATGTTTATACTGTGCAAGCAACAAACGTGAACTCTCTTCCAATATATATATATATATATATATATATATATATATATATATATATGCTAGATATTTCCTTTTTTCTAATAGTGAAATTAATTTACCGGCGTAAATACCGAAAATCCTATTAAGAAAAGCATGTCTCGATACCGAGACCAGACAAAGCTGCCTACTCAATTTTAGATAGGGTCCATTTGTTACTTCTGGATAATATCGGTCTAGTGAGATGATCCCAGCCTAGGGATGTAGCTAAAAATCATACCACAGATTGACCTCAGTCTTGTGAGTAAAATTTGGAAGATGAAAAAGATAGGAAACACACACACACACACACACACAGCTTGCCGTGATTTTATTCAGTTTTTGGTACTTGAAAAGGTCATATATGACTCCGGCCTTTCCATTGCACAAGGAACAAACTTCGCGTCTACTTCCGAAAAGGTCTGTAAAAACATTGTTTCTGAGAATTGAAGATTATTTGAAGTTTTGCTTTTTAGCTGTTCCTTGGCTTCCTATTGGTCAAAAACATTTCGCATCAAAGTGTGAAATCGAGAAGAAATTTCTTGAGTTTGGTTTAGAATTTGCTTTTGCGTGTGTGCTAAACAAAGTTTGTACATTTTAACAAAAATCAACCAATCAGTGCTTAGCATTTGAAATTTAGCATTTGAAATCTGGATCTTGTTTTGATTGCTTCAAGTGTATCTGATCATGTCAGATTTTGCGCTCTCTCTTAGGTTTGCTGTTAAAACCACAGGTTGACTCGGTGGCTGTTGATAAAGGAGAAATGTCCTCGAGCATACTTCTGCAGTAAGAATTAGCTAAACAACCTACCAAACAGGTCTACTCGGAAGCTAGTAGCCAGGATATATATATATATATATATATATATATATATATATATATATATAATGTCTGTATCTATATATTGAATGGGATAATATGCTGTTGAGTTTTAGTAAAATTAAACGGCAGATACTTAACTAGCGATCTAGTGAGATATGAACGAAATTAGACAAATAGATATGAAGATAGATAAGAAGAAAATTAAATAGGTAGTCAGAATGAAATTAAATTAACAACATTAAAAAACGTTATAACGTGGCAATATTTAATTAACAGTTGTTTGATTGCCGATTTTTTTAACATTTGTAGTTATAAAAGTTATTTGTTTAAAAGAAAATCTTAGGAAATCAAACCCAGCAAATTTAACCTACGATCATATAATTTATCAAATATTAGATATTAAATTTATCTCAATATTCAAAATGATTAATTAAGAATTTTTATTTATACTGATGATCGGTATATCTACGAAACTTCAAATTTTAACATTTTTTAAAACTATTATTTTAACTATTGTTGCTCGATTATTTTATAATATTGAGCACTTAATTTACTAAATCTGCTCGCTTTTAAACGCGTTGATTATATATATATATATATATATATATATATTTTTAATCGTATCACCTCGAGCAAGGCGGTAACGCCACTGATGTGCATGGGGCTACGTAATAGTGAAAAGATTGGAAAAGATAAAGCCGGAAACAGCATCCTAAACAGGGAACAAGGGATGAGCCTCTTAACCTGTTCAATAGACATGGGTGGAGTGTGAACCGGGCGATAGATAGATCTATCTACTCCAATTGAAAAAAAACAAAAACAAAATGAGAAGATTGGAAAAGATAAAGCCGGAAACCACATCCTAAACAGGGAACAAGGGATGAGCCTCTTAACCTGTTCAATAGACATGGGTGGAGTGTAAAGTCCGGGCGATAGATAGATCTATCTACTCCAATTGAAAATAAACAAAAACAAAATGAGAAGATTGGAAAAGATAAAGCCGGAAACCGCATCCTAAACAGGGAACAAGGGATGAGCCTCTTAACCTGTTCAATAGACATGGGTGGAGGTGAACCGGGCGATAGATAGATCTATCTACTCCAATTGAAAAAAAAACAAAAACAAAATGAGAAGATTGGAAAAGATAAAGCCGGAAACCACATCCTAAACAGGGAACAAGGGATGAGCCTCTTAACCTGTTCAATAGACATGGGTGGAGTGTGAACCGGGCGATAGATAGATCTATCTACTCCAATTGAAAAAAAAACAAAAACAAAATGAGAAGATTGGAAAAGATAAAGCCGGAAACCACATCCTAAACAGGGAACAAGGGATGAGCCTCTTAACCTGTTCAATAGACATGGGTGGAGTGTGAACCGGGCGATAGATAGATCTATCTACTCCAATTGAAAAAAAACAAAAACAAAATGAGAAGATTGGAAAAGATAAAGCCGGAAACCACATCCTAAACAGGGAACAAGGGATGAGCCTCTTAACCTGTTCAATAGACATGGGTGGAGGTGTGAACCGGGCGATAGATTGATCTATCTACTCCAATTGAAAAAAACAAAACAAAAACAAAGTGAGAAGATTGGAAAAGAGAAAGCCGGAAACCACATCCTATATATATATATATATATATATATATATATAAACAAATATATTTTATCAATAATACTTACATATGCACACATACATATTATTTTGTTTGCGTCACTTCTACTTTAAGCATCAATTCCACGAATATATCTGACGCGTTAAATATAGTCAATGGTCAGATGCAAATGACTTCTATTCTGACCGCATGATCTTCTTTGCCGAGGAGAATGCCTCTTACTTTGCGGTTATCAGAAGACGGTCAAGTTATTTTCGTGTGAATCATTAAATACATTCTTCCCGCCAGCCCACAAGTTCCCTGATGTCTTTTTTTATTTGCGACTCTAAAATAAAAGATGCTGCTAATTTATAAAGAAACAATGCAGTTGAAGATGCCATTTGCATTCCCAGTTGATTTACACCTGTAAAACGTAGTTGTCATTTATATGCCCGCGTGCACATGTCTGTTTTTCATTAACGGGACGAGAGAGCCATATTAAAAACATAGTTTCTTTGTCTTTATTTATATCTTGCTTATTCATGACGAAATTAAACTGAGTTTTAAAAAAAAATACACACATATTATTCTTTAAATTATATTGACAAAATATTCACTGTATTTCCCTGAACCAATTTTCACATATTTGGTGACTTCACCACAAAGAGTGGTTAGTCCACTCTAACAAAACCTACGAGGAAGGCACATATCGCAGAGATTTTTCCTTCACCTATGATTTGATTCAGATCATTGAACAACCTTAGTTCCATCATTCCTAATTTTCACAGGTAAGACTCGCCATATCACGTACACCTGGACGAACCATTTCTGTTAAAAATAAAAATCATCAGAAAAGAATAGTGGTTGCAAATATAATTGGGATGTTTTAATAAGAAATACGTCAAGACTCATGTGTGACACGATGAGCCTCGCATTTAATTATCACTAATTACTGCTGTCATTTAATGTTGGCAACATTTTCATCCACTATATATAGACAGTCTTTTAGCTTTTATTATTGTCCACTGTCTTTACTGCTAATCTACCATTCTCGTACATGACTTTAGTCATTTGCTTTAAAAATTATATATTGAAAACAGAAATAGGGGTTGCTCCAACGAGAGGAATTGGTATAGATGGAAAGTGAACGTTTTGTTTAAAATATAAATTTATTATTATTATTATTATTATTATTGCTTCCTTTTTGTATAATAGATTAAGTGTCTGTAATGATATTTATGTCGCTACACGTGTTTTGAGTTCAAACGTTTCTCTCCTCAAGCGAATACATTTGTGACTTTATATACCGATATCAGTTTGTCTTTGTGATGGCCGAAAATACTGTGTATATATAGCTAAGTGGTCGGTGAGCAGGTCAAAAAGTTCATATGCGTGTGCGTTCGTTTTATGTTTTTTTTTTATTTATTTTTTATTTTTTTTTATATTTATCTATTTTTCACACTCGCTTGTTAAATCTTTTCGATTTTTGGAATCATTGGCCAGAAAAACTGTTTACATTAACTTGCGAAATTTGATTTTGTCTTTTCTTCAAAATTGTAATCAACGATTTTGATTCAGTTCTACGAGCCATCAAGTTCTGTTTATTGTTTTGGGAATCTAGAATTACTTCTTTTCGTAATGGCTCGCGAATCTTTTTTTTTTTTTTTAGAGTACGTTTGAATTTTATGTGTCTCTGTTTTTTCATGTTGTTTTGTTAGAGGAAGGCGTGTACTTTTTTATAAATATTTCTTTGTGCATTTTGGTAAGTATGGCATTACTCTGGATTTACCTCCACTACATCGGTGTAAGTGTTGGGAAACATACAGTTTCCTGTTATTGGCTAGTTTAATGTTACTTCTGTGCATGACTACTCCTTTATTCAGGCCTTATGCCACCCCCACGTATATTTGTGCGCATTCGTTGCATTTTAAAGTTGCAGCTCAGATTTGTTTTTATTTCGAATGTAGATGTGTTTTCGGACTTGAAGTGGTTTTCTTTTACTATTATGCTGTATACCCACATCTTTTGTTTTGTTGCATTTTGTGACGCCCTGTGTTGTGTGTTACTCGAATTTTGATGAGGTTCGTATGTTTTTTAAATTTTGGGGTTGGCGTTTGCTTTTAATTATTTTAGTTTACTTTAAAATTTCTTTTATTTTATCATTTTTGTTGTGTAATTCTATGTGTCTTTATCTTTGTAATTTGCTCTAAGATGCGATGAACGCGCAAAAATATACGTGGGGGGGGGGTGACACTGGATAAAAGAGTATCTAGCGGTAGCCCACCCTGGCTACAAATCAACATGGAATAGAATAGACAAGGATGATTTTTTTCCAAATGTTTTCCGTTGTTCATGTTGTTGTTTTTGTTTTTTTTATATAACCTGGGTCTCTTCATTTTTTTTTTTTTTTTTTTTTTTCATTCACATTCAGTCAAAGGGATCAATTTAGAAACGGAATCTAAAACCTAGCCGGATACTGGTCCAAAGAGCAAGGCTACAATAGACAGTCAATAGTCAGGAATTAATGCATATATTTCAGGCAAAATAAAACTTACAAAATACGATTGGTAGTTGAATGATTTGGGTTCGACCCGCTGCACAAAATCTGACCATGCATCTCAATTTTTAGAAACCTTTCTTGGTCTTGTTGGAGAATATTATCAGCACTTGATCAAAATCAAACATAAAATTTTGCAACTAGATTTTTTAGCAAATATTAACTCATCACCACCTTACTTCGTAATTAGCTAACAAATAACCTTGTTCATCTAGTTAATTTCTTTTTAAACTAATGTTCCCCTAGTATAAGAACCAAGAACCAAGAGTTACTAAAGGAGTTTTTTTTTAAATGAGCACTAAAGAAGAAATGCAGTTTATGAGGATATGTAGGAAAGATAACGTTTAACTCTAGACTTGAAGAGAGTAAGAATGTAGTTGTTGAAAAGCACTCTTTCGGGAGTCTGTTCTATAAATCAACAGTTCATGAGAAGCTGTTCGAGTGTTTTTTTCTTTTTTACTAATGGAGTGTCAAGGCAAAATATAGCTGGAGTCAGGTACTTACTGAAGCAAGCTTTTCATCTCTCAATTTGAACCTCTACACTGTAATCATCGAGCAACATGAGCCGGTATCATTGCAGTAAAAGGATTTTATCTCTAAAGTCCTTGCTCTAAACATTGGTCTGAACATGCGACAGTTTTATACGCTTCATATTTATTTTCGTTTACTCATGTTAACAATACCTTTGAAGAATGTCATTTCGTTGAACGGGAAGTAATCGTCTTTTATCGCCAAGTATGTGCGTTGTGGTGCAATGGACATAGGAACGAGAAATCGAGGAGCCGAGTTCGAATTCTAGTTGAATCCATTGCATTCACTTACGCGCAAATACCCTTGGGAAAGGTATTAATCCGTCTCTTCCCTCCAGTTATGGGTTAAATAACAGGACAGATTGGATTCTATAAATAATGCACCTTACCGTTTTGATTGAGAGAGAAAACAAAAACAGTTCAATGGCCTTCAAAATTCAGTTTACGACGAAAAAACCTTATTTGATATCGATACCAGGAAATCAAAATTTGACTTACATCAATTCATTTTTCTTTCAGTCTACGGTTTCGCTTTAACTGGAAACAACTGTTGTTTTTTTAGTCTTTCGTGCCAACGTTCAAAGAGTTTGAGCTCCAGGACCATGGATTAGTTTTAAAGCTTTCATTACACCTGAGCAACGCCGGGCTATACTGCTAGTATTTAAAAAAATATAGCTTTACTGTGAAAGTAAAAAATTATTACAAAATATTTATATTTCGGCATTAAATAAACCATAGAGGTTGATAAACCGTCAAACAAAATCAACCAACCAACAATCCATATTTATCATAAGATTACCAACAATACATATTTAAAGCGAAATGACCAACAATATATTTTCTCTGTAGCTGAAGGCATACTATTACGATCAAAATAGATTTAGTTAAAGACATAAAATTGTGCCGAAATTTTATTTATTTTCGGCATTAAAAAACCCAAAGCGGTTTATATACCACTAAACAAAATCAAACAACCTATCATCCTCTGTTAAAATGTTTATGGTGTTTGACGTGTGTAATATGAATGAAACAGGATGAAGTAGAAAATTAATATTATGAGGATAAAGAAGAGACGTACTGATGGAGACTCGACTTGATGAGGTTAAGATTGTAGTGGTCAGGGAAGCATCCACGTAGGAGTTTGTTCCCCAGATGAGAAGCTCTTGGAGTGGGAATGTCTTCTGTATAGAACGCTCTCTTTACATTTGGAATACGGGGGAAATACTGGGAATTCGACTCATTAGAAGTAGTATAGCGTCTCATAGTTGTAAAGATTTGAACTGATGACGTTAAGGGATAGAGATACTCTGGATATTAGCGATAGGAGGCCGATCTGTCCTTATTATTTATTCAGAGTGGTGATAAAACTTTTTAAGCGAATTAGTGAGAAGCAAATTTCGGCCAGTCGTTTTCCCTTTTCAATGCCAATAATCCGCATATGTCCGTCGAAATGTGATGTTATCGGGGTTTCGTGTTTCAATGATACGGCAGCTGAATGGAACGATATGGGACTCAAGTCAGAAGCGAAGGAATAACACAAAACGTTTTCATATCTGCTTTTAATTTCACCAATTACAGTGTTCAACAGCTTGAATGATTGCAAATAGTCTCTCGAGTTTTGTGTGGCCCACCATTTTAGTAATTTGTGTAATAAAGTGAAAATAGTTACCAGAATTTCTTTTCTTTTTAAGCTGGTGCGTTGTGGTGAAGTGGATATCGAATCGGAACGAGAAATCAGTCAATTTTGAATTCCAGTTAAATTCGTTGCATTCACTTACGCGCAAATACCTTTGAGAAAAGTATTAATCCGTCTCTTCCCTCCAGTTATGAGTTAAATAATAGGACAGATTGGCTTCTATAGCTGTGGTTGGAAACTAGTCTACTGCAAAAAGTGATGGCAACTTACTGCGGGGAAATCTTGAGATGCAGTTCTACAGAAGGGTGCTGAGAATTAAATGGATGTAATATATGAGCAACGAAGAAATTATAACAAAAGTGGGACCAAAAAGGACATTTGTGCTTAGAATCAAAGATAGTTGAAATTTCTGGAATACATAGTGAGTAAAGAAAGCTTGAAATACTCGCAAATACCTTTGGGAAAGGTATTAATCCGTCTCTTCCCTCCAGTTATGAGTTAAATAATAGGACGGATTGGCTTCTGTAGCCGTGGTTGGAAACTAGTTTACCGCAAAAAGTGATGGCAACTTACTTCGGGAAAATCTTCTACCTAGTCAGTCATATCTCTTTCGCGATATGATCGCCCAAGCATGTATCACGTATGACAATTAACTGACTGAACAGAGAACAGAAAAGCAACACCGAAATCCGAAGGTGCATTGTAATAGGGAAACATGCTTACCCAAAGCTAAGCAAAATATTAAGTAATAAAAAAAATCCTGTTAGAAACAAAGAAAAGAGTACTGGCTTGCTGTATAATAACCAGCCTCTTATCTAACAGTGAATGTTGGATAATCTCATCAAAGATGAAAAAGGCATGATTTGGTTGGTTTATTTGCTTATTCACCCACTGCAATGTTATTTAAAGCCATAAGATTTTTAGATGTTAAGAATTGCAGATCAATAATAAATGGTTGAGTGATAAATGGTGGGGGGAGGATGTGTGGATTCGTGCCTTTCTCAAGAATATTTACACCATCAGCACATTCAAGCTTAAAGCACATATTATTCCCAAGCTGTCACCCATTTAGGTACTGACCAGCCTCGACGTTTCTTAACTTCGATGATCGTGCGGGAACCGGAAAAGTGTGGGCAGGCATGTTGGGGGACAAATACATCCACCGAGAACTATGCAAATGACTAGGATGATACATAAAATAGTATCATAGAATGTAAAATTATAAAATGCTCTGAAACTTTGAAATTCAAACGGAGCATCCAATCCAGATCAGAATTTGCCGTGGTAAATAAGGTGAAGGAGGAAAATCTCTCAGATCATGGATGTTGCCGTTTCAGCAGATAACATAGGAAAAACTTTGAAAAAATCCCGAAAAAATTCAAAAATATCGGAAATTTGCCAAAGAAGCAAAAAAAAAAAAAAAATTGGAAAATGAAGGTTACTGTAGTTTCAGTCTCTATTGGAGCACTTGAGACATCATTTCACCCCAAGCAAGGCATTTCACTGCCACTGTTGCACAGGGGGTTACATAGGGGAAAGTGATGAGAAAGATGCGGATGTGCGTTGTGATGCAATGGATATCGACTCGGAATGGCAAATCGGGGAGCCGAGTTCGAATTTCAGTTGAATTCATTGCATTCACTTACGCGCAAATACCCTTGGGAAAGGTATTAATCCGTCTATTCCTTCCAGTTATGGGTTAAATAACAGGACAGATTGGGTTCTATAGCCTTGGTCGGCAACCAGTCTACCGCAGAAAGCAATGGCAGCCTACTGCGGGATAATCTTCTGCCCAGTCAATCATGTCTCTTTCGAGACATGATCGCCCAAGCGTGTATCACTTATGGCGCTTGACTGACTGACGTGAAAGAGTGGCAAAGCGTTTTGTAAAAAGGAAAGAATTGAAATTCTGTCAAAGAATGGAAGCTATCCAGACGACAACATTCCTACAATTGTCTAAAATTTTGAGAAGAGTGCGAGAACATGAATGAAAATTAATTTCACTTGTTTCTCACATTAATAACTAAAATAGCAGTGTTTGTACCTGATGAGCCACTACTTGTATTTTATTTTCTGTATTTTGATTTTAAGATGAAGATTTTTATCTTTGGGAAGACATTTAATAGTTTTCATGAAAGTGCGTCACCCGCCAAAGATCTTTTAAAAAACCAATTAAATACAATTGGAGCGAACACACGAACACAGGCCAAACAAACTTTTAAGCCAGCAGTTGAAGTTGTTGACGAATTCAACGGCTTCAATACCAAATCAGTCGCCCTGAACAAGTTTGCTAGAATGAACAGACACACAGACACAAGACAAGCACTAATGATAGTAGTGTTAGTATATATTTGAGTAAGTGAGATGCATTACAAAGATTACACTAGCTTATCTATCTATCTATCTATCTATCTATCTATCTATCTATCTATCTATCTATCTATCTATCTATCTATCTATCTATCTACCGCTACATAATTTTGTATATGCTCACTTTATTGTAAAGTACCTTTGTGTGCGTTGTGGTGCATTGGATATCGGTTCGGGACGACAAATCGGAGAGCCGAGTTCGAATTCCAGCTGAATTCATTGTATTCACTTACGCGCAAATACCCTTGGGAAAGGTATTAATCCGTCTATTCCTTCCAGTTATGGGTTAAATAACAGGACAGGTTGGGTTCTATAGTCTCGGTCGGCAACCAGTCTACCGCAGAAAGCAATGGCAACCCACTGCGGGATAATCTTCTGCCCAGTCAGTCATGTCTCTTTCGAGACATGATCGCCCAAGCGTGTATCACGTATGGCACTTAACTGACTGACTGACGTTAGGCAATGATGGCTCGCCACAGCTTTCCTTTTATTTAATATTTTAATTACTATGACTCTTGAAGAACTATAATGAAGTGGTTTCCTGTTATTTCTTTATAGTTTGGATTTAGTTGTCATTTCTTCTAGATTGACTGCCACGCATGGCTGGAGACTCAAATGTATCTCCCTGTCTAACAACATAGCTGTGGGAAGAAGAGATTGGTTCATGCCTTTCACAAGAGGATCATTGCATAGGGGAACATAATATGCCCTACACATTTCTTAATGCCATATCTTTTTAAGTACTATTTTTCACTCGATGCACAGCCCAAAGAGCCACTCATAGTAGATTACCGAATGTGGTTGCTGTAACGACAAGTGATGAAGAAATGCATACTATGAGGATATGTTGACTAGATAACGTTCCATCGTAGAGGTCATGGTAGTTGTAATTTGGGAAGCATCTTTTTAGATATGTTCCACTACGTATCACTTCTGGGAGAAGGTGTCTGGTAGAACCTTCTTATGTGGTAATGACGGGAGATTTAAATATGTTTGTTTAAAGTTATTTGTCTAAATGGTAGATAAGATGTTTAGAATCCTCCATCTCGGAATATCTTCGAAGCTTGGAACATTGACAGAGAAAGAGAGAAAGAAAGAAAAGGAAATTTAAACATGGATTTAAACATAAATTTGATAATAGTTTGCTCGTGCCAGAAATGATTGAAACCAAGTAACGTTTGTTGGGGGAGGCATATTCTTAATTGCACTTTCCCTCGACGGATCTGGTTGACGACCATTTTGTCTGTGATTTGTCTTAGGTACTTAGTTACATGTTTTTTTTTTGTTTTTTTGTTTTGTTTTTTTTCCAAAAACTGTTTTTACATGTGCGATATGCTGTTCACTAGATACATTTTAATATATCATCTAGATAAGCAACTGAGAAATCACAATCTGCAAGCATGTTGTTCATAGTTTGTTGAAATATAGCTGCAGCCACTTTTATACCAGAAGGAAATCAACTGAACCTAGACAGCACCCCCTCCCACTGTGTATGTTTATAGTTAACACCGAACATTCATGTTCAACTTGTATTTATAAATGTGCTTCAGAAAGATCCAGCTTCGGACAAATTTTTCCACCGTTTAACTTCGCAAAATTTTTTTGGTAATGGACAGTTATGGGGTTCTAAACACTTGTTTAATTGATAATGGACAGTTATGGGTTTCTAAACACTTGTTTAATTGATAATGGACAGTTATGGGTTTCTAAACACTTGTTTAATTGATAATGGACAGTTATGGGTTTCTAAACACTTGTTTAATTGATAATGGACAGTTATGGGTTTCTAAACACTTGTTTAATTGATAATGGACAGTTATGGGTTTCTAAACACTTGTTTAATTGATAATGGACAGTTATGGGTTTCTAAACACTTGTTTAATTGATAATGGACAGTTATGGGTTTCTAAACACTTGTTTAATTGATAATGGACAGTTATGGGTTTCTAAACACTTGTTTAATTGATAATGGACAGTTATGGGTTTCTAAACACTTGTTTAATTGATAATGGTCAGTTATGGGTTTCTAAACACTTGTTTAATTGATAATGGTCAGTTATGGGGTTCTAAACACTTGTTTATTTGATAATGGACAGTTATGGGGTTCTAAACACTTGTTTAATTGATAATGGTCAGTTATGGGGTTCTAAACACTTGTTTATTTGATAATGGACAGTTATGGGGTTCTGAACACTTGTTTAATTGATAATGGACAGTTATGGGTTACTAAACACTTGTTTAATTGATAATGGACAGTTATGAGTTTCTAAACACTTGTTTAATTGATAATGGACAGTTATGGGTTTCTAAACACTTGTTTAATTGATAATGGACAGTTATGGGGTTCTAAACACTTGTTTAATTGATAATGGACAGTTATGGGGTTCTAAACACTTGTTTAATTGATAATGGACAGTTATGGGGTTCTAAACACTTGTTTAATTGATAATGGACAGTTATGGGGTTCTAAACACTTGTTTAATTGATAATGGACAGTTATGGGGTTCTAAACACTTGTTTAATTGATAATGGACAGTTATGGGGTTCTAAACACTTGTTAATTCAGCCCAAACATGATTTTTTTTAATTATTTTTCCAATTATGGTTAAAAGTTCAAATCTGTGCAACGGAACATTTTTTTATAGTTTCTTCCTAGGCAAGACGAAATAAGCCACTAAGACACAATGGGTTACTAAGTTTGAAAGAGAAAATTTTAGTAAGAAAAAAAAAAGAAAAAAACAAAAGAAAAAAACAAAGCAAAAAAAACAACAAAAGTAAACATTCAGGAAGACGCCAGATGGTCAACAAACGCCGCTTTTAAACTTTTTAATATTGCAGGTGACAGGAAAGCAATAAACCGGAAGAGAGTTCCATGAACAAGATGAGCGAGAAAAGAAACTATTAGAATAGAACTTACGGTTACATTTGGCTACTTCAACATTAAAACGATGCGACCTAGCTGCCAATCTAGTATTACGTTTAAATTTATGCGATCGATTTACCAAGAAAGTCAATTAGAACAATTTCCATTAAATTATTTATAGAAAAGACACAGGGTAGCCACGTTACGTTAGTTGGAATATGACAAATCGAGATACCAGGTCAAGATCGATAACAATAATTTGCACATGTGTATTTGGTAAATTGTATTATTTGATTTAATCCCTCTAGTGCATAAGTGTTAACTTGTTCATGGAAAGTAAGTCAGTCAGTCAGTTAAGTGCCATACGTGAAACACGCTTGGGCGATCATGTCTCGAAAGAGACATTGACCGACTGGGCAGAAGATTATCCCGTAGTAGGCTGCCATTGCTTTCTGCGGTAGACTGGTTGCCGACCAAGGCTATAGAACCAAATCTGTCCTTGTTATTTAACCCATAACTGGAAGGAAGAGACGGATTAATACTTTCCCAAGGGTATTTGCGCGAAAGTGAATGCAATGAATTCAACTGGAATTCGGACTCGGCTCCCCGATTTTTCGTTCCGAGCCGATATCCATTGCACCACAACGCACAAAGTAAAGATGAACTTAAACATTCGTTTATCCGTTGTAAATTATGTCAACGAAACACTTTTACGTCTCCACATGTTTTGCTTTGTTTAATTTCTATAATTTCCTGTCATTATCGATACGTCGTAGAGCGAATCTATACAGCTACCTGGCTAGCAAGGTAATTTCATCGATAAAGATGTTTGTATTTTGCCTCCAAGATCAGACGGTGACTGACGGTCTCCTCCTCACACACTCACATCTCGAAGCCAAGTGCTTTAAGCGAACACACAGACACAAAGTAGGTTGTTTTGAAAAGAAAGCACTAACGGATACCCGGACACATTCGCCGAAAGTAGGAATATTTCCACCCACACACCTTTCTTTTTCTTCTTCAGAGTGAATTCACTCCTCACTAGGTACCCCACACTTGTCTTGAGAGACCAAGTGTTGTTAATATCCGGGCGCTTGTCGTAGTATTGGTTAGCAAGCTGTTTCGTTGAATATTTACGCGTGTTTAAAACTCCACAGATGGAAGTTTGTGAAGGTTATCCGTAGAGCGTTGTCAGCCAGTTAAGTAACATACGTGATACACGCTTTGGGCGATCATGTCTCGAAAGAGACATGACTGATTTGACAGATTATCCGACAGTAGGTTGCCATTGCTTTCTGCGGTAGACTGGTTACCAGCCAATGCTATAGAACCCAATCTGTCCTATTATTTAACCCATAACTGGAGGGAAGAGACTGACAAATACCTTTCCCAAAAGTATTTGTGCATAAGTGAATGCCATGAATTCATTTGAAATTCGAACTCGGCTCCCCGATTTGTCGTTCTGAGTCGATATCTACTGCACCATCACGCCTGAGTAGCAAGTTAATATCAGAAACATGAGTTCAATACTGCTATGGTGATTTTCTAAGCGTAACTTAGATTTAGAATAAGACCGAAAGTATGGGGCAGCCAGCTAAGCTGTGACAGAGGGTCAAAAGGGTGAAGCACCCAGTGAAAATCGAAGTCACTATTCAGTCGTAACTAATCTAGTGAGACATGCTTGTTAACCCCAGGTCGAAATGTCCGGATGGCTTGCTGCTATTATTGCAAAAATAAGATATTGTTAAAGAGCAAGCACACTGCAAGAGCTTTCATAATTAGTAGCAAAGTTTAATAACTGACAGTGAAGACAATGAACTAAGCAAACTCTGCCTCGCTATTATTTCTCTCTCTCTCTCTCCCTCCCTCCCCTCTCTCACACACACTCTCTTTCTCTCCATGAACATGACAGTACACACACACACACACACACACACACACACACACACACACACACACACACACACTATCAATCAGTCTTTATTATAGAGGATCGTTCAGCCCAGGGTAAGGGTTTTCCAGTATGAGCGGGAAAGAATGTATCGTTTCACTGTCTCATTTCAAACTAGATCGATTTGTGTGTGGAGGTGGGGTGCGGAAAGGGCATGAAAAAATCATATCAAACCTTGTGGGTGAAGTTGGGTGGACGTAATAGTTCACGGTGACCGAGAATTAGAACGCATTGACCTTGTTCAAACTGCTAATCATTATACACAATGTCCTTTCTCCCTGAAATCGTAATTAAGACCCGTTCAACATATATGGATGGCCACTCATATCCAAGTATTCCTGTGCGCTAGGGCGTTTAGCAAATCCCCTCTGCAGACATTTGTTCAGGCACATGTTTGTTCAACACACACAAAGTACACCTGTGGTTTGTACTGTAACTATGCTGAGCGTTCCTTAGTTAAAGTTACTGGGAGATAGCACGTTATCAGGACGTTGAAACCCTCGGTCACGATGACATGTGACTTCGTGCAAGCACGACTTCAAAAGGATCTCGTTTACCCAATTTCACTTACAAGGCTTGAGTCAACCCGTGGTATGGTTTTTAGACACTTTCCAACCGTGCCGCACGCTGGGATCGTCTCCTCCAGGTCGATAACATCAAAAAGTCACCCTCCTGCCAACTAGACCATGGTAAGATTCGAACCCGGGTGTCATGGTCAGAAAGCGAACGTTAACCACGTTCAGCATGGTTGCAGTAGAAACCACAGGTAAACTTTGTGGGTGGTGAACAAACATACATATACCTGAGCAGATGTCTGCAACGAGGATTGCCTAGGCGCCCTAGCAGAAAAGTATAATCAGACATAAGCGGCCATTATATATATATATATATATATTTATATAATATCCAAAGTAATTCTAAGTGCCTTGTCCCTTTCAGGGCTTTGGTGATTATGAATTTGTATAGATTTTTTTTTTACTTTGTAGCTCATAGTAACTTTTGTCTTTTTGCCATCTCTTTAAAACTCCTGCTCCACAATCCACTCGCTCAAACTCACTAGGTAGATTGTCCACCGCTTTCTTCTGGTCCTCTTACCTTCAATCTCTCTTGTAAGTGTCAAATTTCTCAAGCCATCTTTCCTCATTATGCACACCAGAAATTTCAACTGTCTTTTCCTGATATTAAGCATGTGTCCTTTTTGTTGCCATTGTCTCGATAACTTTGTTGTTCACGTGGTCAGTCCATGGCATTCTCAACATCCTTCTGTAGAACCACATTTCTGTTGTTTCAAGTCTCTTTTTCATGCGATAAGATTGTTCATAAACATACATATATTTATTCATGCTATATTTGTTTCTAAGCTCACCAGCTTATAATTTAGAATGTGAATACTAAACCTTCTCTGTGACGCGTCCCTTCAAGACATAGGTGATCATGGCTCTTCAAAATTCTCTATCCTTTACCTTAAACAGTTTTTTCTACTTTTCCTAAGAACCCCCGTATTCACCTACATGTTATTCTATATCAGTCAGTAAGTTTAGTGCCCTATGTGATACACGCTTGGGCGATCATATCTCGAAAAAGACATGACTGACTGGGCAGAGGATTTTTTCGCAGTATGTTGCCATTACTTTCTGCAGTAGACTGGTTACCAACCAAAGCTATAGAACCCAATAGCTGGAAAGAAAAGCGACGGATTGATACTTTTCCCAAGGGTATTTGCACATAAGTGAATTCAGCTAATTTAACTGGAATTTGAATTCGGATTTCCGATTTCTCGTTCCGAGCCGATATGCACCACCAAAATAAAAGTTGTTTGTTTGTGGGTGTGCGGTTATAATCCATTTATTATATCTTATGTGCAAGGAAGCAATCTCCCAAACCACCCAGGTGGTAGTTGTATTCGCATGGGTACATTAAGGAGCTTTTAACTCGGATATTTTTTTCTTTTTGAAAGCGCGAGGAACTTTGGACAAATTTTGCAAGTGGCAAAAATTTCATCTCAGTTTCCTCATTTACTTTGATGTCTTTTAACAAGGAAGAAAATAAGTGAAAATTATTTCTCTCACCTTACAATAAAGACTATTTTATTCATGACACATTACGATTCTCTTGTTGCTATTTCTCCAACAACAAACTTTATCAAACAATTTAAAAAAAAAATTTACAAGTTTGTTCTGATTAGGAATAAATGACGCACATATCAATCAGCAGTTATGACATACGCACGTACGGACACACATACACAATCAGTACTTCGTCCACTCTCGTAAAGCAAGATCATATATCTCCCATACAAATCGCCTGACATTGGCTCACGCAAAATCGATCTTAGATAAATGAATGACTGATCACATTAAAACAAGTTTAATCATTTATTTGGTGGTAGTGAGTCATAGTCGTTACGTTTGTGCACACAAGATAAAAAAAAGTCGATCAGTACAAATACTAAAAACAAAACAGAAGTCACAAGTGTGTGTGTGATATGTAAATAAAGCATTTGTACTGGATATTGTATGTTAAAAAACTTTACATAAAAAAAAAACAAACCTTACACCAACAGATATATAAATTAACGTTCACATGTACACATCCGCAAATCAATTAACAACCCTTACTTTCTTCCTTAAACTAAGAACTAAATTTGTATTCTTGGACATAATCTATGACAATTTTATTGAAATGAGCTGTATCGTTTTTTTCTAAAATCATTATTGCCATTAATTTCAAGATAAATTATGAAATTTCATCTTTTTTAGTTCTTTTCCCCCTTGAAACATTAGCTTGTAAAATTCTATAGAAGTCTAAGACACTAACAATATGTGGAAATGTCTGTAAATTTAATTGTAGAAAATGAGTAAAAACAAACTGCAAAAAAACAAAACAAAACAAAAAATGTATGTTTGAAACCAAGTCCAAACAAAATCCTTATAGTCGGGTAATAAATATAAAAATACATTCATTTTAATCAGAATTAAAAGTAAAACGTAACCCCCTTTTTTTGTGACACCATGTTTGCTGTGAGAACGGGGAATTTTAGTTTAAAACTCAAAGCTCGATCATGTACTTCGGAAGGGACACTATAGGCTATTGACAAATATATGTATTTAATTTTAATTGATTTTTTAAAAATACTGCAGGAACAAATGAAAATCAGTTTACTCAAAACAAAACAAAATCGATTTAAAAGTTTTAAACACTGAATTTCATATCCATATTCCAACGTACACTTTCTACCGTTTTCTCATAACTGTTATTAGCACTCTTTTAAGAAAATAAAAAATAAAATGTGTTATCTTGGTTATCCGTTTTGAATAAAGCGCCATTTTTTGCAGTGGTCTCTTCATAGAGTAAATGACGGCTAACAGTCTGATAAATATTATGCTTAAAAAGTCTCTATAAATGTATTTTAAACGTAAGTTTTAAAATAAGTAAATAAACATCATAAACAATGACGGGTTTTACACTTAAAAATCGACGTTGTCAATAAAAAAAATGATTCAGTGGTTAAAAAAAAAAGGGAATTCAAAAGAAAAACTATACGCAAAACTTGGAAAACACTCGTTTAAAATGATCCCGCTAAAAAGAACTGTCAATAAAGGCCAAAATCAGGAGAGAAAAATAAAGAGAAAGGGTAAAGGATATAGAAAGGACAGTCGTAAACAACATACAATAAGTCATAAGCGCGCGATCAGGAAAAGAGAGGAAGAAAGAAACGAACTGCCGCACTTTGAAAGAAAGAAATAGTACTACAACTACATACAATACATGCGCACCTAAACACAATAAATGTTGAAACTTTTTAGAAGATAGGGTAAAAATACAACCGAATGTTAGAAGAAAAAAAATAACGTAGAGATCTACTAAGAAAGCAAACCCCAAAAAACTAACAAAACAACAGATACCCACGTCGTAGATAGACAAACGAAAGTGATCAGCAAGTGACGAATAATGTTACAAATATATCACTGGAGAAGGACTAAATAAATAAATACTGAATTAATTCGCGCGAAAAGAAACTGTCGCATTTATTTTGGAAAGGAGAATACAAACACTCACTGGTAGCAAGAGAGACTAAAAGAGATAAAGAATGACAGAAAACGGACACACACACACACAAATAAATGTGCACTTGTGAATGTAAATCTAGGTAAAAAATGTTTATTTGTCCCTTAAGTCAGTCAACACTCAAAATTTTATAGATAAACAGATTAATCATTGCACACACAATGAAAGAGAGAGAGAGAGAGAGTAACGTTTTAAAGTAATAATAATTTTTTACACACGCCCATCGTGGAACAGTTAGTTTCAATTCCATTTTAAAATGAAGAATTTCTAATTAAAAAAATGTTAACGTAAAAATTTCATTTCCTTTCTTTTTTACTACACCTGGGATACAAAATTACGAATACAACAAAATAAATCTCTCCTGTATGAAACAGTTGTAGATCTACACCTGACTTGACGAACTCCAACCTAAACTTTATTTTTATACCTACAAAAAAAAAAAACTTACTCCATGAGACCCGTAAAAAAAGCAAAAACATTTACACATTTTCACACATGAACATTTTACGAGAGAAAATAAATAATAATAATACCCACATGCACTGAATATCGGTTTTTAAAACACGTTCATGAGTAGCACATCACCCCAAGTAAAGATCGAACTCGCGATATGATTTTTGAAATCAATAAGCAACCATACAAAAATAAACTCTCGTCATTGCACCATAGGCTCTTTCTAGAGTGTAATTTTGACTTAACAAAATTTTGAATATCTATTATTTTTATCGAGAAAACTAAACTGGAAAGTGTTTGTTTATCGCAGTATCATCATCGATTTTTGTCTTACTCTTATATATCTTTTCTCTCGCTCTCTCTGTGTCGAAATTCTGATAAGAGAACACTTTTTTCTTCTTGGTTTCTTTTTTTACATTAAAATTGACAAATAGTTTTTAAAGCAATAAGAAGTTGTCGTTTTTTTTGGTTTTTTTTTTCTACGCTTTGGTGACGAAAGAAACAAGTCAAGTTAAAAATAAAGATAAAAAATAATTTAAATTAAAAAAAATGCTTGAGAATAAGTTCATTCTTTTTCTAGTTGAATGCATTTTAAAAGCGGTGAGAAGAATCAAACAAAGTCTTCCAAATAAAATGACGTCATAAGTAACGTATCACTTGTTATATAAAACTAGTTCAACATGTCGCTTATACGCACACACAAACACACAAACCAATAGAGAAAGATATGGAAACAATACACACACACACACACACTCAAACATTTTACAAGGACACATTCGAATATAAACATTAAAGCACACGCATAACTTAAGTATTTTTTATACATTTACAAATATACACAAGTTTTAAACTTACACATACAATAATATCAAATGTTAAGATCGTGTGTATACACACACACACACACACACACACACATATATATATATATATATATATATATATATATATATATATACCAATTATTTCTGGTTTAAAACTTTTTACGTATCTACAAGTGACAGTTGAACACACGGACACAAAATCGTTTAGAAATAAAAGATAGTACTAAGTATTATCAACAAAAACACACTTTCCTATTATCTCTCTTTACCCCCTCTCTCTTATTCTCATTCTCTCTCTCTCTCACTCACACACACACACACACACACACACACACACACATCACTCTCATACAAAAAACATTTAAGAAATACTTGAAATAAATGAAATTTAAAATTCTAACGGAAGTTAAAAATACAAAAATTCTACTTTCATGGCATATTTAACAATACATTATCAAAATCGATTTTTAAAATTCTTTTTTTTCTTTTAAAGAAAATTAAAAATCTGGTATTTTTAGTAAGTTTTTTATTCAACGAAGTTCTAAACTAAAACTGAATGTTATTCTTAACATTTTTATTTCCTCTGTTTAGAGATCATTATCATTATTAAACTTAATTATTATTCTTTAAAACGCGATCATTTCTCCTTCTTGATCAGTCAGTTCAAGTGCCATACGTGAAACACGCTTGGGCGATCATGTCTCGAAAGAGATATGACTCACTGGGCAGAATATTATCCCGCAGTAGGTTGCCTTTGCTTTCTGCGGTAGACTGGTTGCCGACCAAGGCTATAGAACCCAATCTGTCCTGTTATTTAACCCATAACTGGAAGGAAGAGACGGCTTAAATACCTTTCCCAAGAGAGTATTTGCGCGTAAGTGAATGCAATGAATTTTAACTGGAATTCGAATTTTGTTAATTAAATGAATTCGTTCTTAAATTAAAAGTTTTTTAAAAAAAAAGTTTTTTTTTTTTCATAAGTAAAAAAAAATGTCTGATGAAACTTGATGTGAATTTTTTGTTTATTTATAAAAAAAATTACCGTTGTTGAGAAGATATGATAAATACGAATTAAAAAGAATAAAAAACAGATCACAAATTAATAGCGAAATAAATTGTAAAGGGGGAAAAACGCAAAAAAAAATAAATCATGACAAGTGAAGTGGGAAGAAAATGTAAACGAAATAATAAGTGGAAAGCAAAGATGTTTTAAAATAGACAGGAAAATCTAAGAGAGGCAGGGGGGGGGTTTAGCTCCTCCCCCTCTTTATAAATTCTATGTGACGTCACCGGCTTCGTATCTATTCTATAGTATATAAATCGACAAGCGTGTAAAGTGAATCAAAACTTTTGCCTGCTTGGCACGAGGCACTAAGCGCTTTATAAAAAGAGAGAGAGAAAAAAAAAAAAAAGGAAATCACACTTAAACAAAGTTGGATTCTCATACACATTTGTCAACTTTTTCTTATTTATAACAATTCAGAAAAAGAGTCGCTCATATTAATTTGGATCTCATTTGTTCTTACTGTTGATGCACATTTGAATACTTGAAGTAACCTTTTTTTGTGGAAAAAAAAAAAGGGATCTTTGTTTAAAAAACAGATCCCTGACGTTTCTTTTTATTTTTTCAACTTTATTTCTTAAACTACAAGTTTTTCTTTTATTGAAACTTCGCTTACTTTGTTGGTGTCGTCACACCATAAAACATCAAAAGAGAGTTTTACTTGGAATGGCTGAGAATTTTGCAATAATTGAGAACACCCGGTTCGAAGACCAAATAGTCCCAGACAAAGAAATTACTTTGCCTTCAGACGGTAGTTTGAACATTGTGTCCAACTGGGCAACTTACGTAAGTGAATTTACTTAATTGAAAAATTAATCATATCTATCCAATCTAACCCCACTAAGAAACATTCATTTTTTTATTTTCTCATTTTATTTATCAATTTATTTTTTTTATTTGTAACCATGATGACAAGCGTGTATGATTTTTAGTTGACGTGTACCGTTGTTTTTTTTTTGTCTTTAACACAGGAAAAAGAATTTTTTTTCTTGTAAATAATCCTTTTTCTCTTATCAAAACGCCTAAAGAAAAAAAAATCACTTAAAAGCCTAAAAAAAAAAAAAACCCGGATACAATTTTACTAAACAACTGATCATTTTCTTCCCTTGCTATTGGAAAGACCTTACCTTCTTAGATGATTAAAAAAACAAATTCCCCTTGTAAATTTTGGCATCTTTTCGATCGTGTAGTAAATACACTGATAGTAGTAAACGGCATCCATTCACCGGCCAAAAACTAAAAAGTGTTGATCGAAATTGTATATCGTTTAAAAACAAACCCGATCGTTTATCGAACACAACACGGACCTATTCAGGAAATATACTTCGGAAAATCGAAAGTTTTTCTTTGTTTTTTGTTTTTTTGATCACTATTTACAGCAATAGTAAAAAACCCAAATTGCTCTTAGGCTTCAAGGATTTGCCAGTGATGTGTTCGTACTGCTAATTCTACTATTGAAAGTGAAAGATAACGTGTAAATACGTTGAGAATGAAACTCCAGTATTTCGATCAACTACGCTACAAACTCTTTTTTTTCAATATTAATGAAATTTGAACTTCTTACTGTAAATATTTAAGATCAAACATTAGTAAACAAACGAAAACGTGAAAAAAATAATTAATCATTATTTTTGCTATTCTTGTTACATTCAGTGATAATTTTTTCATTCCAATATTTCTTATGGAAAAAGAAAAAAGGACCATTGACCAGCAAGTGTCACCATGACATAATGCTGTCAATCCATTTGGATCTAACTTTAAAAAAAAAAAAAACTGTGGTAGTAGTAGTAACTATACTATAAAGTTACAAACTTCAGTGCAGTATTTTTCCGTTTATCTTAAAAAGTTAAACTTGTTGGACTATACAGTTTTAAATATGATTGAGTGTCTTTGATGACAAGTAGTGTATATTTTTTTTTTTTTTTTTTTTACACACACACGTACATGGGATAACGATAATTATATATATATATATATATATATATTTCAAGAATGTACTTAGTCAAGAAAAAAACTCTATTCCTATTTAAAAAAGAAAAAAAAATTTTTCGTTATGAACTCTCAATTTAACTGAAGGAAAAGTCGTATCAAATATAATTACGCCATGGTTTAAAAACTAAAAGCAATTTATATCCGGTTTGACATTTCGTGGAAAAGTTACTGTTCTTTCCCTCTCTTTCTCTCTTTTTATTTTGCTTTTATTATTTACTAATTGGATTTCTTTAGCTTTCTACACTACTAAAATTATTCTTCATTAGAAAGTTGAGTCGCTATTTGATTCTATTTCTCACAGACAATAATGACAAATAAATAAATAAAAAATCAACTACGTTTCATATTCAAAGTTTCCGATCAGCTTACATATATCAATAATGACATTTGATGTCCCTTTGTTCTATCTATTGACCAAGTAAAGAGAGAAAATTTGTCTGTGATCGATTCATTGAGAAAGGAATGATTTCATTATTTTATTTTTAAAATAAGATTATGTTCCGGTTTGTAATTATCAATGAGCAGCGTCTTTTGACATTTATTTATTATTTACTTTGTGTGTCTCTTTACTCTTTTTCTTTGCTAACCTTCTGGGCTTGAAGACACATAGAGTAAAAGAAAGTGAGGGCGGATGAATTTTAAAAAATAAAAATGTTAAAAAATTAAAAAAAAAAAACCGTCCTTAGTGCCATGTGCAAAAGGAAATTCTTTCACAAAAAGTGAAATTGGCTGGCGCTGATTGGCCGAGCCTTTGCTGACGTCACATACTATTTATACATGACGTCAGTTTCTATTTTAAGCGGTGAGTGAAAGGAAATCACTGGAGCATGTTACAGTTTGACAACGAGGCTAGAGGGAGGTAGACTAAAAGAGAGTAGAAGCCACGTGGACATCTGCCCATTTCTATCGTTTTCTTTCTATTTCCATAGGGAAAAGACGAGAAAGAAATTAGTCAAGTTCTCTTGTGATTTTTTTTCTTTACTCCCCTACCACTTTTGTCACCCAGGGTAATGTTGAGGCTTGTTTTTCTTAACTATTTATCACAATTTCTCCGTCATTCAGAAAAAAATTTCAGTCACATTTTTTAACATTAATTTTGCCACGATAGGGTTGAACAGGTAAATTTTTTTTTTCTGTATTTATTCCGTCGTATTCACTTGTTTTTCGGTTCGCTGTCGTAATTTTTAAAAATTATTGGTTTCATGATGAAACATTTTTTAAATTCTTTTTAAAGATCTGCGGAAAAGTAGCGTAGCTATTTTTTTAAAAACTGACTCCGGCGGATGTAAAGTTTAAGAAACTAAAAACTACTTTTGATTACTCTACTACTGTTTTTTTTTTCTTAACGTTTTTTAACACTTTGTTGTAACTTCTACCAATTAATTTTAATATTTAGATTCAGTTCGGCGCAGACATTTAAATGATTGTTAAGACAATTTTTTCTTTTTCTTTTTTTCCATGTCAAAAATTGAGCTTTGCCTTTTGAAAAATGTTTTTTAAAACTTTAAGGTTTTTAAAGGCGTAGCTCACTAGAGAGAAACTCTTGTCCTACGGTATAACTGCATTTATGAGGCACATTTTTACCTTGGGTAGGGGAGATGGTTAGCAAGATATTCAAACTGTGTCCGATCCTTCGGCTACAGACCATTTGAGATTTTTTTTTCTTATGCATTTGATTGAAAATTTATTTTAAAAATTGATTGATCGTAAACAACGTAGCGAAGTTTCATAATATTAAATAGGAAAGATTTTTCTAAACCATTTCCCTACTGAAAAAAAGGTGATTAGTTGTAAAACAAACATAATTAAATTATTCAATTTCTTCAAAGACACGAGATTACTTTTATGAAGTTTAGAAAAAATCTAGCCGATAAAATTCAGATCTTTCGAAGTTAACACAAAAAGTCAAAAAATAAAACAATTCGAGTTAAATCTTTTCAAAACTTTATTTTTCTTTTCCTAGCCTTTATAGAATGTTTAAATTTGTTTTTTTTTCCAATAATTCGGTCAGTTTCCTAAATTGAATCTTATTCTTTGGGATGCAATATTCAATAATTGTAATTTAAAACTTCTGGTGCAACTAGCAAAAATTCTAGTTTTTAAAACGAATTTTTTTTATATATTTACCTACTCGTCTTTCTCTTTTGGGGTCTTTATTGTTTTGTTTTTAACCAGTTTAAAGTATTTCCTTGTAAATAAAGAACTCCGTCGTTTGTGATCGATTCCGATTGCCTAGGCTATGAATTACTTTCTTTATTTCTACCAGGCCAACGATGTGATAAAAGTATAAAGTTTTAAGCGCTAATTTAAATTTGCTCACACGCACGCACAAATTATGCATCTTTTTGAAAATATCAAGTCACACAGTCAACAATCAAATACTGAAGTCTTTTATATCCCAAAAATGTGGTCTAGCAATTCTTGTTCAATTTAATGCCATCGATACGACATTGTGTTTTTTTTTTTTTTTTATTCTATCTGGTCTGGTTTTCATACTCTATTAATTTATTTGTTTTAAATTTCTTAACGATCTTTCTAACAAAACTTGACATAAAAACAAATATTCAATTTTTAAGTTTAGTTAATTTTTTTTCTCCTTGCTATACTTTTTTTTTTACATATAACCTCACGATCAATTCAAAAATTGCTCTTAAGCATAGTCAAGTCAAAAGTGTATATTCGATATAAAAAAAAATCCTGAAACTTGAAGTTTTTATTTAAGTGTGTACTGTAGTTAATCTATTTTGGGGTTGTAATGTCACGATTCGACCGCTTATTTTGCTCAAAGATCGTGAGATAAGCTAAATTCGGTTAAAAAAGCAAAGACTAATGTACTTGTTGTGCTGTATAAAATTAAAATTCATTGCAGTCTCATTAAGAAAAAAAAGCAACTGGTTAACTTTTTAAAAGTTTTTAGTTTTATTTTTCTTGGATGATTTTATTTGATTCTCAAACTATAAAGGGATAAGTAAATTTGTTTAGGGTGGAATTCTCACGATAGATTTTATTTACAAAAAAAAAAAAAATCAGCGAGTTTTTGGTTAATGGCTTTTTTAAATTCAAATTTCGTTATCTGGATTTAAAAGGGGTTGTTCGCATATACATTTTTTTTCTTTTAACGATTTTAATTTGATTCATTGTATCTGTAATTTAATTAATTTGCCTTCAGGTTCTAGAATCTTTTTTTTTCCTTTTTACAGACTGACACTGATCTGGACCAGTATCTCCTATCACCAGCGCCAACCTCCCCAGCCCTTCGAAAACGACAGAGGCGTGATAGCGCATCAGTGGTCGGCGAATTTTTTAACGAGGATGGTGGGCTAAAACCTTCAATTTTAAGCAACACCAACAACCTAAGAATTGGTCTGTTGGGCAGTTCTAACAACATGTATACAAATTTGATGGCTCCAATCACAGACATTTCCCGAGCACGGATCTCATCAAACATTAATACTATGGTACCGACTAGCCATATGGTCCAGCACAATGGCCAACAACAGTCGCAGATCAACCTTTGTGTGACAGACGAAGGTCGGAGGGACATGGAATGGGATGACTTTTCTTCTCAAATAAAGGTCGAGCCAGAAGACTTTGACGTTGACTCCATGATTTGTGACGCTTACGCTCTCCCAGCAGACACGCATGAACTGGATATGTCCAGTGAGAGGAATAATAGGGCCATGTGGGATGACATTCGCGTCGGTATGCACCTGGTCACTTCCCAGGACGGAATGAAGGATGAAATGGCAGCTCGTATAAAATGTGAGCCGCAGGACAATGACTGGTCCAAGCCGGCGTGTCAGTTTAATTCTCTTATTCCACCTTGCAAGTACGAACAGAATAATCGTCTCCCCTGCATCGTGGACACAAAACCCAACCTCAGTGATCCCCTTGCTCATCGGACTAAAGGGCCAGTGGGTGTTTCCCAGCAAATGCCCCTGTCCTACACCCAAACATTATCCAACTTTTCAACTACCTCTCTATCCTCTTCCAATTCATCTTTGTCTTCATCATCGTCCCTCTCTTCGTCATCGTCATCATCCTCGATTGGTCCTATCTTTCCTACACCTCCAAACTCACAGCCTGCTAGTCCCAACCAGGACACCCCACTTCGCCGTACACCTCCACCACCATACCCGGGTAATGCAAGGCATTACATGAAATCTAATCCTACTGTCTTGTCTGTTCCACCTCTGAATAGTGTCTCAAAGAAAATTCCCCAAACACATCCAGGATGCTCTACGATAAAATATAACAGGAAGAACAACCCTGAACTCGAAAAAAGACGGGTTCATTTTTGCGACTTCCCAAGTAAGTATTTATTTAGTTTTTTTATAATTTAAACTTAAAGCGTAATTTTAGAATAATCTCTGCAACTAGAAATTTTTTTTAAGTACTTTAGATCGTACTTCAAAAAATGTACTGTTTAAGTATTCCAGATTATGAATTAAGAAATAATCACGTATAATTTTTCTAGGGAGGTTCATTTAACAATTTAAATAGCAAACAGAACACCCCTTTAAACTCTTATAGATTTTCCTTCTATTTTTAATGATAAATTCTACTGTTTAATTTATTCTCAAACTATGTAACTTATATAAGTGAAAATCTGGGTTAATAATGCCCTCAAACAAAAAGCATTTATCTTGAGTTACTTAGGCTAGCTTAGTTTGTACAAAAGGCTATACAGTGAAGATCTCGCAAACTGATGACCTATGAGGCCATTTTGCTAACGATGACACTACAAGAATGACTTCACAGCGAGGGTCAAGCATATCGGACTTGCTGTTGTCTGTGAGACGAGTATACAAGTTATTCTTTGTATATTTGCCTAACTTAAGTTATGAAGCTAAAAAACACTGGAGCACTTTAGGTGCCTTGATATTGTCAAAATTGTGACTCTTTTGTTAATTACGTAATTGAGAATTGAAAAAAAAATGGCAAGATTTAATAATTTTAAAATTATTAATTTCGTTTGATTTTTTTTTTTCTCTTTCTCTTAAATTGTAAAAAAGTTAAAAACATTCACACTTCTCACCTTTTATCGTTTAGTGTGTCAAGGGAGATAATCCATACTTATTCTTATCAAATCTTCATATCGAGTTAATATTTGGGTCTACTCTCATTTTTCTTTACTTGATAGTTTAAACTGGTTTTTATGCATTCAAACTGAAAAATTTTCTACGTAATAGATTTAATTAGGATTTTAGAAAAAATTTTAAGGAAATAAAAATGTTCATGGCAATTAAAATAGGGTTATCTAGGATCTGTTAAAGTATTTTACGTTTATATTCCAGTTTAAGAGAATACGCAATGAAGATATTTGTTAGGCTTAAAGCATGTTATTGTTGTATTATGGAAATTAATCTCACAACAAAAATAGAAAATTGTCCCAATATAGGACCTAGAAATTAACTCTGCTCAATACAGTTTGTTAATAATTCGTTTATAATTCTTTTCACTAAATATTCTTTTTTTTTTTTTTTTTTTTTTTCCAGATTGCCGCAAAGCATACACAAAGAGTTCTCATTTGAAAGCTCATCAACGAATCCACACGGGTAAGCAATGAGAAAATATATCCAAATATATATTCTTTTTTAAGAACTTTTTTATGTCTTAAAAGTAATTTGATTAACAATATATTTGAGATATATCTAATTCATTTTTATATTGCTAATGTTAGCAAAAAATTTAAATACCTTTTACCGAATCAGATGTTAATTTTTGTCCCCTAAGGATAGGAAATTAATATTAAAAAAATATTTTACAGTATAACCCGGATATAAGATTTTCTCTGGTCCTAAATTAGAGCCTGTGGTAATGTATATTAAATAGACCAAACCCGGATATAAGAGAATATGTATCCTGTCCCAACAACTCTCTTATATCAGGGTTAAACTGTATTAGAAAGTTGTATAAAGGTTTGATCATAATGAATTCCTGACCTTTAATGGGATGTTTTAAAACTAGTCACCCAGACCAAGAAAGGATTCACAAAAAAAAAAAATCTGTTTGGTCAGCTTTTAGGAGGTCTATTAATTTTAAACATGGTGTAATTGATAATGGCCCACAATTGGACATCAGACAATTTCTGCCAGGTTCATTGTAGTCACTTATGTGCAAATACCCTTTTGTAGAAAGATATGAATTACTTAGACTTTGTATCAGTAAATCATTATTTCCAAAAATTCTTCAAATCTAAAAAAATATTTTCTGGCTTTAAATAGCCAACAAAAGGTTGATAAACTGTTAAAGAAAAAATCAGTCTTAACTTTTTCATAAACTTAAATTATAAAACAATATTTATTCTTTTGGCTAAAATGAAACTACTTATGCAGTTTCTACACCATTTGCCATTCAATTTCTAAACTAAGGCATTCAAATTAAAAATAAAAATAAAAAAATTAATTTAAAGAATGAATTTACAATTCACTAATTCTAATTTATTTATGCAATTATGTTTGTACCACATAGTTTGATAATACATGTTGTAGTATATTTTGACATGAACTTGTAAAATAAATACTGCAACCTCTATAAAAGTACCATTCCAAAATTATCTATCATGTCAATAAAAAATATGTATTACAATACAGATGTAATTTTTTTATTTGCCCATTTTGGTATTCATCTGAAGTCTTTTTTTGCAATCGCCAATTTAATTTAGACAATGAATTTGATGCCATTTTTACATTGATAACCAAAAAATATTGAAGTGTTTTAAATTGAATGACTTAAAATTTAATTTGAATTGGATAACTTATTTTTTAATTTGAATGTTGCAATATATAATTTGAATAGAAAATTATGCAGGCAAAAACTTAGGTATCTATCAATGAAAAAATAAAAATATACTTTTCATCATATACGTGTATTATAAACACTTTTTCTCTCTGTTAGTGCTAAATTTTCATAATTAACTGTTAAAATCATTTCCCCCCCACTATTTGGAAGACATGTTAAATGTTATGTTCCTCTTTCGGCTAAGTGTTATCATAATCTTAATTGTTTTCTTTATTCTGTCTTTTCAGGTGAAAAACCATATCTCTGTCACTTCGCCAACTGTCAGTGGCGTTTTGCTCGCTCAGATGAATTGACTCGACACATCCGTAAACATACTGGCGCCAAACCCTTCAAGTGCAAAGTTTGCGAGCGTTGCTTTGCTCGTTCGGATCACCTTGCTCTCCACATGAAGCGCCATGAGCCAAAAAACAAATGAATCGCCGGTGTTTGTTCGACATCCGTCAAGCATTCGCTGGCGGCTCTTGTTAAACAAAGAAGCGGCGGCAGTGGTGGGTGTGGTGTTGGCAATGACACCATCACTAAGTTTTACCAATATCAACTACTACACCACGCCAAATGCCTTTGTTGCTTAGATTGCGATGATAGCTGCCGCATCAATCGCAGTCTTGGCTGCATTCCGTTGTGTCACGACTTTGTGTTTGCAGCAGTCTTTTGCTGCATACTAGTGCTACAACAATTGCAGGACAGAGCCGCGAGACCTGGGTGCCAAATCGGAACAAGAATCACTCAAGAACCACAACATAAAACATTCTCTAAAACCATCAGTGGACATAGCTTCTACCGTTCCTTCACTCTTAGAAGTGTGTGCCGTCTTGAGACTTTTGTATTGCTCTTGCTAAATCTACTGCTACTGCTAACAATATATAATCAACACACTTACACATTATGTCTCTTCACTAGCCTGTGTTTTTTGCTTGTGTCTGCTGAAATCTACCTTGGTGGTGGGAAGGGAAGGGGGTCACAGGGCTCATTGGTCATTTCCCATGTTTCTCTCATTTTCATCATGACAACGGTGTCAACACTTTGCACCGACTTATGGGTTTTATTTTTACTTATATTTTTTTTTAATTTTTTTACTTTGATAAAAATTTATTCTTATAAAATGACTGCTGAATTAAAATTATCACTCCAGACCACCTGCCATGTACCTGTGGCTAACGAACTAGTTACTCACTGGGTGCTCCATAAATTTGATCATATTCATTAATTTTTCTCCCTCTCCCATCAGTTTTTGTTAATTAGTCATTTACTTCCAATTTAAAATGCTGACTAACCCCTTTATTTTTTTTTGTCTCCCATCAATTTTGGGGTTCATCATACCAATCCTAATATAAATGCTTGATGCTTGTTTGAAGTCCTGACTATCTTTATTTTTCTCTCTTTAAAATAAAATAAAATAAAATAATTTAGCAAAATAATAATTATCCAAAAAGATAGCAAAAAAAAACAAACAAAAAAAAAAACAATATTCTATTTTACAAAGTAATATTTTGCTTCTTTGCTTATTCTTGGCTAAGAAGCTCGGCACTGTTTTTATTTTATTCCCGACATCTGGATATATTTCTTTGGCATTTCCACGAGTTTAAATTTCAACATTAGTTATAGGTATTCTATGTATCATAATTAAAAGTTCATTAATGAAATTGTGACTTGATTCAAGTAAAGATTTTGATATTTTTTATGAAATATTTTTCAAATAAGGCAAATTTTGATTCGTGCCAGTCAATCAGTTTTTTGTATTTTCTTTGTGGCAACTACTTCTATTTACTGAGCAATTAAAGTTCATTTGCAATTAAATGGCACAATCAAATCTCTTTTGCAGTAATTTATTTTATAAAGCCTGGATTAAACTGTCAATTCGCCACTTAACAATTTTGCCATCTCTTTATTTGAAGAAGAAAAAAAGTAAAATGAATCAGGGTCTGGCTAGTCCCCCAAAAAACTGATAAAGTTCTGATCTTTCTAACATTTATGTTAAATTGAATTCCTTTGATAATTAAATTTTTTTCTTTTTCTTTGAGATGGGAACCTAAATTTTACAAAATTATATTTTTTAGAATTTTTAATTTTTTAAAAATTAAAACCTCCCTCACTTAAAAATAAATAAATAAAAAAAAAAAAAAAACCCTAACTGCTGAAAAACTCCAGTTAATGAAAAAGAAAGAAAAAAATTAAAAATGGAGTTCCCAGTGATTGACTCTGTCCCATACTGCCATCTCCCTTTCCCTTAATTTTTTGAATGGTACTGCAGACAACTAGGTTGGAAAAGGGGATTATGTGGGAGTGTGTTTGACTTGTATTTGTTTTTTTTTTCTTTCTTTTCAATTTGTCTTTCAAAATGCAAAAACACAAAGAAACTATTAACATTTTTGTTAAATAGTCTTTGCAGAATGATTTTTTTTTTTTTTTTTTTTTTTTTTTTTTTTTTTTTTTGTGTTCTTCAGTAATAATTGCAATACAATAGGAACGATTCAGGTTTTCTTTCTTTTCTTTTTTTTTTCTTCCCTTTATCTTAATCTTTTTTCTTTTTTTTATGATTGGAAAACAAAACCATAATATTCTGGTGAAACCCAGGACATTGTAAAAGTTACAATCCTTTAAATATTTTTCCATGCCAATTTTTTCTTCAATCTTTCTTGAGACTAGTCTTAAAATTTTTAATTTATTCATTTTATTTTATTTTTTTTAAATACTCAATGAAATAGACCCAAGTCTATTGATTAACATTGAGCAACAGATTTTCTCATGTATTTCTGCCCATCTTGAAACATTCAAATTTTTCTAATGTTAATACTACTTTGGTTGTTTGTTTTTATGTTCATCTCATATTTATGAATTGCATTAAATTTTGACAAATGTCAATTCAATCTTTGAGTGTGATGTATGAGTGGCCAATGTAAGAATTAAATGTTTAACTTGTAGAAAAAATTCATCACTGAAAAATGTTAATGAATTCCCATGGATCTTGCAAGATTATATCTCCAACACTAACAAACATTGGAATCTTACATTGGCCATATATACACCACAGCTATCTCATAGGTTGACTTGTCAAAATTTATTGCAGTTCACACACATATAGATCAACATATAAAAAATAACTAAAATTATATATATATAATTGGAAAGTGGTTGACATTGCTAGTTTCATTGCTATTGTGAATGAGTTCATTCATGTCTGAGTGCTTCATGAATTGGCATTGTGTCAAAGCAGTATTTGTGCAATTTATTTGCAAATGCTCTTAGACATGTATATCCTTTAACAATTCTCCATGGCAAATGTTTCAACCATTTTATAGAGGCTCCTGAAGATTTTATCTTTGAAAATCTAATGTCCTTATTCTTAACTTGAAATCATCACATCCTTCATTAATTCGTTTAGTTTATCTACTTAAAAAAATTTTTTTTTTTTAATCCTGATTCTTGACTACCAAAAATTGATAAACTGAGATTTGATTTTCATCTGTAGACTTTTCTATCCATTGATTGTAAACTTTGCATTTAGCTACAATATATATATATATATATATATATTAAAAACAAATTCTCCCCACTTTGTAAAGGAGGTTGGGATTTACAGAAACCTTTTAAAATAATTTTTTTTTATAAGAATTTTTTTTTCCCCCTAAGATATTGGAAGATTTAATTTGTAATTTAAAGTTTTAATTTTTCTTAATCTCACCATTTTTCCTTGTAAGAAAATTTCTTACAAAGCTATAAAGTAAAACTTATAGCATTTCTGCTTTTTTTTTCCTGGAGAAGAAAAAAAAACAGATTATAAGTATTTTTTTTGCAACAAAATACTTATCTACACACTCCAAGTGTGGTTAAAAAGTTTTTCATTTTAAAGGAAGTATCAATTCTTCTATACTGATTGAAACAAAACTAGTCTTTTTTTCAATTTCAAAAATAATACTAAGACTTTATCTTAATTTTGAACAGCAAAAAGAATTCCCCTGTTATACTTGGTCTTAGGTTTTCCACCTAAATTATTGATGTAAATTGACATAATCAATTCGTTTCACATTTTGAGTTTTTTTTTTTTTTTCCTGTCTGATCTGTTATCTTCAGAAAAATTATTAGGAATTTATAAAGCTCAGTGTAATTATTGCTCCTCACCTTCCTAGTAATCATCGGTATCCTTATGAATACCAACCAACCAACCAAACAAACAAACAAAAAAACATGCCATCCCATTTTTGTTCTTGTTGTCAGTTAACTTAACCCATACCCTTTGCCCATTCATCCTCTGTACTACACTTTTTTTTTTTTTTCCTCTTTGAAAAAAATATTTTAAGTGTTAGGGAGGATCTGACTTGTATAAAAGATTGTTTTTGTTTTTAATGTTTTTTATTTGTTTAAGAAAAACGAAAATTTTATTTTAGGTGCTAAAAAAAAGCAAAATTTTTACTTTGTAAATAAAACTTTCTATTTACAAAAAACATTCTTGTTTGTTTTTATTGTGCAATATAATTCTTGGTTTTCCCAAGCAAGGTGGTAACGCCACTGATGTGCAGGTGGCTGCGTAATAGTGAAAAGATTGGAAAAGAGAAAGCCGGAAACCACATCCTAAACAGGGAACAAGGGATGAGCCTCTTCACCTGTTCAATAGACGTGGGTGGAGTGTGAACCAGGCGATAGATCTATCTACTCCAATTTTCTTTTTCTTTTTAATGAAAAAATTCACCCCCAAGTAAGGTGATAATGTCACTAAGACACAAAGGGCTACCGAGAGTAAAATAGAATAAGACATTACAAAGAACTCGAAACCCAATCCTAAACAGAACAATAGATAAACGTTGGCTCCTGTTTAAAAGACTAGTATGAACTGGACAATAGGTGACTAGATCTACTTCTAAATGCAAGCTTTCATTGTAGATGAGAAAAAAAAAAATTATGTAAATATTTTTTTTCTGCATTATGAACTGTTTATAGTCTTATCTTAATTGCCTTAATTCAGCTGTGATCAAACTGATCTCTGATATTAACCCTGCAATAGTACCTTCCTCATTACATTGAGATGGTGATTGGTCTTAATTCAGCTGTGATCAAACTGATCTCTGATATTAACCCTGCAATAGTACCTTCCTCATTACATTGAGATGGTGATTGGTATCATATCAACACCAGAGTGACTATTCTTAATATTGCTTTTAAATTCCAACAGTTGTTGGTTTCTCCTTAACTTTTATGCTTCAACTATTTTACCTGTGATTTTCATCAGGTGAGGGTAAGAGATTCCTTGTAAATAATTTGTACTCATTCCAGAAATTCAGGCAGAAGTTGTAAATGCTGAAGAATTCTCTTAGACCAAGCCATTTCCCAAAGACATTTTGCTGATATTTTGTTATAATATATATTTTGAAGTTGTCCACCTTATGTTACTAGTACTTGTTTAATTTTATTATAGACTAGCAGTATAGCCTGGTGTTGCTTGGGTGTAGTGAAAGCTTTAAAACTAATCTATGGAGCTCAGACTCCTTAGACATTGACGCAAAAGACTAAAAAGCAATAGATGTTTCCAGTTAAAGAGAAACCATAGACTGAAAGAAAAATGAATGGATGTAAGTCAAATTTTGAAGTTTGGTGAGAATCAAATAAAAATTGGATAAGAACTGGATTTGTATTTGGACACACACACACACACACGCACAAAAACATCTTGCCTTATGTGTGTATATATATATATATATATATATATATAATTGATTTTCTGAACTATTGTAAGAACTGCAACCTTGAAACTTCTGAATATAGTTTCTTATGTCTTTGTCTATGAGTGTATCAAATTTGATTAAAATCGGACCACTCCTTCTATAACCCAATAATATTGACATCTTTTATAAATGATTTTAGTCTAAATGACAATTAGGTAATTTCATATTATTTCCTGTAATCAAAACTGGCATAACAATGCTCTGTCTGCATGGAAACTTCTTGAAGAGAAGGGTGTTGATAAATGGAAAATAATACTTTAAAAAAATGTTTAGGAAGTTTTATTTCTCTTTAATTTTATAATCTAAGAAAGAGAATATAATTTTGGGGCATGTTGGGTGGATAATTAAATTGAAAATAAGCATTACAAATTTCTTCTTTTTTTTTTTTTTTTTTTTTTTTTTAAAGATAAATTTTGTTTGTTTTGGCATGCATATTTGTGCAAATTCTTCTTTTTGTTTAAGAGTTAATGCAACATTAAATCTTTCTCCTTAGAATCACTTGGAATTACCAGAATTTCTTGTCACTCATTCCAGAATAATTTTGGCACCTTGACTTGGTGCCATGTTTAGCAAGCTTCTCTCACTATTGAGTAGCAAATTCAATCTTCACTGGATACCCCATACATTCAGTCTTGTGTTGCACTTAGACAATCACTATTGGACACCTCAATGTGGTGTAATGGTTAACAAGTTTGTCTGGCTAGAATCATTTCAATTGAGTAGAGTTACTGATCCTCACTGGGTACCCCATACTTTTGGTTGGCCTTGTACCACATCTAAGTGGCACTAAGAAAGTCATCATTCCTGGATAAATGTCTCCACTGCCATAATCAGCATTATGTTAACTGTCTTGAATCACAATCTATTTCAGTTAAGAACAACATACAAACAGTTCTGGTGAGCTTATGCTCTGAATTACTATTGACATTTTTTTTTCTTAAATAATTTCACCCCAAGAAAAGAATAATGTCACTAAGAGGCAAGGGAGTGAAAGAGAATAAAATGACGTTAGTGAAAAGAAAGGACCAAAAAAAAAAAAAAATTAAAAAATATGTAGGATTTAGGAAGACAGATGACCATTGATGCTTCATTAAAGTAACCCAAGAGACACGGTCAGTTTTATAAAGCTTTATTTTTGAAGTGAGATGTTTTCAGATTTTTTTTTTTTTTATAGCCTGATTTTTTTATATTCTTTCAAACTTTTTTTTATTTATTTTTTTATTTACTTTTTTTTTTTCCCAAAATTCATTTTTGCACCCCCAAATAATAATGCATGAATAGATAAATTTGAATAACATTTTAAAAATAGGGTAGATATTTTGGAGTTAAAAACATTAGGTGCTTTATGAGACCGACTCCCACATGTATGCTTCCCCAAACACTACAATCTTAACCCCTACGTTTGGTCTTTTTCTGTCCTCTATATCTTCGTAATATTCACTTACTACTTTTATATTCATATCATGCATCACATTCAGTAACTCTCTACTTAGAGAGGCTCTTGGACCTTGTGTATATATATATATATATATATATATGTAAAAATATACTCAGTGATGATCTGAGATTAAGGACAGAATGGTTAAATAAAATAAAGACAAGAGGAAAACTGTATTTTAAATCGCCTACACGTTTTATCCTGTGATGGACTTTATCAAGGCAAAAAGACAAAATGAGCTTTATTCTAAATTACATATCTATAAACAAACAATGTTGGCAACCACAAAGACGCTCAGAAATCATTTCAAAAGATCATCAGAATATTTTAGTTTTTTAGAATTTCTTCATGTGTAGTGCAAAGACACGAGATATTAAAATAAAGGGAATTTGACCGTTTTCTTTGAAAACTGTTTATTTCGTGTGTAAGTCTGTTTTATAATTTCTTCATGTGTTTAGCGCAAAGTCACGAGATGTTAAAATGAAGGGAATTCAACCATTTTCTTTGAAATTTTTATTATGTATGTTAGTCTGTTTTAGTATAATTTCCATAATAAGAGATCATATTATATATATATATATATATATATATATATATATATGATCTCTTATTAAAATGTGCACTATTTAATAACAAAAGTAATAAAACAAACTAAATGAAATCGACTAGAATCTCTGCCCAAAACATAAAAAAAAAAAAAAATTCAGCATCTATCCTTCATACACATGTAATTAAATCATTGTTCATATCATTTTAGTCTGATGTAGATTTAAAGTTCGAAATGTGTTACATGAAATATTTTTTCCACTTTCTCATCAGTCAGTTAGTTAAGTGCCACACGTGATACACACTTTCGAGACATGACTGACTGGGCAGAAGATTATCCTGCAGTAGGTTGCCGTTGCATTCTGGAGTAGACTGGTTGCCAGCCAAAGTTATAGAACCCAATCTGTCCTATTTAACCCATAACTGGAGGGAAGAGACAAATTAATACCTTTCCCGTGGGTATTTGTGTGTAAGTGAAAGTGAAGGCAAAGAATTCAACTGGAATTCAAACACAGCTATCCGATTTGTCATTCTGAGTCGATATCCACTGCACCACAACACACATCCGTGTTAGCAACTTACAACAAAATAAAAAATATGATATCCAAAATTAATAATATAACAAAAGCATGAACAAGAAAATTCAAGAAGCTGGGAAAATGTTTGGCTCCTTGTGCCACTCCAGAAAACACCTGACTCCATATGCCATACACTATTTTGAAATCTACATCAATGATCTCCCCGATGCCATAAGATCACAAGTAGGCATGTACGCCAATGATACCACAGTTTACTCTCGCCTCGATCAAAAATCTGGTGCTGGTGACAAGGTGAACCTCGCTGCCAAGCTTGAAAAGGACCTCCAATCCGTGGTGGATTGGGGTAAGAAATGGCTCGTAAAATTCAATTCTTCCAAAACACAGCTGCTGTCAACCACCACAGACTACCGCACATCCCTCCCATTAGCATGGAACAGGCTTGCCTCCCAGAGAGTAAAACACTACGCCTGCTTGGCCTGACACTCTCAGCAGACCTCAAGTGGAATGACTACGTCGAATCCATTGCTAAATCTGCTGCTATGAAAGTCGGCTCTCTGTGCAGGGCTTGGAAATTCTTTCCGTCTGAATCTATCCTGCACATATATAAATCTACCATCCGCCCGTGTATTGAGTACTGCTGTCACATCTGGTTGCTATTCTCCTCGGGGTCCTTGACAAAATACAGCGAAGAATCTGTAATGTGATTGATACCGACTTGGCTGACCGCCTGCAGTCTCTCTCTCACCGACGTGATGTGGCTTCCCTGTGCCTCTTCTATAAATACTTTCATGGCTTCTGCTCCGATGAACTTAAATCACTGGTGCCGCCTAGATGTGAATTTGCACGAGATACTAGATTGGCAACTAGGTCCCACCCTTTTACAGTGAAACCGATGAAATGTAACCGCAATTTCTACTCCAACAGCTTCTTTCCTCGCATTTCCCGCCCATGGAATTCCCTACCGCATGCTTGCTTCCCCGACGGCTACAACCCCCAGGAGTTTAAATGTAGGGTCAATAGACACCTCCTAACACACTAACTCACACCCACTCTCTCCAACTCTCTCCCTATGTACATCCTAACTCGTTTATCACCCTCTTTCTGACATTTCCTATACCCAATCGCTCTATGTAACCCCCTGCACTATAGTGGCAGTGGAATGCCTTGCTTGGGGTGACACGATTAAAAAAAAAACTTGATTTTATTTATTTAAGTGCATTCATTTTGAAATGGGTAAATGTATATCTTGCCTTGTAAGCATCTCTTGTTAGCCTAAATAGTCTGTCCAAAATTTGTTTGTATGTTTATGTCGCCATATTTCTTGTATATTGTCTTTTCTTTTTACGCACAAAAATTTCAAATAGTGTAATTTCCTTGTTCGATTTCATCTTGATAAGGACGTTTGAACTTTTTTCTTTTATAATCGTTTCATCACAAGCAAGGCAGTACTGCCTTGTGATAAAACGATTATAAAAGAAACTGGAATAATAAAATTATAGAATTATAAAAGTTAAAACTGGAAACATGGGATTTTCCAATCCCATGTTTTCCAGTTTTAACAGAGTTCAAAAGCATCCTTGTGGGCGATGAATTATTTTCTGCCCTACAACCCCTTTTCCACGACTTCATATAAAATATTAGAAGACTCTTGCTGTTTTCATGAAAGAAATGTTCAGGTAAGTGATATTCCTTAGTTTTACTAGTTCATACTTTTACTGATAAGACCCGCCATACCTAGTCAGTCAGTTAAGTGCCATACGTGATACACGCTTGGGCGATCATGTCTCGAAAGAGACATGACTGACTGGGCAGAAGGTTATCCCGCAGTAGGTTGCCATTGCTTTCTGCGGTAGACTGGTTGCCGACCAAGGCTATAGAACCCAATCTGTCCTGTTATTTAACCCATAACTGGAAGGAAGAGACGGATTAATACCTTTCCCAAGGGTATTTGCGCGTAAGTGAATACAATGGATTCGACTGGAATTCGAACTCGGCTCCCCGGCTTCTCGTTCCGATATCCACTGTACCACAACGCACATCCGCCATACCTAGTACAGAGGCGTAAACCATCCGCATTCCTTTCATGTCCCACTGGTAAGAAGAAAGTTTCATTCGAACTGTTTCTTTCTAAAAGCCGCTGTCCTTATATTTTTGACTTCTTATCCATTCCTCTTATATCTACAAAGCAAACCTCGTTCTGTAACTCTTTAACTTGAGTGTTTCTTGGGCATTGTATTGGGTGAATAATAAGGTTAGAAAAACTCTTTAACTCTTTAACTTGAGTGTTTCTTGGGCATTGTATTGGGTGAATAATAAGGTTAGAAAAACTCTTTAACTCTTTAACTTGAGTGTTTCTTGGGCATTGTATTGGGTGAATAATAAGGTTAGAAAAACTCTTTAACTCTTTAACTTGAGTGTTTCTTGGGCATTGTATTGGGTGAATAATAAGGTTAGAAAAACTCTTTAACTCTTTAACTTGAGTGTTTCTTGGGCATTGTATTGGGTGAATAATAAGGTTAGAAAAACTCTTTAACTCTTTAACTTGAGTGTTTCTTGGGCATTGTATTGGGTGAATAATAAGGTTAGAAAAACTCTTTAACTCTTTAACTTGAGTGTTTCTTGGGCATTGTATTGGGTGAATAATAAGGTTAGAAAAACTCTTTAACTCTTTAACTTGAGTGTTTCTTGGGCATTGTATTGGGTGAATAATAAGGTTAGAAAAAACAGTAATGCAGCAACAACAACCACAATAATTACAATAATATTAAATAGTTTCTTTCTAATAACACTTGAATATTTTATAAACCAGTCATGTCAGTTTTATCCACTGGGTCATGTGTCAGGAGAAAAGCGTTGGTTAGATCCAGTGACTTGAACCAAAGAGTTGTGAGTTCAATACCAAGCGACAGTTGTGGCGAACAAAAACTTAGAGAACTGAGTTAAATGGCGATAACTAAGAGATCCGAAAGTAGTATTGCTCATGGAACGAGAACAACCTTTCCCAGTGATCGAAATAAAAGGTACGGTTGAAAATTCCAGTCACCTGAAGAATGTCAGAGCGTACAACGGTCGAAACGTTACGAACAATGTAATTAGTGTAAACTGGAGTAAATTGGAGTAGATAGAATAGACCAATTGGAGTAGATAGACTAAACTATCGCCCGGTTTACACCCCTCCCACGTCTATTGAACAGGTGTAGAGGCTCATCCCTTGTTCCCTGTTTAGGATGTGGTTTCCGGCTTTCTGTTTTCCAATCTTTTCACTCTTACGTAGCCCCCTGCACATCAGTGGCGTTACCGCCTTGCTCGGGGTGATATAATTAAAAAAAAACAAAAAAAAAACACCTCATCTGAGAAATAATGGAGGAAAGAGTTTAACGGATTTTGATATTTTTTTTTTTTTTTTTTTTGCAAGGAGCGTTTTTCTTAAAAATGTTGATAAGAGTTAATAGTTTTATGAAAGAAGAGAATTATTACGAAATATTAGATGTCAAGTGGAAAGTGTCTGTTAGAAATCTGAAACTAAAACATGTTTGAAGCTTTATTCCCGACAATCAAAGCAAAACTCCGAATTAAGGCCAGGAATATATCCAGAATAAAAATATAATGGTTTTACTTTGGCTTTCATAAGGACCTGACTTGAATCTAATTGAAAACCTATGGGATGAATTGAAAAGAGCAAGTCTGTTTGCTCTGGAATTTGGTTCAGTATGGTGCTACGCAATTAATCTCACCAGAATCTATCTTACACTTTTTAAAGTTTGCCATTCGTCCATGCACCGAATATGTCTGTCATCTCTAATCTAGTGCTTTTACTATGTATCTAGAAATTCATGAGAAAATCGAAAGAATTATATTAGGTTGTCCCAATCTCACTCCCCCCAGGAGCCCCCTACTTATAGAACCTCCTACCTCTACCAAAAAGCTGACCGGGATGCCTTTCGCGATTTCCTCTGCGACGTCCCTTGGGGAAAAGTGTTTGACCTATCAGTTGATGACTGTGCCTCTGAGGTTTCGTCATGGATGAAAGCTGGCATTGATGCCTTCATACCCACCAGGAAGTATTGCTTAAAACCTCATTCCTCTCCGTGGTTCTCTCCGGCCTGCTCAGCCGCCATTGCCCACAGGAACCATTACTTCCGTCTATTCCGGAGACAGCCAACTGATCACAATAGGCGCCTGTTCACATCTGCTCGCAGTGAATGCAAGAGAACCCTAAATGACGCCAAACAGTTGTTTGCTGAGAGAATGCGACAGCACATAGCTGACCGCAAGTTCGGCTCCAAGGACTATTGGAGGATTTGTAAACGAGTGCTCAACAATAGGAAATCCTCAATACCTCCTTTAATCCATGGATTTGATGTTCTAACGTCATCTGCGGACAAAGCTGAGTGCTTTGCCCGCAGATTCTCATCCAACTCCACATTCGACTCGTCCGGAGTGCACCCACCCGACTTCCCTATTAGAACTGAGGCCAAACTGCACGACGTATATATTTCCCCGACAATAGTATCCCGAGTAATTTCAAAACTCGACCCCCATAAGGCGTGTGGAGACGATGGAATCCCGGTGATAGTCCTTAAGAGGTGTGCCCCTGAACTTTCCCCTGTCCTCTCTAAACTGTTTAACTACTGCCTTTCTGCTTCCTGCTTTCCTGCATGCTGGAAATTCTCCTCAGTCGTTCCTGTCTTTAAGAACTGTGGTGAACCCTCGGACCCATCCAACTATCGCCCTATCAGTCTTCTACCGATATTCGGGAAAGTATTCGAGGCTATAATCAATGCTGAAATAGTTCATCATCTCACCGCCCACAAACTGTTCTCCGACAGGCAATATGGATTCCGATTTGACAGGTCCACAGCCGACCTGCTAACAACTGTAACGGAGTACATGCTACAGGCCCTTGATGAGTCTGACGAGGCTTGCGCGGTTGCTCTGGACATCTCCAAGGCTTTCGACCGGGTTTGGCACCCTGGCCTCCTATGCAAACTACGCGGTTATGGTATTACCGGTCGCCTGCTTGACCTAATCCAATCTTTCCTAAATAACCGCAAAATGAAGGTCGTTCTGAATGGGCATGCATCTTCGTCCTACAGCACGAATGCTGGTGTCCCACAAGGCTCTATCCTGGGCTCGACGCTCTTCCTTATTTTCATCAATGACCTCCCAGATGAGATCAAGTCCCAAGTAAGCATCTACGCAGATGACACTACAATATCTCCCGCTCCAGTAAGAAACCTGTCGTGGCGGACAGACATAATCTCGCTGCTGACCTTGAGCGGGATCTACACTCTGCGGTGAACTGGGGCAAGAAGTGGCTTGTCAACTTCAATTCCTCTAAGACCAAGCTGTTGTCTGTCAACCATTACAGGCAACCTCTTCTGCCTCCCATAAGCATGGACCAGATGATTCTCCCGGAGAGTAATACACTACGCCTCCTCGGACTTACCCTGTCCTCAGACCTCAAATGGAAGCACTATATTGAATCCATAGCAAAATCTACTGCTAAGAAGATTGGGTCACTATGTCGATCCACCTGAATCCATCCTGCATATATACAAGTCAACCATCCGTCCGTGCATGGAGTACTGCTGCCATTTATGGTCAGGTGCCCCTGCCGTTCTCCTCAGTGTTCTTGACAAGCTCCAAAGGAGAGTCTGTAATGTGATAGGTACTGATCTGGTGACTCGACTGCAGCCACTTTCCCATCGTCGAAATGTGGCCTCCCTCTGTCTCTTCTATAAATACTTTCATGGCTTCTGCTCGGATGAGCTTAAGTCACTGATGCCTCCTCAACAGGTGTTTACCCGTGCAACCAGACTGGCAACTGGGTCCCACCCATTCACAGTCAGGTTAGCCAAATGCAGACGACAATTCTACTCCTGCAGCTTCCTCTCTCGCACTTCCCGCCTGTGGAACTCACTCCCGTATTCTTGCTTTCCTGACGGCTACGACCTCCAGAAATTTAAAAGCAAAGTTAATACTCACCTACTAACCACTGGACTCTAGCTCTCTCCCCTCCCCTGTATAATCTTCACTTTCTCTCCGCCCATGTATCTGTCATTGCACCTGCTTTCTCAGCTTTCTATTGTTCCTTTCTAACTAGCTTGTACTCCTCACTCTTTTCTAATTAATCTTTCTACATTGATGTAACCCCCTGCACATCAGTGGCGTTTCTGCCTTGCTCGGGGTGAAATGATTAAAAAAAAAAGTTCGTAAACACTTGCAAAAAATTGAAATTTTACTGGCCAAGTAATCTAAGGTTAACAGAAAACACTTGCAAAAAATTGAAATTTTACTCGCAAAAACAACACAAATTATTGCTCAAAATAAAGACCATCATTTTCAAAGACTTTCTGCCATCGATCTGCAAGCTTTCGAATCTGGTCAAAGTACCATTCAGCCGGCTTCGAATCAAAGAATTCTTGACACGCTTCCTCAACTTCATCAAACGAGTCGAATCGGCGGCTCTTCAGAGTGAGCGGAAAAGGCCGTAATCTGATGGAACACAGTCAGGACTGTAGGCTGGATGTGGCAGAACCTCAACACCGTCCAGCTCTTCAAACTTGTCTTTGGTCTTCCTGGCGGTGTGTGGCTTGGCATTGTCCTGCTGCATCAAAGCGCGCTTTCGGTTGATCCGAGCCGGGTGCTTTTGCTTCAACGTTTCGTAGACCCGCTCAAGTTGCTGACAGTAAAGTTCGGCACTGATGGCACGACCATTCGGAATCAACTTAAAATGCACGATTCCTTCAAAGTTCCACCAAACGCACAACATGACTTTATTGCCGAATCGATCTTGTTTTGGAACCGACGGTTTCTCTTGCCCTTTCTGAACCCATCTCTTATCTCGATTGTGCTGGATCAGATAGACCCATTTCGCAAGTGTTTACGAACTTTTGGGACAACCTAATAAATGTTATGTGTCTTACTCTGGCATCTTAACTTCATCCACCGCCATAACATAGCTTCTCTGGGCCTTTTGTACAAATGTTTTCATGGTAATTGTTCTAATGAAATTTCCTCTTTGGTACCTCGACTATATTTGCTATCATCAACGTATCCTCTTTCCTTTTAGATATATATATTTTTAAGAATAAGAACTTTTTAATTATCAACTTTTAAAAAGTAAGCTTAATTCCTGATTGTAATAATTCAGTATAATTTGTACACCGTAAATTGTGCTCCAATTTTGCGTAGGTTTTGTGACATTTCTTTCGTAGAAGCTTCTGTATGGTCATCCATTAACTTACGTAAATTTACGAAGGAAAACTGAAAAGTTCTCTGCCTAACCAAGAACCCTTTCAAATTAAATGTCTGATCAGGTTTTAGAAAAGGAGTCGACCCGAGAACGTTTTATCACTCCACTTTGTAAATCCAATGTTATTATGCTATTGTCAATTTGCTATCTCCAGTGCTCCGGCCTAATTACCCCAAAACCGATTCTTAGAATTTTTATGTCTGTCATTCGTCCGTGCATTGAATATTGGTTTTGATGCTTCTACTATGTATCTAGAGATTTTTTAACAAACTTCAAAGAATCTGCAACGTTTTTAGTCCTGACATGGCACCTCGAAAATGAAAGACAAGGATAATTGCGAAATATTAGTTGTCAACAAGAAAATGTCTGCTAGAAATTAATAAATCAAAAACAAAACTCCAAATTAATCCAGAAATATCCCCAGAATAAAAATATAATGTTTTTTTATTTTGGTTTTCACAGGGACCCGATTTGAATTCAATTGAAAACGTATGGGATAAATTGAAACGGGCAAGTCTGTTTGCAAGGAAAGTTGGTTCACTGTTTTGTGCTACACGATCTTACTCACCAGAATCTTTCACCTTTATAGGTCTACCAGTCGTCCGAGCATTGAATATTGCTGACACACCTGGTTTAGTGCTTCTGCTATGTCTCTAGAGATCTAAACTTATTTATAAATGGAACTTGGACTCTGTGTCTGTGTGTGTGTGTGTGTGTGTGTGTGTGTGTGTGTGTGTGTGTGTGTGTGTGTGTCTTTGGTGAAATGATTAAAAACTATTTTCATAACAATTGTTCTGATGAGCTTTTCTCTTTGCTACTTTGACTTGTTGAACTGAAGCGCAGTACTAGATTGGCAGCTAGGTTCCATCATTTTGCTGTTGAGATTGCTAGTTTTAACCGTAAGTTCTATTCTAATTGTTTTCTCTCGCACTTCTCTTCTGTTGCACCTTAATTTAACATTTGTTTATCTGTTTTTAAGGTTCGTATTGAATAAGAATTTGTCTTTGCATAAGACGCATCTTATATTTGTACCAAACAACTGTCCTGCGCTTAATACAGCCGTATTACGGACGGGAAACAGTCGAGTATACTACTGTTAATATTCAGCGAAATATTTTGTTTTGTCTGCATTTTTTCTGTCATTATCTATAAGAATTCATTCACATTTATTGTACTTTACCGATTGCTTTTTATATCAGTTAGCTTTGTTTATATGTACGAGTACTTAGTGAGACAAATGTATCATTATTTCTTTTCTACTTTGGCAAATTTCATTCAGTTTCCTTTGACGGTTAAAGTTACAATATATGTTTCCATACTTTATTCCATTAGGAGTGGGCCCTTGCAGGCAAAATATATATTGATGTACTCTACAATTATATATACAACGTTTTGTATTATAATAGAGAGGATACTGTTAAAATATTTTATTTTCAGACGCAAATCATAAATTATTCCCTAAAAAACACACGAAAATATATTTCAATGAATATATGATAAAATACGCTAAAATTTTTTGTGCTGGTATAGTATGTGGTCTATTTGTTTCATTCTGGAATAGTATGAGGTTTACCTCTTTGATTCTGGTATAGTATGTGGTCTACCTCATTAATTCTGGTGTAGTATGTGGTCTATCTCTTTGGTTCTGGTACAGTATGTGGCCTACTCGGTTTGAATGTGTGTAAGAATATATTTTTATATATAAGTATTCGGCTATTTTTATGAAACTAATTATTTCCCCTAACCCCTAACCCCTAACCCCTAACCCCTAACACTTAACCCATCCTAATCAGACAGTTATCATTCTTTTTTACAATTCGATTTTTATGGTAGGCCCCATACTTTACCAGTGAATGAATTACGTAGGCCCCTAAATGTGCCCCTAGTATGTATGGTAATCATTTCTTTTAAATTTAAATTCAATGTTTGGTTTGTGCTTTAAATTATTTTTTTTCACGTTAATTAGTCTGGACCTCAAATATAACTTACTTTCGGTCATACTTCCCCGTATATAGCAATGCACGTGCCCAGAAAAATTGTTACTTAATTCTTGTGTAAAATGCGCAACCCTAACGTTCAGGTTTAAAAAATTGAAAATAATATAAACGTAGTATACACTAATAATTAGCGACCTTACGATATTTAAATTTCTGCAAAATGATTTTTATTTAGAAAAGAACCAAAATTATATATTTGCAAATATTTATATGCATTTACTGGAGGAGTTATTTATTTTTATAAGAAATAATAATTTAAATATAATTAATTTATTTTACACAATAATAATAATAATAATAATAATAATAATAATAATAATAATAATAATGATGATGATGATGTCTTATTGACATAGTAGTTCATGCATACTGTATTAATGTATTTAAAAAAAAACTATCAAAATAAAGGACCTTGAAGTGGAAATCTAAAAAATGTGGCACATGAAGAGATCAGTAATTCCAGTTGTGGTTGGCGCTTTGGGTTAGATTTAGAAATATTCTGATTGACTCATTCATAGGATCTCTGGAAGTCCATGCCTTAAAGAAATACAAAAATAAATGTTCAAACAAGTACAACTAACACCTTAGGAAAGACTTTAATTATGTAAAATGGTGTGTGATCTGAGGTTGTTTTACGTTTATTTTATTACCAAAATGTTTAGTGGAAAATACCATGATGCCTTTTCTAATCTTAGATATCTGGTCCGGACCCGGAAGTAAATGAGTATAGAATAGAAATCAAAGATAATAATAATAATAATAATAATAATAATAATAATAATAAATAAATAAATAAATAATAGACAGAAAAATTAAAGCAAATAGGCCGGACATTATTGTTAAAAACCAGAAAGAAAAAACTTGTCTATTAATTGATATGGCTTGTCCAGCGGATTGTAACATAGCAACCAAGGAATTAGAAAAACTGTCAAAGTATAAAGACCTAGAAATTGAAATAGAAAAAATGTGGAAATTGAAAACAACAGTAGTACCAGTGATAGTAGGTGCACTTGGAATGATAAGAAAAGGAACAAAACAACACATTGAAAGAATCCCTGGAAACCCCAGCTTAAGAGATATACAAAAAATTGTCTTATTAAGTACAGCCCACACACTAAGGAGAGCTTTGTCTGTGTAACGCTAGGGATGATAGGAGAGATATAAGAAACATGAAATGGAGCCATAACAACACGCCACGACCTGCCTTAGGTCTTTCCGCAGACTTGGTTGGTAGTGCGACCATAGCAGAAATAGAAATATGATGAAAAATGACATAATAATAATAAATAAATGAATGAATGAATAAAGAAAGAAAGCCGACAAATTTAAATGATAATTTCAAGTGGGTGAAGAAGTGCAAATAAGCCATAATACACCCACTACAGCGGAAAGAACCTAAAAAAAGCCGAAACAGATGCAATGCATCAAATGTATAAATTATGGTATGGTAAACCTTTTCATAGTCAATACTCTGCCCATACCAAACAAGCCGATGTAGACAAACCCTGTACCCATCAGTGATTACGTATGCAGCGGTAAAAGCTCCTCTGTACCCAATTGCTGCGTCAGTGGTAGCTGGGTAATATTTGAACTTTGAACCGAGCGTCTGTGCTCTTGTTCCCCACTTTAAAAGCTGAAATCGATGGTTTTATTTTTTGTTGTAAAGGACCAATGTTTGCTAACTAGAAATTACCAAGCAGACATACCGAAAGATTGTAATTAACCCAAATGCAGATTCTGTAATAAGTATCCAGAAACAATTGATCATCTTGTACCAGGTTGCACGTTGTTAGCACCAACTGAACACAAAACTTGGCATGTTAGTGTCAGCCAATGTCTTCACTGAAAAATATGCCACTTTTACGGGAAGGAAACTACAAGGAACTGGTATGCACATCACCCAGACCCGGTTACAGTGATAGGATCTGTAACAATTTTATAGAACTTCAAAAAAATTTTTTTTTAATCATATCACCCCAAGCAAGGCGGTGACGCCACTGATGCGCATGGGGCTACTTAAGAGTAAAATGACTGGAAAAGAGAAAGCCAGAAACCACATCCTAAACAGGGAACAAGGGATGAGCCTCTTCACCTGTTCAAAAGACGTGGGTGGAGTGTGAAACCGGGCGGTACACACAGACAGAATAATCAGGGCTAAGCTCCCAGCCGTTGTGATCACAGACCACAAAAACAGAATTGTGTTTTTTTCATTGACATGGCAGTCCCTACAGATTTTAACGTGTCTTTGAAGATCTTCAAAAACTATCAAAATACAATGATCATGAAATGGAAATCTCGAAAATGCGGTACATGAAGACAACAATAATTCCAGTTGTAGTTGGAGCACTCGGATTGATAATGGCCTGATAGACTCATTGAAAGGATTCAATTTTGACGGTAAAACTTTGCTTTTATTAAGCTTAGAACATTTTTTCATTATGATATGCTAATTTTTTAGATAATCAGTGGAGATACCTAATTTAATATCAAATAAATTATCAATAGAAACATTCACTTTATTAATAATTTCCTAAAGATTTGTACACTTAAAATATTCCAATCTATAATGGAAAAGTTTCGATTTTATATATATAGAAAAATATAATACAAAAATATAATAGTCAAACCATTTCAAATTAGATTATCACATACAAGAACGTGTTTTAAAACTAAAATCGATGTAAAATATTAACTTCGTTTTAGAGAAAAATAAGTAACGTCTTTCGAGATATGAAATCGGTAAATCAAGTGAGTCTGCGTATGCATTCCTTAAAAACTTTATCTGCGAAAAAATCCGAGAATTAAAAAAATGACTATAACCATAGTACTTTCCGTTTTTAATGAAACATATATATATATATATATATATATATATATATATATATATATATATATATATATATATATATCGAGCTCTCTATATGGATTTGCCTATTAATAATTTATATTAAGGAAATCTTGTTGGATTATCTTCACCGTTTACGGACTGACAACTATACCTATATATATATATATATATATATATATATATGTGTGTGTGTGTGTGTGTGTGTGTGTGTGTGTGTGTTCCACGCTTCTCAAAACCTTTAATGTCTTAATCAGATACCTTGCTGCCGGATGTAGTTTATCGTCATACCCAGGACTACTGGGGAATTTGAGGTTCCATTCAGATTTCGAGAAAGAGATAAGTTTTATTTTTTAGAAATCTTAGATGGAAAAGACTTAAGTTGCAAATGAGAATCCTACTTTACCGTCAATGGTCGTTGACTGTTAGACCGAAAACGGGTCTGATGGCAACATATGGCGATTAATAAGATTGAGCGTCTGTATATCCTATTATGTCAAGTAGGATTTTGTTGTGCTTGAGTTTGTGTGTGTGTGTGTGTGTAAAAATGAGATTTGGATCAATGCTTAGTTCTCAAAACAACATCTCTGAACTGAGATCAACGTTCAACGAAGATTACTTATAGTTTTACACTAGTGTCTTTAAGAAAGACATGAACATATTGATAGCCATCTTGAACATTTCTTTATTACTCAGTCACTTAAGTGCCATACGTTATACCCGCTTGGGAGATCATGTCTCGAAAGAGACATGACTGACTGGGTAAAATAAATCCCCGCAATAGGTTGCTCTTACTTTCTACGGTAGACTGGTTGCCAATCAAAGCTACAGAACACAATCTCTCCTTCTATTTAACCCATAGCTGGAGGGAGAAGAAACGGATTAATACCTTTCCCAGAGGTATTTGCGCATAAATATATGCAACGAATTCAACTGGAATTCGAACTCGGCTCTCCAATTTCTCGTTCTGAGCCGATATCCACTGCACCACAATACCATGATTAAATCACAAAGATAAAAGTGAGAAAATAAGTATATAAATAATCGACACTGGTGTATTGGTCTGTCTTAACAGATGGCAATCAAGTTTTATAATCTTTGAAGTGATAAAAATGTTTGATTAAAAATAAATTCATTAATTCTTTATAGATTTTAAATCTTCTGACGAGTGAACTGAACAACTACAAAAGTTCATCAATGAAATTAGAGTCAAGGTGCTGAATATAAAACTAATCATCTAAGTGGCAAATTTTATTTGTATTAATCCTCCCCACCCCTCTCTCTCTCTCTCTCTCTCTCTCTCTCTCTCACTATATATTGTTTTTAAATCAAAAATACATTGCGACACGGAAATTTCTATGTTTCGAGATTTCTACCTCGTCATCAGGCAATGTTAGATCAACAATGATGTAACATTGCTTGATGACGAGGGAGAAATCTCAAAACAGAAATTTCCGTGTCGCAATGTATTTTTGATTAAAAAACAAATTTAATTATATGATTATATTATACTCTACAATATTTATTGTATTGAGCACTTAAAAAAAAAGTAAATACTGGAGAACTCGGAATTGTAAAACTGTTGGTTCGCTTCAGTGGATTTATATATATATATATATATATATTTCGTCCGAATATTTAACAAAATTATTCCTCTCTCTCTCTCTCTCTGGGCTTTCATAAAGACAAAATATATTTGAATATTCTTGATGAGCAGGCGTCGTCGAAAATTCCCGTTCAATCGCGATTCCAATCTCTCTAACATATATATATATATATATATATACCCACCGGTAGCACAACTAAGAGTTTCATACACGTTATAATTTTCTTATAGTCAACTCAGTACTGAAGTTAGTTTTGTGCATGAAATTCTGAGTAAAAATGTGTATATTAATTAATATATAGTTTAATTTTTTCCCATTTTATACTTTTAATTTTCGCGCAAGTGCGTTTTTTGTTTTGGATTTTGTCGACTGCACAGTATTGTAAAGTCAGTTGGGCACCGTCTATGAGAAAATTGACTCCTCTGTAACTTGTTCCTCTTTTTCATCACTCACCACTTCAGTAAACCCTTGCGCACCGGTGGCTGTTCTACCTTGCTTGGGTGAAATGATTTACCCCCCCCCCCCCACAAAACAAAAACAAAAACCCACCAAACGGAAAAAATCACACATAAAACCCGTAAACATAAATACACACAAAAACACAAGAACACACTCAATTAACTATGACATAAAAAGAGAAAGGTCAGCTCAACACAATAGAAAAGGTTAACCTCAATGACAACAAGAAACCTCACTTTCCAATCTTGATAGATTTCAAAAACGTCTTCCAGTTCTTGTTAAAGAAGAATTATTTTCCATCCTCCAACCTTTCTTTCACAACCAGGATGTGGCGAGTCTTTTGCTGCTATATCGCTACCACAATGGAAAGGGCTCCAACGAATTGCATCTCCTGGTCCCACCAGGTCTGTTCTTCACGGTTAGGACCGCCATACCACTTACATAGTCGCAAACCACCCATACTCTCTCTGTATTCCATCGGCGAGAAGTAAGTTCCACTGTAACAGCTTCTCGTGAATCACTGCCATATGAAACATATTCCCAATCTTGACCAAATCTAGAATCAACCGTTTTCTTCCCATCCTATTCATATAAACTAACCCCGCACATAACCCTCTACCTCGGATGCTCCGGGCCTTGCACAGGGTGATCAGTACTGTAAAAAACAGTCGTAGGTCACCAATGCAAATCGGGTGTGTATGCCCCTCACACACAAAATGCTGCATGAGAGTCTAAAGCTTACTCACAGAAAATCAGTTGTCTTCCGAAACTGCGATGCGGATAGCGTCTATATAGCAATCAACACCGATGAATCTCATTTTCACGCCTCAAACGATCTTCAGAATAATTAATGTCTACTTAATTGGAGTAGATAGACTAAACTATCGCCCGGTTCACACTCCACCCACGTCTATTGAACAGGTGAAGAGGCTCATCCCTTGTTTCCTGTTTAGGATGTGGTTTCCGGCTTTCTCTTTTCCAATCTTTTACTCATTTCTATTCTTTTCCTCTTTTCAATTGGAGTAGATAGACTAAACTATCGCCCGGTTCACACTCCACCCACGTCTATTGAACAGGTGAAGAGGCTCATCCCTTGTTCCCTGTTTAGGATGTGGTTTCCGGTTTTCTTTTTCCCAATCTTTTCTGCACATCAGTGGCGTTACCGCCTTGCTCGGGGTGATATGATTAAAAAACAAAACAAAACAAAAACGTAGTTCAACCAAATTTAACCAGAATATCATTTCTACAGAAAACTGTTTATATGGATGGGGTGGAGGAATAAAATATATTTTCTTGATGACTGGTAAAAATAATGCTTTGTAAAATTAAAAAAAGAAAAGAAAAGCGCCTAGTAAATCTGGATGTAAAAACAAAAGAAAACCCTAAAACATTAGGGGCAAAAATATTATGTGCGTAATAAATAGAAGGTAGCATACGCTGCGAGGGAACGAATTCAATGATAATATTTTTCATCATAATTTTCCAATAAATGGTGACCAAACTATGTTGCAACTATTAACTCTATTGTCGTTCGTTATTTTAAAACCGGTGGTTTGTTTTTATCCTTAAGGATCTTAATAAAGCATTCAAATTTGCTTTGCTCCACTACAAGTTGCTACTGAGAAGTAATGACCATTAACGAAGCAATTCAGTTTTTCAAATCATTAAAAAGAAAAAAGAAAAAGAAAATTAACACGAAATTAAAGAGACAAAGAGCAATATATTATCTGTCTGGTCTCATTACTTACTAATTAGATTTTCTGTTGTTATTGTTTTTTTGTTTGCTTAGAGTGGTGTTAAGTAATGATTTTCTTTTTATCATTTATGACATCATGGTCTTCCAAAGCAATAACGTTTCATTTTAATATTGTTTTTGCTTTCTTATAGATTTCATTAATACTTCTTTACCATTAGGTATCTTGGGATTTTATTCTTATCCTCCCGCGACTGGTGATTTTCTAAGCGCCGCTTAGATGTGGCACAAGGCCAAAAGTATGGGGTACCTAGTGAGAATTGAACTCATTTCTCAATTGTAACAGGTCCTAGCGAGACAAGTTTGCTACCCATTACACCACGTCGAGGTGTCCATATTCTCCCACGATTGTAATCACAATCTATTAATACTGTCATCATTGTTAAATACGTCTGGGCTGAGTAATGGGTCTCTCAGAAGACTAAATTAACTGAAGTTTCTTCAGTGCATAGTCAATATAAAATCTTAACTGTTTTGAACTTTGTATTTTATTGATAGTATCCAAACGGCCTTTAGCGTTAGATCGAACGCATTTCTAATCCCGATCCAAGACTGAAAACTCGCGAAAGAAACACCATAGCTCCACTCATAATTTGTAATAATTTCACCCCAAGCAAAGCAATAAAGCCACTAAGACTCAAGGGGTGGGGGGTGTTACAGAATATGAGAAAAATTACTATTAAGGAGAATATACAATAAAAGAACAAGAATTCAGAAAACAAAAAATAACGATTGACATTGAGTTTAAAGTTTTGAAGATCAAAATTGACAGAGAAAGAAAAAGCTGGAAGAGAGTTTCACAAGCGAGAAATGTAATAGAAGAAACTGTTAGCATAGAAGTTACGGTTACATTTCAACTGTAAAATGATGTAACCTTGCAGTCGATCTACTACTGCGCTGAAATTCATGAAGTCTGGGTACCGTAATGGAAAGTTCATCAGAACAATTTACCATCAAAGTATATACAGTAAAAGCAGTAAAGTGACTGAGGCCGAGAGGCCAGGTCAAGACAGATAACATTACAGATTCTTCCTTGAAATTTATTGAGAATCTCTAAATATATAACGAGAGCGTTAGACCAGATGTGGCACCAATTTCCAAATCAAGGACGAATTTTCGGTATTTTTTTTTAATCATATCACCCGAGCAAGGTGGTAACGCCACTGATGTGCAGGGGGCTACGTAAGAGTGAAAAGATTGGAAAAGAGAAAGCCGGAAACCACATCCTAAACAGGAAACAAGGGATGAGCCTCTTCACCCGTTCAATAGACGTGGGTGGTGTGTGAACCGGGCGATAGTTTAGTCTATCTACTCGAATTGAAAAAAAAAAGAGGAAAAGAATGGAAATGAGTAAAAGATTGCAAAAGAGAAAGCCGGAAACCACATTCTAAACAGGAAACAAGGGATGAGCCTCTTCACCGTTCAATGGACGCGGGTGGAGTGTGAACCGGGCGATAGTTTAGTCCTATCTACTCCAATTGAAAAAAAAAAAGGAAAAGAATAGAAATGAATAAAAGATTGGAAAAGAGAAAGCCGGAAACCACATCCTAAACAGGAAACAAGGGATGATCCTCTTCACCGTTCAATAGACGTGGGTGGAGTGTGAACCGGGCGATAGTTTAGTCTATCTAGTCCAATTGAAAAGAGGAAAAGAATAGAAATGAGTAAAAGATTGGAAAAGAGAAAGCCGGAAACCACATTCTAAGCAGGAAACAAGGGATGAGCCTCTTCACCCGTTCAATAGACATGGGTGGTGTGTGAACCGGGCGATAGTTTAGTCTATCTACTCGAATTGAAAAAAAAAAGAGGAAAAGAATGGAAATGAGTAAAAGATTGCAAAAGAGAAAGCCGGAAACCACATCCTAAACAGGAAACAAGGGATGAGCCTCTTCACTCGTTCAATAGACGTGGGTGGGTGTGAACCGGGCGATAGTTTAGTCTGTCTACTCCAATTGAAAAAAAAGAGGAAAAGAATGGAAATGAGTAAAAGATTGGAAAAGAGAAAGCCGGAAACCACATCCTAAACAGGAAACAAGGGATGAGCCTCTTCACCGTTCAATAGACGTGGGTGGAGTGTGAACCGGGCGATAGTTTAGTCTATCTACTCCAATTGAAAAGAGGAAAAGAATAGAAATGAGTAAAAGATTGGAAAAGAGAAAGCCGGAAACCACATCCTAAACAGGAAACAAGGGATGAGCCTCTTCACTCGTTCAATAGACGTGGGTGGGTGTGAACCGGGCGATAGTTTAGTCTATCTACTCCAATTGAAAAAAGAAGAAAAGAATGGAAATGAGTAAAAGATTGGAAAAGAGAAAGCCGGAAACCACATCCTAAACAGGAAACAAGGGATGAGCCTCTTCACCGTTCAATAGACGTGGGTGGAGTGTGAACCGGGCGATAGTTTAGTCTATCTAGTCCAATTGAAAAGAGGAAAAGAATAGAAATGAGTAAAAGATTGGAAAAGAGAAAGCCGGAAACCACATTCTAAGCAGGAAACAAGGGATGAGCCTCTTCACCCGTTCAATAGACGTGGGTGGTGTGTGAACCGGGCGATAGTTTAGTCTATCTACTCCAACTGAAAAAAAAAAGAGGAAAAGAATAGAAATGAGTAAAAGATTGGAAAAGAGAAAGCCGGAAACCACATTCTAAGCAGGAAACAAGGGATGAGCCTCTTCACCTGTTCAATAGACGTGGGTGGTGTGTGAACCGGGCGATAGTTTAGTCTATCTACTCCAATTGAAAAAAAAAGAGGAAAAGAATGGAAATGAGTAAAAGATTGCAAAAGAGAAAGCCGGAAACCACATCCTAAACAGGAAACAAGGGATGAGCCTCTTCACCTGTTCAATAGACGTGGGTGGGTGTGAACCGGGCGATAGTTTAGTCTATCTACTCCAATTGAAAAAAAAGAGGAAAAGAATGGAAATGAGTAAAAGATTGGAAAAGAGAAAGCCGGAAACCACATCCTAAACAGGAAACAAGGGATAAGCCTCTTCACCCGTTTAATAGACGTGGGTGGAGTGTGAACCGGGCGATATATTATTGCTTCTGTTTTACTTGATATTTGCATCTGTTTAATTATCATATGTCACATTTCGAATTTTGATTGAAAAATATAAAACAGTGATTTAAAGAAACTTAACATTTTTAAAATTAAAAAAATGAGGTTACAATTAGAATAAATGATCCATTTTCCATTTTAAGTAATGACACATTCCAGAAACAACGGTTCGTTATTGCAACAAAGCAAAAACTGGTAGAACCCAGAAAAATGTCATATGAGTTCTTTTGGCATTTATTATGGAATCTATTGGTTTATATTGCTTTAGCCTTTACTATTGCAACTAATTAAGACTTTGTCATAAAATAAATTCCAAGGTTTCCTAAAAAAAACAAAACAAAATAAAAAAAAACAACCATACTACAAGATATTTCATAACTATTCTCAACTGGACAAACGTATTTGACGTTTAATTTGGCTTTCATTTTGAATATTTTCATCTCCAGAGTAACAATTCCGAAATTATCGTTGTGACATTTGCTCTTTAACAGCCTCCCGCAACCACCACTGCCAAATGCTAAAGCGATGCATTTTTCCTGCTTTAACGGCAGTTTATCACTTTAAATAGATACAAATGTACGAAAAGGAATTTAAAAGCTTTCATCCTTATCTTCACAAAATGTGACCAAATATACGAATTTTCTTTTTATTTTACCTTTTTTTCTTTTTAAAGAGGGTCTTGATCGAGGACCTTTCAGCATCCTCTCTTAATGGCTAAGCTATCTCTAGTAACAACATATTTTCAAACGTCAAAACGAAGAAATGATTAAAGAATCATCCGAAATATGTGATTAGCCCAGAGCTATGATGCTGAGTGCGACTGAAATACGAAGACGCATTGGAATAGCGAATAATGACTTACAAAAACGAAATGTAACGAATCCAACTTGAATTCGAACGCATGATTAGCAAATCCATTTTTTTCATACATCACTCCTTGCGTGTGTCAACAAGGAGTTCGTCTTAAAGCAATAGAAGAAACGTATTAATGTCGCTTGAGTTTGCAAACGAATTTAATACTTCTTATGGTACAACTAGTGAAAAGGTAAATTTTCGTTTTAGGTCTCGAAGGCTTTCCCCCCATTCAAATTTATCCAAAATAGCATTATTTCTGTGCAAATGTATATGCTGAACTCAAATCAACAATTAGTTATTGAAGAAACCTATATTTATTGATCTGAACGTCCAGAAAAAAATCGAACTACATTTTGTCTCCCGTAATTCTAACGCAGTCATTTAATTAACTGCTGAATGACTTTCGGCGTAGGACAACAAATTTCGGCTTATTTTCGGCCTATTTATTTCCTTTACTGAAATTTTCGCCTATTTACTTCCTTCAATGAAAGTAATACGCGATTTTTTCTACGCGTATTACTTTCATTACAGGAAGTAAATAGGCGGAAATTTCAATAAAGGAGGTAAATAGGCTGAAATTTGAGCCTACGCCGAAAGTCATTCTGCAGTTAATTACATAACTTTGTGAGAGTTACGGGAGACAAAAAGTGGGAGATGAAGTTCGATTTTTTTCTGGTCGTTAAGATCAATAAAGGCAAATTTCTTCAATAACTAATTGTTGATTTCAATTCAGCATATACATTTGCACAGAAATAATGCTATTTTGGATAAACTTGAAGGGGGGAAAAGCCTTCGGGACCTAAAACGAAAATTTACCAGTGAAAAAATGATTGTAGATAAAAGTTTTTTTTTATTTTATATTGGTAAATAAAATATATTGAAGTGGAGTTGATAAGGTTGATCAGATTTGTAAAGCGAATGACACGGAGAGAAAATGTCATTAATAACACTGTTATTGTTGTTGATAATGACGATGATAACGTATGGAAGGATTTTAATATAGATGTTGTCAAGTATAAAGAAAGAGAAAATCTTAATGACAGCGGAAAAAGAATGCAGAAGAAAATGTAGAGATTGTCGTCTGCTTGTAGTAAACGGCGACACAATAATGAAACATTAAACAAAACTGCTAAACGATACCCCAGTGAAAGTTTAACAATATGGCGTTCCGGATGTTAACTTATTACTGCAAAACTTGCTTATCAGTTATAAGTAATCAGCAACAAAAAATATCAAAATTCGACGGGGATAAAAAAAAAAATGAATTGAGGATAATGAAATTAGGTTACATGTCAACAGATAAAAACAATTCATGGACCAAAGAGATAGATTTAAGACAATATTAGAAAAAAAATACTCCAACCAAGACATAGATTAATTATGAATATGATTAGTGCGTGACAAAAACTTATCAATTCGGGGAAGGCATGGCTTCAGTGATAAAGTAATCAATTCATTATATCGAGAATTAAAAAAAAAAAAAATACAACAAATAAACAACAATACGAAAACGATACAATATTTGGGCCCGGTTTCACACCTAGGCATGGTAAACAGATGCAATAATCTTTTATTTCTTTTCAGCCCTGTGATCGAAAAAAAAAAAAGAGAACTACAACGCCGATTAAATTAGAACATTATTTGCCAAACCATTGGGGAAAGATGTGAATAAATCCGGTGATGGGTGCGCAAAGCTGTCAAGATTTCAGTAAAGCACTGATGAATAAAGAAGCAGGCGATTCATTGAAACATCATACATATTTGTGCTCAGTTCACTCATACGTTTGTAAGCTTTTCTCTAAATACGCCTTTGATACACACAGACATACATACACACGCATACACAGACACACACACACACACACACACACACACACACACACACACACACACACACACATATGTGTGCATGTGTGTACCAAACAATAAATATTGTTAGATATCAGAATTTGATGCAGAATTTATTTTAAATGTTATTGCTGGCTTATGTAACCAGCTTATTTATACATTTATAAAGCTTATTTTAGAATAGTAATTATTTTCTTTTAATAGTTATTTATAATTGTTTTAAATGATTATGATATTTTAAAAAAATTATCATTCAGTATCACCTTAAGCAAGGCAGTAAAACCACTAAAATGCAAGGGGTTACAGGGTGTGGAAGAATTAGGAACAGAAACATTAATAGTGAGCAGAAAAGGAAAAGAGTAATCAGAAAAACAGTAGATAGTGATTGACATTGCATTTAAATTTTTGCAGATTAAAGTTCGCTGGAAAGCATGGAGCTGGAAGGGAGTTCTGCAAGCAAAAAGTACAAAAAAATAAAATATTAGCATAGATCTTAGGGCTACATCTAGCCAGCTCAACTGCAATTATACAAAAAGCTTAACCGTAATGCCTTGTCTATCACTTTTAATGAAATCTGCATAAAAGAGTGATTACAGCCCAAATACACAAGAGATAGATAGATAGATAGATAGATAGATAGATAGATAGATAGATAAATAGACAGGAACAGACCGAGATAGATAGATAGATAGATAGATAGATAGATAGATAGATAGATAGATAGATAGCTGGCTGGCTGGCCACTCGTATCTGAGGATGCTCGTCTACAAGGGTGACTAGACAATCCCTGTTGCAGAAGCCTGCTCAGGCACAGCTGTGTTTGTTCAACACCCACAGAAGCCACATGGGGATTATACGGCAACTATGCTAAGTGGAACATTGTTACAGTTTCTGGGAGAGAGCAAGTTATCTAGTGTGATCAGCTGTCTGTACAAGGCCAGCACGCGCAAACTCTCGATCACTTGATGACTAACACAAGCATATATGTATATAGGCACCAACCCTTCTTGTTTTGATGTATATGACAGATAATGTTAAGTTAATTTTTAAATTAGTTTTTCAAGTATTCTTATATTTTTTCGTTTGGTAACAGTTAGGGAGTGCAAAAATTGTGCGTAGTTTTCATTGTCCCAAGCACTTTCAGTCACTTATTTAATCATTTTTAAGGGGGTTTGTTTTTGAGTGTTGTTAATTTCTTTTCATGTTAAACTGTATAAGATGTGCTTTTGTATTATTTTGAATACTATTTATTTCGGGCATCGCCTGTTGAATGCGACTGGAAATCAAGTGGGCGATTGTCTTTTGTATTTAAAAATCTTTTAATATCCCATTACTACTGAATAAGGTGAGGTTGATAGTGGGAGAGAGATGTTTTATATACAGGGCTTCTTTCACAGCGACATGTCTCGGCTAATTTGATTTATATAGAATTTTTGTTTTCGACCAGAATTTTCAATAAAGTATCTTGTAAATCGTGGGTTGTTAGATGTTTTTATTGTGTTTTGATCTGATAAGTGACATGTGAGACGTTTAGTCAAGGCGGTGGAAGTATGTCTGACATAGGTAATTGATTGATACTAAGAAACAGTCTTGCACTTGACAGAGAAATTGATACAATATTGGCCGGTAAGTCATTTCCGAGCACAAACGTCTGCTAGTGGGGCTAGTCAATCCCGGTTGCTGATATTTGCTCAGGTACAATTTTCTGTCTGTTCAACAACCACAGAACCAACGCATGGTTTACGCTGCAAATATGCTGAGCAAAGCTTAGTCACGATTATTGGGAGAGAGTGCATAATAACCTTCTTGACAAATTCACCATGCTTGGATTTAAACCAGGTCTGATGCAAAATGTTCTTACCACACGGCCATGGGCTATCTATCTATCTATCTATCTATCTATCTATCTATCTATCTATCTATCTATCTACGTTTATATTTTATCATATATATATATATATATATATATATAGTCATCCGCAGACAGATCTGTTTCGCTGTATCACAGCTCGATTGCTTTTTACCCAGGACTGAAACCCGACCGAATTGGCGTTAGTCGGCGATTCTACCTCTGAGTTTTGGGCGCGCGGTAGAAGGAGGCAGACTTTTTAGCGTGTATATTATCATTATACACGCCCAATAGCCAGAGTACTCTAATTCATTCCAGAATGAGCGATGTATATATATATATATATATATATGAGAAAATATAGTTTTAAGGTATGCTATATTTATGGGTTAAAGTGCTCAATATCAGGGATATTTGAGTTTGAGTTTTGTTTAACGCCATATCAACTTCTGTGGGTTATTTAATGCCAAAAAGTTGGGGTTTTAAGGTATTTTTTTAATGTTCGGTTACAGTGAGAAGGTTGATTTAGTCAGATTTTGATTAATTTTTTTTCTTCGTTTTTATTCTTTTTTATTGTAGAAAAGTGAACATGTCTTTCAGTTTTGTATTCAAAAATGTTTTGCTGAGAATATTGTTTTTCTTTCAAAAATGTTTTATGGTAATAATTTTATTTTAAAAATGTATTTTTGGTAATATTTTTCCTTCAGAAATGTAAATGTCAGAGATATAGCGTATGAAAAGATAAAAGTAGACACTGAGGTCACCTTCGAATGGCAATAGTCTGTTTCATGATTAAACACAATCTCCTGGCCTGAAGATTGTATTCAAGCATGGAACAGACTGTCGCCACTCAGTATTGCCCTCAGTGTTAAATTATATATATATATATATATATATATATATATATATATATATATTAATTATTAACAATTTGTTGATGTTTGAATGTTTTTTTCGTTCTTATTCATTTGGATATATATACATATATACAGAGAGAGAGAGAGAGAGAAAGCGAGAGAGGGTTGCAAATTTTAAGTGCTCTTAGATTCCATATTATACCGTATTTTATTTTCTAATAGCAATAAAAATTATTGGTTTATTATTTACATGAAAAGGAAAAGAACACTTTTAAGCTTTTTCATTACGCTAATTTTATATGTAGTATAATAAATGCAAAACAGGGACGCTACAAAGAGAGTGCTTAGTGTGAAATATAAAAATATATATCAGTCAGTTGAGTACCATACATGATACACGCTTTGCCGATCATGTCTCGATAGAGACATGACTGACTGGGCAGAAGATTCTCCCGCAGTAGGTTACCATTACTTTCTGCGATAGACTGGTTGCCAACCAAGGCTATAGAACTCAATCTGTCCTGTTACTTAACCCATAACTGAAGGGAAGAGACGGGTTAATACCTTACCTGCCACCTTTCTGATCATAGTTCAATTAAACAATGTTTCTTAGAAAAACATAGCCATGTATGTAAAATTAGACCGATTTTAATCGATAACACAATAATACTCATATATACACACAGTAATAAGAACCTTCAGGTATTGGAGACCATCTACATTAAATCAAAACAATCCACACTCAATAAAATCACATTTCAATCTAGTCACAACATATTACATTGCATTAAGACATATAGTTCTGTTATTAACATTTCAGTTTCTTATGTAGTGTGATGTCATAGAACCACATTACTAATTTACGACCTGCGTCTGCTATTCGGTGACTGTTATTGTCGCATAGCAATGTTGTATGTCAACACAAGATAATATGGTGGATGTCTTTATGTTAACGTTCCTGTAACCACTCTGAAGGTGGCTCATGTGAGCCGAAAGCTTAGAACCATCGTAATAACAAAATATCCAAGTTTAAGTTCTATTTGAACTTAGCCATGTTTTTGTAAGCTTTGCGGTGTGTTAATGATCGTTGTCTTGACCAAATTTGGTTTCAAGCCCAGCGTCTATGCAATCTGATGTAAGTTTCCCGCCAAAATCTCCTTATAATATGTTCCATTCATCCCCTATTCTATTAATTCAATGTTCCCTACAACTTGGGCACTAAAGCAATCCTAGATCATGACTGATCCGCCTTCATGTATTTTTTTTTGGGGGGGGGGATAGTAATCATTGGTGTTTGTTCAGTACCATTCCTTCTCCAGACCTTTGCCACAGCATTTCTGCCAAAATATTCAATCTTCGTTTCATCTGACCAAAGTCAGTCATTTAACTGCAATACGTGATACACGCTTGGGCGATCATGTCTTGAAAGAGACATGACTGACTGGGCAAGAGAAGATTATCCCGCTCTAGGTTGCTATTGCATTCTGCGGTAGACTGGTTGCTAACCAAGGCGATAAAACCCAATCTGTCCTGTTATTTAACCCATAACTGGAAGGAATAGATGGATTATTACCTTTCCCAAGGTTATTTGCACGTAAGTGAATGTAACTGATATTCGAACTCGGCTCCCCGATTTCTCGTTCCGAGCCGTTATCCACAACACACATCCTGACCAAAGTACATTTTCCTAAAATGCTGCAGGTTTTATACAAGGCTCGTTTGCATAATTCATTCTAGACGTGAACAACTAATTGTATCCGTACTCACTTTTACTCCACTCACTGCTAGTCCTCCCTGAAGTTCTTTAAGCGCAACTCAAAGCTCGTTGCCAACTTTTCTCGTTAATAATCTTACCATACGTTCCGTTACCTTTTTAGGACGACCAGACCTTTTTTGGAACGAATGAAGTGACACGTCTTTTAGTGACGAACTATCGTACCGCATGAATTCAATGGCACGTTTAACGGACTAGATATCTTCCAATAACCAAGTCCATTTACATGAAGGTCAACAATACGTTTACGGAAGTCTTGATCAATTATTTTAGCTTTTCCCCATTTTGCTAATGTTTAAAGGATGGTTGACATAAAAAGAATGTACCTCTACTAAATCGCGAAAAAAACTGCATTTAATTTTAAACTGAATTTTTAAAAATGAAAAAGTTTTCTTGAAATTTTTATTTTAGTTTTAATTGAAAACTAAATGACTAAATTAACTATTCCCAGTAAGCAAAATATTCTTTGGTTTATTTCAAACAGAAATTATATTGATTGGAATATTCAAGTTTGAGATTTATTTTCAATTTTTGAATTTTGTCACCATTTTTCAGCGATCGACACATTTGCAAACAAAAGTTAATTCTTGGTTTTAAAAATCTTGCAAAAATAAAATATACATCTGTGACACATTATTTTTGGAAAATTAGTAAATTTTCTGTTAAATTAATATTGATTTACAAAAGTATTACTTATTTATAGTGTGAAATTTAGAATAAAACTATTTCTTAATCACAGATTTGAACTTTGACCTGTCCGCGCCGTTAATAAAGAACTTGATGACAGGTACTTGATTAAGAGATAAAGGGGCATTAATTTAAACTTCAAATACACAAAAAAGTTTAAATTATTTAAAAAAATATAGAGGCAGAACGATTTTTGTTAAACTTAATCATCAATTCTAAACTAAAAAAAATCTAACCGCAACAGTTCTTTAAAGATTTTAAAAATATTTTTAAACTATAAATTATTATAATAAAAAAATGAAAACAATTCTTTTAAAATTTTATTAGTTATCGACAAATTGTTTTTCTTCAGACTATAATGTCCTCAATTTTTAATATTTATTCAAGCAATTAAAAGCTTATCAAATTAAATAATATCAGAGTTTTATTGCATTTTTTATTTTACTCTTCGGTGCAGATTTTCAGATATAGAGGCAAAAAAAAAAAAAAAGATGATTTATATTTCCCAATGAGTCCTGCGTTAACTAACAAAATTATAGACTGCAACACTTTAAGGCTTATTAAAATTTCATGGATTTACATGGAGTGGGGGTAAACGAGGTAAAAAAAAAAATATTTTTACCAAGGATTTTAAAAAATAATAATTTCAAAAATAATTTCATTCATTTGTGAATAAGTACTGAAAGTTTCATTAAAATCCGACAATTATTTGATTTTTGCGAGAATTTCTAATTTAAGAAATAATTAAAAATTACTTTGACCTTTCCTCTTAATAATAATATAAGCATTTTGATTGAAAAGTTCGTTTTTATTAAGCTTGGGACCTTTTTTTATTCATACTATGCTGTTTTTTTTTTTTTTTTTTTTTTAGCGATTTAGTGGAGGTACCTACGCAATACTTTTAATCATTCCTAAACGTAATCATGAAATTAATATGGAACGTTCTAAAAAACAATCCCATTCTAATTTGAAACATTCTAGTAAAATGTGGACACTTTTATGGAAGAACTGTTGTAAATAAAAAGAATGTGTTGTAAAGTTTGAGTTACTAAATATCGGTTTTTAAAAAATCTGTTGCTTGACTAAACACCTAAATGTATGTTCTACAAGCAGTAAAACTTTAATTATTTTAACTTCATTAGAAATACCTAAAAAAATTTATAATGTGTTGTAAACTTTTGCGGAGCACTGTATATGTATTCATATACTACAGTTAAAAATTTGAGGAAACCAATAGCAATCTGGAAATTGACTCGAAAAGTAGTTATTTTGTAATTTAGATAAGAGAAAATAGTTAAAAACAAGTGAGATATCAATTTTTTATTGAAATTTTATGATGACAAAAAGAAAAAAATCATTTTATGATTAAATTTTGCTCACATCAGAATATCGGCCTTGATAACTGCAGCACAAATTCGTTGCAAAGTATTGAAAATTTTTGGTATTCGTTGCAAAGTTTTGATCATTGATTTCATTCTTTTTTCAATGACTCTGAGAGCTCTTTTTCACTTTTTTATATGGAAAAGTTGTATTTTCTGTCAAGTTCATCCAATGCTAATTTTGGTGGTAGCTTCAAACATTCTATCTATCTATCTATCTATCTATCTATCTATCTATCTATCTATCTATCTATCTATCTATCTATCTATCTATCTAATGCCAGTCTGTTTCTTTCTATCTATCTATCTATCTATCTATCTATCTATCTATCTATCTATCTATCTATCTATCTAATGCCGGTCTGTTTCTTTCTATCTATCTATCTAATGCCAGTCTGTTTCTTTCTATCTATCTATCTAATGCCAGTCTGTTTCTTTCTATCTATCTATCTAATGCC